>VDFB02105785.1:144111137-144616935 GCA_007258455.2 Sequoia sempervirens
GGCATCCTCATCACAATGAAATAATGAAAGAAAGAACAATTTAATACCTTTTTTGAAGTTCCTTCTCTTATTTTAAACTTCATTGTTCCCCTCTTTTCTCTCCTATGGAGTACTCGGACCTTTTTGCATCTTTGAACGTTGCTCTTTGGCACACAACCTCTCGTTGGCACATCTAGACCGCTTAGAAGCACTTTTTGATATATATTGCATTGACAACTTAATCTTCAAGTGACTATGGATGTGCTATAAGGCATAAGAGATACTTTTTGTCTAATTTCAAGTTGGCACTTCAACATCAAGGCATCTGTGGGCATGTATAAGCAACTTACTGCACTTTTTGGTCTAATTCTTCATTGACTACCTACGTTGCTGAATTGGCATGGTTATTTGTCGATTCCGGGTATGAAATGTCCCGGAATTGAAATCAAGCTGAAAACACCTCTCGATTCGTCTAGGGTTCAATTTTTACGTGTTGAAAAGATTCCACCAAAAGCCTTCCGTACTCGTGCGATTCTGCCATTGATATGGCGTTTCCAGTTCGTTTATAGGTGGAAGTCAATGTTAAAAAATGAAAAACCCTAAAATAATGCCTCTCACAAACCCATTTGAAAGGTTTCTCTCTATTTAATGCTGTGACGACTGTGAACAGGGAGAGTTTTTAAAGTCTTGCTGTGCAGCAAAGTCGACGTATTCACTATTTGTAGACAATCAGGGCCTGATACACCTTTGTTGAGTTTGTCGAAGATAGTTAATGATTCCTTTTTTACGTGCCAATGTATATGTTTTGATTTTAATATATACAAGTTTTTTTTAATGCGAGAGTTAACCATTTGGTCTAGTTGAAACTAGTTGGGTTAGGGCACCAACAAACATTAACAACAGGTTTCCTTTGTATTATATAATTTAAATTTCTTAAAATGTATGTCAAGTAGTATTCTTTAATATTATATAATAGGGATACAGTATACTATATGATTTATTAAATAATATATTATAATATCATATTATTAAATAGTATATTTAAATATTATATAATTTTAAATTTATTTGTATGATTAAATTATGTTCCACCAAGTTTCCGAGACGGGGGGACGGCGGGATGCGTTTCGGGGACGGCAAATTTTTGAGGGGATTTTAGGGGACGGGGGGACGGCTGTATAGTATATATATATATAGGGAGAGAGAGAGAGAGATAAATTTTAAAAATATAGGGAAATTTCAAATTTAAGATATTCATATGAGTAATAATAATCATAACAATCACCAATCATATTGACATATGCATCATAGAATCGAATTATCAAACAAATTAATAGATGAAGACAAGACTCACAATGGGTTTGACAATCACCAATCATATTGTATAGATATACCACCACCTCTAATATCACTAGTAGGATTAGAATGCACAAGATAAACACAAAATTAAATCATGAGTGCACAATACTAGAAACAATAAACTGAATTATGTGGGATTTGATTACGTCGCTTTCAATGCTTTTGAAAGCCCTTCAAATTCGCATGAGATACCACCAAGTTAAAACTACACAAACCACCACCCAAACTAAGAAACTAATCTTAAATTAACATGACCATTCAAACTAACAAAATATGAAACTCTCACAAACAATATAGAACAATAAGTTATATTGTAACCTATGTTCTAACAGAAAAACAAACACAATTACAAACATCTATGGATCACAAACTCTGACACAATATCTTGCAATTAGAAAGTAAAAAAATGAAATTGAAGAATACAATCTAAAATTTAAAAATTGTCTTTGCAACCCAATGGGCCATTTTTGAATAGGGTGAATCCAACCGTGCTTGGCACATGGACATCTATTTCAAAGATGTTAACAAAGAACACATGCTTTGCAAAGTGAGGAAGTTAGTTGCAAACTCTATCAAATCTGCTCACACAAGCTCTTTGCCTCTAGTGTGATCTCTCATCCAGTTGAGAACCCAAATGTGATTGTAGATGTATTTGGTGATGTTCATGATTTCTTCCACCACTAGTCTCTCTCAATCAATTTTGCCCATCCTTCAAGAGAAGGTCAAGGCAAAGAGTAATGTAGGGGGTTCAAAAAAATTTTGGTTGCCTCTTTTGATGCAATTTCCTTGCCATCACATATGCTATTGTATTATCGGTTACAACTTTCACCACATTTTCAATGCTCACCTCTAGGATTTAACACAAGTTCCTCCAACAATATTCTCAAACTCTTTGCATTCTTTGCATTGAAATATTTTACTAACCCCTAATTCATGAGGAACAACTTCACCATTGTGAATCTTGTCTTGAACTCCTTCAAACCCTCCTCTTTCTCTTCTCACTTTTGCTCTTGGCTGCAATTTTATCTTGGCAAGTTAAAATGAGATCAAATGAAGGTAAAAAAATGTTTTAAGTGGCCATATTAGGGTTGGGAAGGCGTGAGGCCCACAAAGGAATGTTTTAAAAAAGAAAAAATTAAAAAAAAACTTTTATTTTTATGTTTTATATGCTGCTGGGTGATAGGGGACGGCTGGCTGTCCCCGGGACGGTCAGGGGACGGCTAGGCGTCCCCTATCCGTCCAGGGGACGGCCTGGCAGTCCCCTTTCCATTCGGGGACGTTTCTGGCAATCGGGGACGTCCCCGAATTTCGGGGACTTCTGGGGGACGGCTGACAGCCGTCCCCTACGCGTTTCCTGTCCCCGAAACGGCACCGGGACGGGGACGGGGGGCAAATACCTAGGGGACGCGTCCCCGTGTACCCTTGATTAAAATAGTAAAATAGAAGTCTAATGCAAAGATAAATTATATATATTTTGTATGGACATACCCAAAACGTACCCAGCTCCCCCAAAAAATCTGCTGCACCAACATATCGTACCCACATACCCTTACCCGATTCAGCAACTTAGTCGACAACTTGACATCCATCCTCCTTGGAGAATGCCTGGTTTTTGGAGAGCACTTTTGGTGTAACTTCAAGTTGACACTTTGACCCCTTAGTCATTTTAGCTGCTATATTTCACTTAAGAGTACTTTTGTCATGTTTTCACTTTGAAACATAGTCACTGGCCATGCACCCAAGGGCTGGAATGCATTTTATCATAATGTTTTCAATTTGACACATAAGTCATCTTGGTTGCCCTTAGCTTCTAAGTGTCAAAAAATCACGTGTTCATTCTATTTCTTCATTGACATTTGCTTTCAAGTGTAAATGTATTTTTTGAGTCAGTTAAGTGATCCAATTTGTCTTTGACATTGAAAAGTGCAAGCACATTATCACATGTGATTTTTGACCCAAAACATGACATTTGCTACCCTTATGGCATGCCTGGACACCTGGATGTCACTTTTGAGTGATTTTGACCTCCCAATTTGACTTTTTTTTTCTTTTGATATGGTTTCGATCTCTCATGCAACTTTTCTTGACTTGTAGCTACCTTCAAATACCTTTTCCTTTATGAAGATTTATCTTAGAGACCTTGATAGCCACTTCCATGTATTTACATTTCACTGTCTTTCCTTGTAACCAAATTTGTCATATTGATGCAAAATTCACCTCTTGTAGGCCCTAAAAAGGTGTTCGCTTGAATTGATGATAGGGACAATGACAATTCCAAGGGACAAAGACTCAAGAATGAATTACAAACAAAAAAGAACAAGTTTTTAGCTTAAACTTTGTCACAATATGATTTTGTTGTATTCTTTGATATTTAATTTACTAGTTTTCAATTTCATGGTTGATTTGCAATGAGACTGTGAGTTGCTTCCTGTGCAGTAACTTGGTGAGGAGCTCTACTTCTGAAATAAGATAAAATGATGATTTGTTCCACGTGTTCTAACATCACATTCCAATCTTTCTATATTATATTATTATGTGTTTTTCTTCTATTTCATGACATTTGGTGCTTGCTGCTCTCTCTTGAATGGACCACCAACTCCAACTTTATAGCTCCCTTTCTTTTTTGTTAGTTGACCATGTCAAGTGTCATTGTTTCATTTACCGTTGAATTCAGGAATTGTTGTATGGAAAAGCCTGTGTTGTCTTGTGGAAAGTAAGTGTTTACTTTGATCAGGAGCATGATATGATTTTCAAAGATTGCCAGTATTTCCTGTTGGGAATGAAGCAGCCAACCGTGCCATATTCTGACCAAGTATATTTAATTAACTATTTATATTTTTCTGGCTCTTGCTAGTTTATTGTCAATCACTGTTTTGGTAAGTGTACCATGTCTCTTGAATCTTGTGTGATGACAAGGGTGAAGGATGTTTCATCATGTATTGTGTCAAAGGATGGTTCTTTCTCTATGCACTGTGCACATTGATTACCAAGAATTAAAGAAGAGGACCTCTAAAAACAGATGTACCTTTGTGTAGATGGATTACTTGTTGAACTACATTGAGCTGCAATGTTGAGGAGTAATTAAAGATTTTGATATCGCCCAAAAAAGGTGAGTGAAAGTGGTCAACATGAGATAACACTTCACTCATCAAGTTCATAACAAGTTTTGAGTGATGCCTATTTGGCCAGAAAATGCTTAAAGATATTTTAAGGGAAGTTAATTTTGTTTTTTGGAATTTCTGCTGGTTGCTTAGCAGTTGTTTTGGGCACAGCTGCAGCAATTAGAAAATTTAGAATTTGGACTGTTTATGGCAGGCTTCTCTGGGCACAGCTACGCAGATTTTCTGGGCGTTGAAATACCTATTGATAGTCGTGGGTTTTCTTCTATTGATAAGTACATGTCAAGTTTATCTCTAGGCACTTATATATTGAGTAAAACTGTTTAGGTGTTTATTGTTTTATTTTTAGGGCAACATCACCTATTTTTTTGCTCGGGAAACTGTAACCATGGGGGTTGCTCCTGTTGTATTTAACAAAAGATTGAAAATTTACATAGATCTTACATTTGGCTGCAAAAAATCAGACTAAGCTCATTCAACTGACGGGTCAAATACAGAACCCTGGCCACAGACTATGAACTATTCTATAAACTATTCCAAATAGCGTGAGGACAGAAGCAGCAAAACAAACACTATTATATTGCCAAGGAGGAGATGCCTATTAATCTTCCGAACAATCTCAAACAAATTCCACCATCCATTCCACTCCATCTTATGCCACCAGCCCAGGATTTTCTTCAGGAAGTTGGCCCCTTTTGGTGGCCTTTTGGCACCTTTGTATTATTGATGTCGGATGAGAGGAAGTCACAAATGGATACTAGTCCACCAAATCTCTATATTCCAAGAGTCTGAAAATTTGAGGGAAGGGTAACACCCATGCCAAGATGTGCCACATCCAGCACCACATCCAGATTTCCCAAAATCTGTTTATTGATCAGTGCCAAGGAAATGCTCTTCATTGTATCCTTTCGTTCTCCTAGGTCCAGGAGAGAAGCCACAAACATCAATGAAATATTAGTACTAAGTATTAACCCTTTATCTATTCTCCACATGCAAGAAATCATCCCCTAAAACCCATTGAATTGCAATAGAATGAGGCCATGGGTTTTAAAAATGCTCTACTAACGTTTCTTTGAGATCATCCCCAAGAAAGCTATCTACATTGAGAGCATACCAGATGTATGGGGTATCCATGGTGCCAAGGAAATGAGGAGAAACAAGCCATACAAGGATGCAAATACATTGTTGCTCCAAATTGATACAGGCGACACTTCAAAGGAATCGCATGAGCAAAGGGTGTAGGGAGTTAATTTCATGAATGTTGTATTATGAATCGCCAAACCATCTAACAACTTAACCAGAGATATCCTTGCCACTAAGATGAATTAATCATCAACTGTTGTGCCCTTGCAAACGTCATTCAATTTCCCCAAACTCTTCAAGGACATTGATGTATCTACTGCCAAATCCTTGGCTCTATCAATAGCCAAGTTGGCAAGTTTGTTGGGGTCATCATTAGCTTCCCTATATACATGATTTGTGAGATAGCCTTCCATGTTTGAGAGAAGGGAAAACACCGAGTTAAGGAGTGAATTAAGTTTGTACCACCCCTCCAGCCATGGATGATGTATCCTGCCACGGACTTCCCGGGATTCCCTTTAGAAACACCATCAAAATTAGGTTTGTACCACCCCTCGTGTGGCGGTTGCCATTTTGCATCCCTTCGATTCTCCCTGTACTCAACTCCTCCAGCCTCATTAACGGGGGTGCAACAGCACCTATTTAAGTTTTATAAAAAAATTATATTTTGAGCGGCTGGGTATTTTTAGGTCAGATTTAGGTGTTTAAAGCAATCTGAAAAAATAAGCAAATTGAGTGTGCCTAGTCCGTGGGTTATTTGTTAACCTTTGGTGTCACTATTCTATTGTAATCCAAACTGTAGAGAACTGCTATTGTGATTTTCCAGAATAATAAAAATGTTTATCAGACCTGCAGAGCCAAAACACAGAATAATTAAATATTCAGAGAGCAACTGTTGATTTCAGTTTATTTATTATTTTTCTCTTATTTTCAGAAGTTTGTGTATGTGGGCTATAACACTCAGAATTGCAGGTTTGATTGAAGATCAAGATTCATCAATTTTATTCAAACCCTAGAGTGCAGAATTTGCATACCGTTTGCTGAATTGTAATATTGTTTTGGTATGATATTTTTATCAATAATAAGAATATGGAAGAGCATTGGCATAATTTGACATCGAAATATATCTTGTAGCTAATAATAAACTTCAATTGGCAGTCTTAGTGGAATGCTAAGGGCCTGCTGATGTTTGAAATTGTTTCGAAAGATCTTTCAGTGAATAAAATAAAATTCTTTGGGAACTGTTTTGAAGCATATTTTCAGATTTTTTGTTGGCTCATTTGAGACTTGTAAAGAATAAAATGAACACTGAGAATGTGATAATTCTAGGAGCATGGTACTGCTTTCCTATAAGTTTTAACCAAGTAAATTAGGAATCCAACCATGTGAATTATTTTATTCTTTTGTCCATTCATTTCAGTGGACGTGACTGACACAGAAGTTAAGCTATTTTTCAATGATTTATTTCAAAGCTTAAAGCCTAAAGGGAATTATCAGAAATGAAGAGGGTTTTGGATGGAGCTATTGAAAGTGGCGTTGCTGGATCTTTCCTCCCCATTTTCTATATACATGTATCTGCATATCAGATACTGGGTATGGATAAGATACTGTAGGGTATGGCATGACTTATCCATATATGAGCCTATATTTGGGCTGCATCCAACACATTCGGATACTGTACCACACGTCTTGTGACATGTTCGGTTGAAGATTTTGTGAAAAAAATTCAAAAATTGCCAAAAAAAAATAGAACATAGAAAAACCGTTCGTGGATACACACATATAAAAATCACTCGAGACAAAAACATAACAAATTAAATATTATAAACTGAAATATATGTAAATAATTAATTTATTCAAGTTATGTTGTATATACTGTTAAGTGCATAAGTGATTGAGTATATTTCTATATTTACACCGATAGTTGTTTACAATGAAAGCCAATTCTTTGAGAATCCGTGTACATAAATTTTTTTTTGCATTTTAAGAAATTTTTAGAAATTGCTTTAATGATGTTCACTGTACTGTAAATGCAACATCTAGTCTCCATTTTTTTAGTAGTTGCATTTTGTGAGAACATTGGTTGTTGAAGGGAAAAGGCAATGTGCAATTTATTGTTGGTTTTGGTTATTAGGGTAAATAACAGTGCATCATACCTTGCCTATGCATGAATATTTTGCATGCATGACTACCAATGCGCGTCCCAGCACGTTTTGCATGCATTTCTTTTGTATGCCTTCTATATGCTGGAGCAAATCCTTCTATCCTGTATGTTTAGATGAATGCCTGCGCCTTGTTCAATGCTCCCATTTATGTTTTGAAGGAGTTAGGTTTGCCTTCCGAGTTCAATTTGGATATGAATTTGCATCTCAATTTCTTTTATGCTTAGCAATGCTCCTGCAATCCTTTGGCACAACCTTTACACTCGTAGCTCCTTATCAACAATAATTTAAGTTGAAAGATACGTCAAATTTGGTATTTGTATTTAGTTTTTATATGCTTTTTGTTGTGTGGGGGGCTTGAATGGGTTATGTATGATTGCCTTCGAGGAAGTTTAGGTCTTAATTATGTTGTACATTTGAATGTCGTTTAGAGAAACATGTGATAAAAAATTTGGTGAATTATAGCAAAAATGCTTTTCATAACCACAATTATCACATCTTTGCTTTGTCTTTTGGCTGCCCTTCCTTCAATAGCTAACAATGCAATTTTGTCTTTTTTTGAGATTTTTGTTAACAACTTTGCATACTAATGATTAACTTGTAGTAGTGTTCTTTATGGGTTCTTTTGTTCTCAGTGTCTGGAGCTCTAATCACAACTAACACTTTTAATTTCCATTTTGATACATATTTTGTCTTTGAATTTGAACTAAACAAAAGATACGTGCTATCAAAGGAATTTCTTATTTGAGTTTGTAATGTATCATTCTAATTTTGATAACTAAATTGAACTCATATCACAACCTTCTTAGATATTCTTAAGACTGAAATCTTATGCAATTTTGGTTTACCTAGATCAAGTTATCTCAAACAAATTGACGATTTCTAAAATAAATTGTACTTAGGTGGCATTTGATTTAAGGGCTGGCAAGACACTCCCCAAACTTAAAAGGCTAAAGCATCAGTGTTAATAATATATAGGTGAGGAGGTATGCATTGAGGTAAATTTTAGGAAGTTCTAGTTGATATCAACATGTGCCCTGGAGTTATCAATCTTGATGATCATTCTTTCTCTCATTTGTTGATTGTTGTAGCTTGGATCTGTGAGCAATGCTTGTTAGAATCTGTTCTACCTTTTAGACATCATTCTTGCTACTTAGATATTTTTTAGCACTTGATTTTCCCTTGAACCATCAATTTTGGTTACAACTATAAGGCAAGTAATGTACAGTTAAAAGTGATTTGTAGGCATTAAAGTGTCACACCATTTAATTCACCCTCTTTTAAACTGCCCTAAGACTTCTTTATTCTTTTAGTGTCTTCATTCAATCTCTTTTGTTGTATTTACAATTATTTGAAAACACTTATTGTAATGCAATGTGTCTGTTGCCTTGTCTCTGTTAAGAAAGAGCAAGGCTTCATTATCTTTATCTCAAAACTCATAGTATCTTTTATGAGTATGACTCTCAAAGTGAAGCAAAAACCTCTTAGCTTTCTATATTATCATCAATTTTCTATATCTATACTTGATGTAAGCAACATCACGGCTTTCTAAACTCAACTTATAAATTTATAAATTTGATCTATTAAGGTCTTTGCTTATAAACTTATAAATTTATATAATTTGGTGATTAACTTGCATAATGTTCTTAACCATTTTTTTATAGAGCATTTTCATTGCATCTACTCTTTTCCAAACCATTTCCAATGTATCTACCACTTTTGGTTAAAAATGTGTAAGTGTTTTTTTTATCATCATTGAATATTTTTCAATGTTCTTATGAATTTTTCTTTCAAATAAGTTTACACTACAAAACTAAAGTAAAATAAATTTATAAGCAAAATTTCTACATAAAATTATAATAGACATCACATAAGATATGGATTGATATTATTTAAATATATTTATATAAGTAATATTTTCCAATAAAAAATAGTAATTATTTAAAAATATAAAGTATAAAACAAATATGTTAAAAAATATAAGTATAAAAAAATATATGTTAAATTATTAGACATAAAAAGAAGTTTCTAACATTTAAAAACTTAAGTATAAAACAAATATTTTAAATTTATTATTTCATTTAAATAAGTTTCTAAATTAATATGCTTAAAATTTTAAAAATATATATATATTTTTAAAACAAAGATTTATTTAAGGAATTTTTTCTAATAAAAATAATTATTATTTATAAAGATCTCCACATAAAAGGAAGTTTCTAAAATTTATAAGATATATGGAAGAAATTTCTTAAATTTACTATTGCATATATAACTAAGTTTCTATATTAATATACTTAAAATTAAAAAATATTAAAAATCTTTAAGAAAGAAAAATATTCGTTGTGAAATGTCCTTTAATATTAGAATATAAATAAAATTATAAAGAATGAGAAATAATTGTTCTTTTTAAAAAATTTAAATAAATAATTGTTTCTAAATTAATATATTTAAAAAATGAAAAAGCAATATTTTTTACAAAATTGGAAATGTTTCAAAGGAAAAATCATTAATATTCTATTTTATTCAAAATTAATATATATACGTATAGAAATATTATAAACTTAAGGTTTTACTAAAGATTTAATAGTACAAAAATATAACTTAAATATACATCTAATATAAAAGTCTTTCATAATAAGTGCCCATCTAAAATCAATTTAAAATTATAAAATTAAATTAAAAAAATATAACAATTTTTTTTTTGATAAGTAAAACGCAGATGAGCTACATATATTAATATCGATAAAAAAATACAACTGTTGGTTCCTCAAGCATTTGGGCCAAACCAGCCTTTGGATTTCTATGATTACAAAAAACATTTCATATTCTAACTTGCTAACCTATTAGTTCAACCATTCGCCACCCACAAAACCTCTTGCCAGCCACCAGTCTGTGCAATTAATCATCGTCCTCATAGAAGCTCATGGATTCTACCAGGTCAAAAAATTTCTGACACCACTGGAAACTCGCCGCCTCGTCTAGTCCCAACCATTTGCACAGAAAGTCAACTCCAATCACTACCCAATGTTTGTGGCACACCAACTTCTCTCCTTCCACGTCTGTGATGAACAAGTGCCAAACCACTTAAACTCCCTGTTGGAACATTTTCGCCATGTCATCCAAAAGTGGTATCCCCACTCCGGACATTGCCATTGCCACCACGTCCAAGTCATCCACCAACACCACAAATTTAAACACCATCCACAACAACACCAAGCACCTCACTTTTGGGATGTTCAAGTCCAATAACGATGTGAGAAATCGTGATGAAATATCCGAGTTTGCTTTCGTTTTATTGCTTAAGCAGAATCTCCACCTGAGCACCATCCTCATCGCTTCGAGGCACAATATGTCTTAATTAAGGAAGATGTTTTTCAACCTCTGATCCAAAATGAAGCCTATGAATGCTGCCTCCTTTGCACGTTTTAGCTTGATAGGGGTCTCCATGTTTGTGCACAAGAAAACCTTGAGGTTCTGCTTAAATTGAGCTCCAACCAACACCATCTCCTAGAGGCCAACTTGCATATTTAATGCCTCCTGTACCCATCTCCACTCTCGGCTCCATCTCGAAATCCTAACGAATGGGTGTACTGTGCATTCCAAGTGTGTACTTACTATCGCTCTATTCCTACGATGATAATTGAGCATGTCTTATCCGCACATTCCAAAACATGGCCCTCCTTTGGATATGAGCTTTTTTGGCTCTCATTGAATTCCATTCACAGCCTTTGCTTCATGTGAGCTTAACTACCATGTCTCTAGCTAAAGCATTCTATCAGAATTTCCATAGAGGGGTGGCGACGCTTCCTCCAATCGAGAATGCTGACGTCTAGTTCGGACTACGACCCTTGACACTTGATGACTTGCATTTTCCCATGTGTCAAACTGGCCAACCTGGAACAACATCCCCCATCTTTGACACATGAGCACCAAACTTATCCCCCTGTTACCCCTTGATTAGCTAGGGCATCCGCCTCCCGATTACCTTCTCTATAGATGTGGTTTATGGTAAAGCTTTCGAAGGTGCTCAACAACTCTATTGCTCTTTCTAGGAGGGCTTGGAGCTTCTAATTGGGAGTCGTGCCTTTCTTGAGGGCATTAACAACTAGAGCAAAATCTCCTTTAATTTCTATCTTGTTCAATCCAAGATTCTTACATAGTTTAATTCCATGGATGACTGCCAAAACTTTTGCTTCGTTGTTTGTTCCTTCCGGTAGTTGTTTAGCTGAGGAGAGAATTGTCTTACCTAGCCAATCCCTGACTATGCATCCTGCTTCAAACGGGCCTAAGTTTCCTTTTGATACCCCATCAAAGTTGAGCTTGAACCAACCTACTGGTGGGGGGACCAAACTATTGAGGCCCTTTCCCGAATTGCCTTGCTTCCTCCATTCCCTACCCACGACGGAATTTGTAGAGAGGGCCAAGCAAATCATAGCCTCACATCCCATTTAGAGAAGTATTTGTCCTTCACTATTCTCTGGTCCAATTTTGCATTCATAGTTTCTATTATTGTTGCCTCAATCTTGTTGAGGAGAGATGCTAGGTCCATTTTCTTGTCCTGGAATAGACGCTTGTTCCTTTCTTTCCATAATTCCCACACCATTATTGATGGGTCGGCTATCCAGACATCCCCAAACATCGAATTTCTATTCAGGGTTGGCCAAGGCCTAAACCAACTGAGCAGATCTTTTGACAATGCACAAGCCCATCCTAGTCTTGCACATAGCCAGCGCCAACATTCTTGTGCATATTCATAGCTCAAAAGGAGATGACTGGTTGTTTCCTTTTGCTCACATAGAACACAACGAGAAGGGCCTTGGAAGCTTAGCCTTCGAAACCTATCTACTGTTAGGATTTTATTTTGTAGTGCTGCCTAAGCGAAGGTTCCAACTTTGGGGAGACACACGTTGCTCTAGCACATCTGCAGAGGAAGGCTCTCCACTGTCCTCTCTTTTTCCTTATATAGCTTTTTATAGCCATCTCTCACGTTATAAATGCCCGACTTAGACCCTGTCCATATCACTGTGTCAACTCCACTTCAGAGAGATATTGCTCTATTCCTTAGAGCTTTAGTTAAAGCATGAACTTCCCCAGGGGGAAAATTTAAGCCCGAGAAATCTCTCCATCTCCACTTGCAAATTGTGTTGCTGCTATCTAGAGTTAAATAGTCCTTAACCTTTTCGCCCCAGAGAGATTTGAGTGCTCTCTTGACTTCTCCTACCTCAATAAGGCTATCCAAGCCAAGGAATCCTGCCCATGAGTCTTCCTAGAATAGGGCTTTGCTGCCATCCTCAATATCCCAAGATATATAATCGCATGTAACTGAATTTCATTTTTTGTAAAAAGTTCCATAATTTGGACCCAAGCGGGGGATTGGATATTGTGAGGATACTGCCCCCGTTCTCATTCTTGAGGTACTTGTGGTGTAGAATCTTGGCCCACTTGTTTTCTAGATCATTGTGCATCCGACATACTAGTTTAACTCTGACAGCTTTGTTCTATAAATCCAAATGCTTGAACCCGAGTCCCCCATCTTCTTTAGATCTACATACTTTCTCCCATGCTATCAAAGCAATCTTCCGCTTGTCTTCATTCCCTTGCCAAAAGAATTGCCTATATAGCCTTGTCAATTTGGAGGCGCTGCCACTAGGAATGCATAGGATGGACATCGGATATATTGGAAGGGCTGAAAGGACTGATTTGATTAGGGTGATTTTGCCTACCCATGAGAGCCATTTCACCTTCCAGGAGTTCACTTTTGTACTTGCCTTGACGTTGAGAGGATCCCAAAAATTAGTCGACCTTAACCCTTTTGCTAGGGGGATGCCTAGGTAAGTGCATGGTAGGTCTCCTTTCTTGAATCCCAAGACCCTCACAAATTTATTATTACATATAAAAATAAGTTTTTAAAATAATATATTTAAAACTAGCTTATCTATCTTTAAAAAATTAATGTAATTAAGAATAACATTTTCACTTAACTTTATCATATAATTTAAAAATTATTCATATAACATTATTATTATTTTTTTATTATTTAGAATTTGGTTATGATTAGGATTATGATCAAATTAGGGTTAGGTTTCAATAATAATTCTAAGATAAAGCTTGAAGTTAGGGTTTGGGTGATTGAGGCTAGGTTAGGGTGACAATTAGAGTTAGGATTAATGATTGATTAGGATTAAGGTTGGGGTGGTGGGCCTAGCTCGATTGGCTAAAACATCCTATTGCAGGCAAGAGGTCACGAGGTCTAGTCTCCCCATCATCCCCATGGTATCATAGGGTGTGTCACACTAGGGCCATTGGTCACGTGAAAAAAGTTTACTAGGCGCATAACACTTTATAGGGGGACAGATACCCGACCGATTCTTGCAGTAAAAAAAAAGGATTAAGGTTGAATTAGGGATAGGGATAGGGTTAGAGATTAATTAGGATTAAACTTCAATTAGGAGTCAATTAGAGATCAATTAGGGTTGAGGTTAGGCTAGGTTTAGGGTTACCATTAGGGTAGTGTTTAATTAGGGTTAGGGTTACAAAAGGGTTCAATTAGGGTAAGGGTTCTAAGATAAAGTTTGGGGTTAGACTTAGGGTTGGGGTTAGAATTCAATTAGGATTAAAGTTATGGTTACAGTTACGATAACATTTAAGATTCAATTAGGAATTAATCAGGGTTATGGTTATGCTTTATATTTAATTAGGTTTAGGGTTTATATGCAATTATAGTTAGGGTTAAAGTAATGTTAGGTTTAGGGTTTATTTAGGATTATGTTTAGGGTTTAATTAGGGTTACAATTAGGATTAAGGTTAGGGTTAGTGTTTAGGTTCTATTAAGGTTGAACTTCAATGGGTTAGGATTAGGGATATGGTTTAATTAAGGTTGAATTTCAACAAGATTAGGGTTATGGTTAGGGTTAGGATTCTAAGATAGATCCTAAAGTTAGGGTTTACGTTCAATTTGGGTTACATATCTATTAGGGTTAGGGTTAGGATTTCCAAGATAAGATTAGGGTTAGGGCTAGAGTAAGGGTCATGGTTAGGGTTGGGGATTAATTACTGTTAGGACTGGGGTCTAATTTGGGTTAAGATTCAATTAGAGTTAGGGTTAGGATTCAATTGATACTCAATTAGGGTAAGGGTTTTAGGATAAAGTTTGGGGTTAGGGTTAGACTGGGGTTAAAATTCAAGTAGGATTAGGGTTAGGCTTACAATTACTATAAGAGTTAAGATTCAATTAGGACTTAATTAGGGTTATGGTTAGGGTTCATATTCAATTAGGGTCACGGTTCAACTAAGGTTAGGATTGGGATTCAACTATAGTTAGGGATAAAATTAGTTTAGGGTTAGGGTTCAATTAGGTTAAGGTTAGGGTTTAGTTAGGGTTAGTGTTTAGGTTCAATTAGGGTTGAACTTCAATATGTTAGGGCTACTGTTAGGGATATAGTTCAATTATGATTGAATTTCGATAGGGGTAGGGTTAGGGTTAGGGTTCTAAGATAAATCATAGGCTACAAGCCTTATAATACACCTTGTGAACGGGTGAAAATACATGTTAGAAAATGAGAAACAAATAAAAGAGTGCAAACAACAAATATAAACACCCTACACCTCAAGATTGGGCAAATGATTAACTTAACAAAACAAAATGGAACATTTTACCTTGTTGAGTTGTCCTTTGGTTGGCCCTTCAATCTTTGATGTTGTATGCTCTTTTCATGGCAGATAATGAGGATGCAAGATGGTTGGAGTTGGACAACAATGAGAGCAAATGGTATGGTGAGTGCAATAAAATGAGAAATTTGACTAAGTATGGCTCAAATGAAAATTTTGCAAGAGTTTGGCTAGCACAATGATCTCCCAAAATGAGAGAAAAGAGGGGGTATTTATAGAGAATTTTGAATTCTCTAGAGAAATGGACAGTTGAGATTAAACCAACAAGGCCAAGATGTAGGACTATGGCGAGTTGAGAACTCACAAGCTCTCACATTTTGATATGTGGCATGTGAAGTGGCTTAAAAATATGACGTGGACATGACATGGAGGTACTACATAGTACCTTGGGATTTAGACAAGATGTCCTCATAAAGGAGGTCCTTGTCTCCATGTGGGTGAGAGGACATGTGAGGAATTAAAAATTCCTCAAATATCCACATGGGAATGAGAGAAAGAATTTAAAATTCTTTCAAATGCATTAGGGGATTAAATGTGAATTAAAAATTCACATGGGGAAGGGGGTGCCTTCTCCAAAAGGAGAAAGCCTTTAATAAGGTTGACTTAGGACACATTCCATAAATAACATGGAGATTAGGTTGACCTAATTAAGTGATTAAGGTTGTGCAAGTACCTGATTAGACAAATTAATGACACATTAGAGGCAAGTGGAAAATTATGGAGGATGTGATCCTAATGATGATTAGAGGTGTGCACATCCTAACTATAAATTAATTATGATTAGAAGAAGGTTAGATTTCACATGTGATTTGATGTGACAAGTCAAAGATCACATGGGGAAAATAAAAAAGGAATTTAATATTCCTTGAAAGGATAAAAGGAATTAAAAATTCCTTGAAAGGTTGATTAGGCTAGTTAATGAAGGATTAGAGGAGGGTTAGGTGGCTAAGAGAGATTAGAGGCCAACTTGCAAAAGTTGGAGGATGTGACACATCCTAATCAAGGATTAGGCATGTGCACATCCCTAATAATGAGATTATGAGAATAATTAGGATTAAGAAAGGGATGTGACATATGAGGAATTAAATAAAAATGTCATATTTATTTAATTCATTTGGCGAAAGGGGGAAGGTATTTAATTATTTAACTAGATACCTTAGGGATTAGAAGAACTTTAGAGGTATTAATTAAATAATAGTGATATTACTTAATTAATGCGGATAAGGGAATGTTTAGATGAAAAGGGATAAATTTGGATAAATTAAGTGTCCAAATTTAGGTGTCTACACACCTAATGTAAATTATATACTTATCCATTCAATATAATGTCCTCATGTTTAGACAATATTCATTCTCCTCAGTTATATTCAATATCATACACATGTCGCAGTGTTGTACATTCTTAGAAGATAAGCCAATGATATTATATTATTGTGCAGCTAAAAGATCTATTACGATAAACACACAACAATCAAATTTCTAAAATGGATTCAAACAAGTTGATATATCTTGGTGTTTCCTATATAGATTATGTAATAAGATAGATAAACTAGTTATAATTTCCATATCTAGCCATATTTGTATCACATGTTATCTTAAATTTTTTCCAATATATGTATCTAATACCATATCTACTTCCATGCAACTCAGCTTAAAAGTTGACATCACCTTAACTCAAAGCACTCATTTTTAATTATTAAACAAATGGACATACAAGATTGTTTATGAACCTTTAAATAGTAATGTGTTGGATACCTAAGGGCGGGTGCAAAAAGATGGGGGGCCAAATTGTGGCCAATATTTTTTAAAAAATTGATAGGCTATAATGCGAGCGCGTTATGGCTTGGTGTGACCAAGCCTAAGGCTTGACCACATTGAGCCTCTTATGCGCTCATGTTATAACGCGAGCACATTATAGGTTATTAAAAAAAAAGAAAATCGAATTCATTTTTACTCTCACTATTTTTTTAGCAGCCCACGGCCATAAAAATTTCTTGTGCGCTCACATTTTGGAGGGAGATTGTTTTGCATTTTCATCATCAATTTGTTGTAAGTTCATCGCCAGGATGCCACCACGTCAATGATGAAGTTGAATAAGTAAGGATTCTTTGTTTTTGTTGTGAATTTGTTAGTTTAAGGTTGTTTTCTATATTCATTTGTTTAATTTGTAGGAAATGATAATGATTATGAAAATCCTCAAAAACCAGACCAACAACAACATGAAAAAATTTCAACAACCACAACAACAATCTCCTCCACCAATCCCTCAACATCCTCTTCACACTCAACAAAATTTAATGGGGGTAATTGAAAACAATAAAAAACATATTGAGGAGTTAATCACAAGGTTGAATGATCCTTTAGGTTCAACCATGGAAAGAACACTTGCAAATTCACTTAAAGAAATGTTAAAACATGTAGATGCAATCAACAAACAATTAAGTGGTTGGCAAGATAGGAGGCAAGCGGCTAAAATTTTTTTGGCAGATAAATTATCATATGAAAAAGTAAAAGATGAAAAAATTACAAAATATGATTTGTGCTCATTATTCATCGACCCACACACAAATCAAAATCTTGACCTCAATGTGAAGAGGTTTCTTGTCCATTGGTGCCACCACCAAGGGATTAGGAACTTTTTTTGGGATAGGTGGTACGTGGTTTTTGATTACCCACCATGCAACAATTACGAAGTTCCACAATATTTCCTGAGACAACTCTAGTGTGAGTTCATCCTGAACAAAATTCTAAATTATTTAGATATGAGGGACTTCCAGGGGAGAGGTGGGGGTCGGCTCAAGATAGACCAGGTGTACAACAAGATCCTAGGCAGCAAGTGAGATGAACTCTCACTAAGCTGACTCATGAGCACATCGTTATCCCTTCCATCATGAAGGAGAGTGTTGAGGTAGACAATTTGAAGGTTATCAGCTCTTTGATCTAGAGTGTCATCCAACATTCCAATCCTATAGTACAATGCTATCTAGGGGAGTTTTCGAGTGGTAGGTTTCCACCCCATTTGTGTCAAGTTTGGAGGGAGACTTGTACATATGACCCCATCGACACTCAGGAGGCTGCTACACATGATATGTTTGCAACTACAGAGATGGCGAGGGTAGCTGACATTTTGAATGAGGCTTATGGTATCGATACTAAGGTAAATGTTAGCATGTTCATTGATTTAATTTATTAAATTTCATTTTTGAAATGCAAGATTAACAAGTTTAGTTTTATGATTGTAATAAAATTTTAGGGTCACAATGTTGATACTAGATACACCAGCACTACACCTGCTTATTACTCCATCACATCTATCGTTGAGGTATGTAACTAGTAAAAAAATATAAATTATTACATGTTAATAACATTATTATATGAATAGTATTCTAATATCTGAATTTTGATGTTGAATAGGCTAATATAGGAGGTTTTGTGGGAACACCTCCTAGTGCCAGTGGAGTTAGACAAACCTAAACACAAGTAATAGAATAAAGAGTTTAACTGATGAATTGTACTTAATAGATTGTATAGTTTATATTCATATCATTGATTACATTGCATTGCACATCTTTCAAACTCAAAGCATTACTTCACATTCCATAACTAATAACTAGATGTTGATAGATGACAAAATTTCAACTACAATATAGTTATTTAAAAAGTCAACATAAGCAGTGATGCAATTACTTCACATAGGATAAGTGATAACTAGGAGCAATTGCCAATTGTATTTGCTTGTCATGGCATTCCATGAGACCATTTTTTATTGAGGAATCTTTTCAAAGAGTTCACTACCTTGTCTATGCTATGAATGGTTGGAAGAAATATATGAAAGAATAATAGTAAGCAATAGCATAGACAAGGCAATGAGTTGTTTGAAAAAATGCCTCAAATAAATGTGGTCTCATGGTGATGACATCACCATGAGACCCAATTTCTTTGAGGCATTTTTTCAAATAGCTCATTTCCTTTTTTATTCTAACATATTTTCCATACATGTCTACCAAAGCATTTTATCAAAAAAATCACTTCCTTGTTGCTATGGCTAAAAGCCTAAAAAAGGGTGTTGTCCAACAAACTATGGGTTCTTAGAAAGAAATCTATCAAAAAATAATAGTAAGCAATAACATAGACAAGGTAGTGAGTAGATTGAAAAAATGCCTCTAAGAAATGTGGTCTCATGGTGATGGAATGTCATTCCATCACCATGAGACCACATTTCTTAGAGGCATGTGGAGTTAGACAAACCTACACACAGGTAATAGAATAAAGAGTTTAACTAATGAATTGTACTTAATAGATTTGTGTAGTTTATATTCATATCGTTGATAACATTACATTGCACATCTTCCAAACTCAAAGCACTACTTCACATTCCATAACTAATGACTAGATGTTGATAGATGAAAAAATTTCAACTACAATATAGTTGTTTAGAAAGTTAACATAAGCAGTGATGCAATTACTTCACATTGCATAAGTAATAACTAGGAGCAATTGCCAAGTGCATTTGTTTGTCATGGCATTCCATGAGACCACTTTTTATTGAGGCATCTTTTCAAATAGTTCAATGCCTTGTCTATGTTAAGAATGCTTGGAAGAAATATATGAAAGAATAATGGTAAGAAATAACATAGAAAAGGAAATGGGTTGTTGAAAAAATTCCTCAAAGAAATAGGGTCTCATGGTGATGTCCATCACAATGAGACCCAATTTCTTTGAGGCATTTTTTCAAACAGCTCATCACCTTTTGTATGCTACCATATTTTCCATACATGTCTACCAAAACATTTTATCAAAAAGTTCACTTCCTTGTTGCTATGGCTAAAAGCCTAAAAAAAGGTTCTTTCCAACAAACTATGGGTTCTTGGAAAAAAATCTATCAAAGAATAATAGTAAGCAATAACATAGACAAGGTAGTGAGTAGTTTAAAAAAATGCCTCAAAGAAATGTGGTCTAATGGTGATGGAATTCCATTCCATCACCATGAGACCACATTTCTTAGAGGCATGCGGAGTTAGACAAACCTACACATAGGTAATAGAATAAAGACATTAACTAATGAATTGTACTTAATAGATTTGTGTAGTTTATATTCATATCATTGATTACATTGCATTGCACATCTTTCAAACTCAAAGCATTACTTCACATTCCATAAATAACAACTAGATGTTGATAGATGACAAAATTTCAACTAAAAAATAGTTGTTTAGAAAGTCAACATAAGCAGTGATGCAATTACTTCACATAACATAAGTAATAACTAGGAGCAGCTACAAATTGCATTTGCTTGTCATGGCATTCCATGAAACCAATTTTTATTGAGGCATATTTTCAAAGAGTTCACTACCTTGTCTATGTGATGGACGCTTGGAAGAAATATATGAAATAATAATAGTAAGCAATAGCATAGACAAGGCAATGAGTTGTTTGGAAAAATTCCTCAAAGAAATGTGGTCTCATGGTGGTGTCCATCACCATGAGACCCAATTTCTTTGAGACATTTTTTCAAACAACTCACCGCCTTTTCTATGCTACTACATTTTCCGTACATTTCTACCAAAACATTTTATCAAATAGTTCACTTCCTTGCTGCTATGGCTAAAATCCTAAAAAGAGGTGCTTTCCAACAAACTATGGGTTCTTGGAAAAAAATCTATCAAAGAATAATAGTAAGCAATAACATAGACAAGACAATGAGTAGGTTGAAAAAATGCCTCAAATAAATGTGGTCTCATTGTGATGGAACGCCATTCCATCACCATGAGACCACATTTGTTAGAGGCGTGTGGAGTTAGAAAAATCTACACACAACTAATAGAATAAAGAGTTTGACTAATGAATTGTACTTAATAGATTGGTGTAGTTTATATTCATATTGTTGATTACATTGCATTGCACATCTTTCAAACCCAAAGCATTACTTCTTATTCCATAAATAATAACTAGATGTTGATAGATGACAAAATTTCAACTACAATATAGTTGTTTAGAAAGTCAACATAAGTAGTGATGCAATTACTTCACATAGGATAAGTAATAACTAGGAGCAATTGCCAATTGCATTCACTTGTCATGGCATTCCATGAGACCACTTTTTATTGAGGCATCTTTTTAAATAGTTCACTGTCTTGTCTATGCTATGGATGCTTGAAAGAAATATATGAAATAATAATAGTAAGCAGTAGCATAGACAAGGCAATGAATTGTTTGAAAAAATACCTCAAAGAAATATGGTCTCATGGTGATTTTCATCACCATTAGACCCAATTTCTTTGAGACATTTTTTCAAATAGCTCACCACCTTTTCTATGCTACCAAATTTTCCATACATGTCTACCAAATCATTTTATCAAACAGTTCACTTCCTTGCTGCTATGGCTAAAATCCTAAAAAAAGGTGCTTTCCAACAAACTATGGTTTCTTGGAAAAAAATTTGTCAAAGAATAATAGTAAGAAATAGCATAGACAAGGCGGTGAGTAGATTGAAAAATTGTCTCGAAGAAATGTGGTCTCATAGTGATGGAATGCCATTCCATCACCATGAGACCACATTTCTTAGAGACATGTGGAGTTAGACAAACCTACACACAGGTAATAGAATAAAGAGTTTAACTAATGAATTGTACTTAATACGTTTGTGTAGTTTATATTGATATTGTTGATTACATTGCATTGCACATCTTTCAAACTCAAAGCATTACTTCACATTCCATAACTAATAACTAGATGTTGATAGATGAAAAAATTACAACTAAAATATAGTTGTTTAGAAAGTAAACATAAGTAGTGATGAAATTACTTCTCATAGCATAAGTAATAACTAAGAGCAGCTGCCAATTGCATTTGCTTGTCATGGCATTCCATGAGACCACTTTTTATTGAGGAATTTTTTCAAACAGTTCACTACCTTGTCTATGAATGGATGCTTGGAAGAAATATATGAAAGAATAATAGTAAGCAATAGCATATACAAGGCAATGAGTTGTTTGAAAAAAATCCTCAAAGAAATGTGGTCTCATGGTGATGTCATGGTGATGTCCATCACCATGAGACCCAATTTCTTTGAGGCATTTTTTTAAATAGCTCATCGCCTTTTCTATGCTACCACATTTTCCATACATGTCTATGAAAGCATTTTATCAAACAGTTCACTTCCTTGCTGTTATGGCTAAAAGCCTAAAAAAAGGTGCTTTCCAACAAACTATGGGTTCTTGGAAAGAAATCTATCAAAGAATAATAGTAAGCAATAACATAGACAAGGAAGTGAGTAATTTGAAAAAATGTCTAGAAGAAATGTGGTCTCATGGTGATGGAATGCCATTCCATTACCATGAGACCACATTTCTTAGAGGCATGTGGAGCTAGGAAAACCTACGCATAGGTAATAGAATAAAAGTTTAACTAATTAATTGTACTTAATACATTTGTGTAGCTTGATTCATATCGTTGATTACATTTTATTGCACATCTTTCAAACTCAAAGCATTACTTCACATTCCATAACTAATAACTATATGTAGATAGATGAAATTTTTTTAAATACAATATAGTTGTTTAGAAAGTCAACATAAGCAGTGATGCAATTACTTCACATAGTATAAGTAATAACTAGAAGCGGCCGCGAATTGCATTTGCTTGTTATGGCATTCCATGAGACCACTTTTTCTTGAGACATCTTTTCAAACGGTTCACTATCTTGTCTATGCTATGGATGCTTGGAAGAGATATATGAAAGAATAATAGAAAGCAATAACATAGACAAGGCAATGAGTATTTTGAAAAAATTTCTCAAAAAATGTGGTCTCATTGTGGTGTCCATCACCATGAGACCCAATTTCATTGAAGCATTTTTTGAAACAACTCACTGCCTTTTCTATGCTACCACATTTTCCATACATGTCTATGAAAGAATTTTATCAAATAGATCACTTCCTTGCTGCTATGGCTAAAAGCATAAAAGAAGGTGCTTTCAAACAAACTATGGGTTCTTAGAAAATAATCTATCAAAGAATAATAGTACGCAATAGCATAGACAAGGCAGTGAGTAGTTTGAAAAAATGTCTTGAAGAAATGTGGTCTCATGGTGATGGAATGTCATTCCATCACCATGAGACCACATTTCTTAGTGGCATGTGGAGTTAGACAAACCTACAAGTAGGTAATATAATAAAGAGTTTAACTAATGAATTGTACTTAATAGATTTGTGTAGTTTATATACATATTGTTGATTACATTGCATTGCACATCTTTCAAACTCAAAGTATTACTTTACATTCCATAACTAATAATTAGATGTTGATAGATGAAAAAATTTCAACTACAATATAGTTGTTTAGAAAGTCAACACAAGCAGTGATGCAATTACTTCACATAGCATAAGTAATAACTAGGAGGAGCTACCAATTGCATTTGCTTGTCATGGCATTTCATGAGACCACTTTTTATTGAGACATATTTTCAAACAATTCACTATATTGTCTATGTTGTGGATGCTTGGATGAAATATATGAAAGAATAATAGTAAGCAATAGCATAGACAAGGCAATGAGTTGTTTGAAAAAATTCCTCAAAAAAATGTGGTCTCATGGTTATTTTCATCACCATGAGACCCAATTTCTTTGAGATTTTTTCAAATAGCTCACCGCCTTTTCTATGCTACCAAATTTTCCATACATTTCTACCAAAGAATTTTATCAAACAGTTCACTTCCTTGTTGGTATGGCTAAAATCTTAAAAAAGGTGCTTTCCAACAATCTATGGGTTCCTTGAAAAAAATCTATCAAAGAATAATAGTAAGCATTAACATAGACAAGGCAGTGAATAGTTTGAAAAAATGCCTTGAAGAAATGTGGTCTCATGGTGATGGAATTCCATTCCATCACTATGAGACCACATTTCTTAGAGGCATGTGGAGTTAGACAAACCTACACGTAGGTAATAGAATAAAGAGTTTAATTAATGAATTGTACTTAATAGATTTGTGTAGTTTATATTCATATCATTGATTACATTGCATTGCACATCTTTCAAACCCTAAGCATTACTTCACATTCCATAGCTAATAACTAGATGTTGATAGATGACAAAATTTCAACTACAATATAGTTGTTTAGAAAGTCAACATGAGTAGTGATGCAATTACTTGACATAGCATAAGTAATAACTAAGAGCAATTTTCAATTGCATTTCCTTGTCATGGCATTCCATAAGACTTCTTTTTATTGAGCCATATTTTCAAATAGTTCACTTCCTTTTCTATGCTATGGATGCTTGTCAGAAATATATGAAAGAATAATAGTAAGCAATAGCATAGACAAGGCAATGAGTTTTTTGAAAAAAATGCCTCAAAGAAATGTGGTCTCATGGTGATGTGCATCACCATGAGACCCAATTTCTTAGAGGCATTTTTTCAAACAACTCACTTCCTTTACTATGCTACTACATTTTCCATACATTACTACCAAAGAATTTTATCAAATAGTTCACTTCCTTGCCGCTATGGCTTAAAGCTTAAAAAAGGTGTTTTCCAACAAACTATGGGTTTTTGAAAAAAAAATCTATCAAAGAATAATAGTATGCAATAACATAGACAAGGTAGTGAGTAGTTTGAAAAAATGTGGTCTCATGGTGATGGATTGTCATTCCATCACCATGAGACCACATTTCTTAGAGGCATGTGGAGTTAGACAAACCTACACGCAGGTAATAGAACAAAGATTTTAACTAATGAATTGTACTTAATAGATTCGTGTAGTTTATATTCATATCGTTGATTATATTCCATTGCACATCTTTCAAAATCAAATCATTACTTCACATTCCATAACTAATAACTAGATGTTTATAGATTACATAATTGCAACTACAATATAGTTGTTTAGAAAGTCAACATAAGTAGTGATGCAATTACTTCACATAGCATAAGTAATAACTAGGAGCAATTTCCAATTGCATCTGCTTGCCATGTCATTCCATGAGACCACTTTTTATTGAGACATCTTTTCAAATAGTTCACTGCGTTATCTATGCTATGGATGCTTGGAAGAAATATATGAAATAATAAAAGTAAGCAATAGCATAGACAAGGAAATGAGTTGTTTGAAACAATGCCTTAGAGAAATGTGGTCTCATGGTGATGTGCATCACCATGAGACCCAATTTATTTGTGGTATTTTTTCAAACAATGCACTGCCTTTTCTATGCTGCCACATTTTCCATACATGTCTACCAAAGCATTTTATCAAATAGTTCACTTCCTTGTTGCTATGGCTAAATACCTAAGAAAAGGTGCTTTCCAACAAACTATGGGTTCTTGGAATTTTTTTTATCAAAGAATAATAGTAAGCAATAGCATAGATAAGGCAGTGACTAGTTTGAAAAAATACTTTGAAGAAATGTGGTCTCATGGTGATAGAATAAAGAGTTTAACTAATGAATTGTATTTAATAGATTTGTGTAGTTTAAATTCATATCGTTGATTATATTGCATTCCACATCTTTCAAACTCAAAGCATTACTTCACATTCCATAACTAATAACTAGATGTTGATAGATGAAAAAATTTCAACTACAGTATAGTTGTTTGGAAAGTCAACATAAGCAGTGATGTAATTACTTCATATAGCATAAGTAATAACTAGGAGCAGCTACCAATTACATTTGCTTGTCATGGAATTCCATGAGACCACTTTTTATTGAGGCATCTTTTCAAATAGTTCATTTCCTTGTCTATGCTATAGATGTTTGGAAGAAGTATATGAAAGAATAATAGTAAGGAAATGAATTGTTTGAAAAAATTCCTCAAAGAAATGTGGTCTCATGGTGGTGTCCATCACCATGAGACCCAATTTCTTTGAGGCATTTTTTCAAACAACTCACTACCTTTTCTATGCTACCACATTTTCCATACATGTCTACCAAAGCATTTTATCAAACAGTTCACTTCCTTGTTGCTATGGCTAAAAGCCTAAATGTAATGCCCCTCCGTTTTGGTCATTCTTGAAATTTAGGAAGTTGGTTGTTTGGTGGCCATGTCGTTTCGCTTGTTATGTGTGGTTGGTGATTTGCTAAGTCATGAGGATTTTGGGATTGCATTATTTAATTTGATTTTTTTTATGTTAGACAATATCACTAATATTATGACTAGATGTAATTTATCAAATTAATCCAATTTTTAAGGTCACTTGGTTTGGTTTGGGATCAAATAAAGAGCTAGATTTAATAATAAATGTTAATTGTATTATCATTGAAAATTTCTTATTTTAAGATGAAAGAAATGTAAATGAATTTAATAAAAATAATTATTGTCTAATGAGTGAATTTAATTAAGAAATTTAAAATTGAGAAAATATTAACGTAGATAAAATATTTAAAAATTTGAACTCAAGTTTGAATAAGGATTAAAGCAAGGAAATCAATTGAAAAACAGAAAAGAATCGTTTATTGCAAAAAAAATAATAATAATAAAGCATCGTGTTAAGATTTTTGGGGAAGAGTAAATGAAAAGCTGGAAAAGATGGTATACGCTTTATCTTCCTTTGTATTACCACCTCCCAGGCAGAGATTTCAATCATGGAAACTCATAAATTAGAATTCAAGAGACAACTCTGGGGGAGGAGATCATGAGAATAAAAGAAAATTTGGGGGTGGTTCTCAGGGAATTTTCTGTGGACTTTTAAAAAGGGGGATCTATCTTCATTTTTGGGGGAATCTCAAAAGAAAATGCCCTCATCCCTACATCCATACCCTATGATTGAAATTTTTTTCTTTACCCGTGCATTGGAGCGAGTTCTCCCTAAGATCCAATCTGAGACTGGCCCCCCCACAAAATATCCAGTGGATTTCCTGTGAGCAGTAATGAAGAGGAAATATTTGAATCACTATGAGCAGTAATTAAGAAGATATATTTGAATCACCTTCTTACTCGTCTGTTGTTAATGATTATTGGGATTGTTTTGGTATGCTTTAAATGGCGGGGTTCTATTTTCATCTAGGCATGTTAGATTGCATGGCAATGACTTAGCCAGGTTCTTTTCTATCTTGGATCTTCCATTTTCTTTAATTATTTCAGTTAGGAACTTTCAACAATATATCACCCTCAGTGCTTTGGCATTTTTCCTTAGGTAATGTAAATGCTCTGGTTATTGCTTTTAAATTGGGGAATTTGTATATATATTTTACTCATGTCTTTTGCAGGCCTTAATAAAACATCAGGTCTCAAGTCTAAATTATACAAACATCTTTCTCTTTGAAACTTATTAGTTTAATAATCGTTTCATATTCTTGAACCCAACATCTCTTAGATCTCTAGGACTATCTTGGACGATAGAGAGGGAGATATCTTATTGCTTTAAAACATGGATATCCGCCCTTTGGTATTGAATGAACAGTCATAATATTTCAATTCTTCCATCAATTGTTGTAAATAATCTCCTTGATTCTTTTTGCAACCTGTCACAACAGCGCACTTGAACATGGTAGGGTGTATAGATTTAAATAATCTCTCTGATTACATTGTCAGCTAGTCTCAGCCGCGCACTTGAACTTAATAGGAAGTTTATAGATTTAAATAAACTGCTTGATTCTGCTGGCAATCTATCGCAGTTGCAACACTTGAAAATAAATATTATCAATATACTAACATAATAGAAAGCTTACCTTTGGTCGTGGTGAAGTTTATCTTCCAAATTTCAAATCTGAGCGCGTCTCTGAAACTCGCCACTAAACAGAAATGTGCCAAGTTCAAATAAAAGAAAATAAAAGTTGTACTTTATTTCCTTTACTCTTAAGTCACGTATTTGTACCTATCCTATCTTTTTTCCTTCAATTTTGTGGATAACAGTTGGGATATGATAATAATGCAAGTAGATGGCGATATTTCCAAATTCGAATATTCACTTTCCGATATACTTGGCAACCTGTCACTGTTACAGCCTTTAGAGTTGAGGCTTTGTACATAATTAAGTAGCCTCCCTGAAACTATTGGCAACCCGTCACAGCTATAGCTTTTAGACTTGCAAAGGTGTAGTAAATTAAATAATCTCTCTGGTTTCATTGGTAACCTGTCACAGTGGCACATTTATAAGTGTTCTTAATTATTTGTGAATTATTGAATGATTAAGATGTGTAAATGGGTTAGGGATCTATTTGAATGTAATGGTTATAATATGACTTCATTTGTTGGATAAAAGTCCTTCTATAGAAATAGTATGTATTGATATTTGTTTTAATGGATTTTGTGTGGGGAAATGTTGTAAGAACAATTGTGATAACTTTAAGGTAGTGGAAGGATTTCAGCCTTAATTTCAAAAGGTTAAGTATAGAGGAAATCTAGAATGGTTCACCTCCTAGCTTAAAATTGAATAGAGGATAGTTACTTGCATATTTCAAATGTTAGAAAAGAACAATTTCTTTGATTCTAAAACTAAATGATTATATTAAATAATGTGAATTGGTAAACATTAGAACATTAGGGAAAAGAGTTATGCTTTTTTATAAATGAATAAGTTCTTACTTCATAGTGAAATTAGATGGTCATATAGTTTTTATTTAGGAAGAAAACTGGCATTGTAATGTAGTGTTCGTGAGATTAGTTATCCTTTTAAATATAATTAGAGTATAAATTGACTCATTATATTTATATAAATGTATATAGTTATAGGAATGATTATAAATCCTAAATTGGAATAAAAGAAATTGGTTGGAATACTTTTATAACTTCTTTTATTTTATTACAACTTTATGATGAGCATAGTGAGATGTTAGTAAGGTATGTGAATATAGCCTTTAATGAGTTAAAACGATTCCTTATCAAGTGTAGAGTCAAATCGTAGACGATAGTTCAATTGTTCCTTGAAGTTATTGCTTTTGTTTGTTGGGTTAGTATTCTGAGTGTGATAAAATATGCCTTGAGATAATTACGATGTGTGATTATAGAGTTCCTTTATTTATTTTAAATTAATTCTTATCAAATGAATGGATAAATTGTATTTGAATGATCATTGTTCATTTAAGGGTAATTTGGTGTATCCTATTTGTGGTGCCCTCTTTGGAATTGCTTGGCTTCAGAAGTGATTTCATTCCATTGGGTTCGCGTCCTTTTATGAGTGATTTGGCAAATCCTTTTCATTGTGACTTTTCTTGAGTTGACGTGAGTTGGAGATCTTCTTTAAGTTAAATTGTGTTGATATTCATTTAACCTTACATGGTGAATTCTTGGTTTGTTCTGAGTTGTGGGGGTCTTATTAATTGAATTTGTGGTGGAGTATTTTGGATATTAATGCAATGCTTGGTTGTGACAAGTTTATGCTTCTTCTTGTATGCAATCTTCCCACTTGTACTATTTTGGTGAAACATTAAATTATATTGTTGTCATGTTTGTTGATTTTTTCAAAGGTCATTTGTTTACCAACTGTACAGGTATCTTGTGAGGAGGAAATTGGGGTCTCCCTTGGATGCCTAGTTGCATGCTTTTACCTCTGTTGTTGAAGGATTGTTTTTGGATGTTTCCATGTTGGTATGAATGCCTTTGGAGGATAATTTTGATTCAAGGAATCCTTTGTCCTTTAATTTGTGTTGCAATGTAATTGGGAACTCGTGTTTTGTTTATGAGTTGTGGATAGTTGATCTTCTTGAATTTTCAATTTATTTCGTATCGAAGTTGGTTCTGTAGTCTGGATGGAGTTGTTGATCTTATTTTAATGTATTCACTCATTATATTTGAATTGAAAATAGTTCTTTGAGGTCTTGCATTTATTGTTGTCAGTTCTTCATGGGGAAACCCCAGTGTAAGCCCTTTGAGATTCTTCCAGAGGCTTGATTATATTGTTGGTCAATGTTCCTCATTTTATGTGCTTTTGACATGGCAAGATATTGGTATCATTATTTTGAAAGGGTTGTACGAACTTTGTGAGACTTTGATTTTGTACTTGTTAGCGAGATGGGTAATGCCTCACCCACTTTTATGTTGTGATTCTTTGTTCAAATTATGATGGTACAACCCTTGGTTGTTTTTGGTTTGATGTTGTTGGGTCTATAGGGAGAGTGGCTCCTCGTGGGGGCCGGCGCCCTGTTTAAGGGGAAGGGCACAGGATAACCCACGAGTGAGTTAGTAATCAAGTGAAAACCTAATAATTAACTTAGGAGGGTTGGGTAGTAATATCATTGTAAGATTTAAAAATGGATGCCTCGTCTTCATTAGTGCTTCTGCAGACTAATGGAAGGATGACAAGGCCATGGTCGGCAAGGTCGCGACCTCATCTTCACGAGAGGTTTACGGCTCCGCATGAGTCACCCTATGGACTGGTGCCTCCAGTTGGGAGGAAGGGCACATGATAGCCATAGATGGGACCGACGCCTCCAGTTGGGAGGAAGAGCACAGGATAGCCCATGTAGGACTATGCGATGACACTCTCCCCTAGTTGCCCAGGTGTTTTACTTTATTGTGCTCCTCTAGAAGTATGTTATGGGAGTTGGTTTAGATTGTGGTTGAATGGACTTATATTGATTTATGGAGTTTTTCCTTGATACATCTTTGGTGTACTTTGTGGTCTTGTATGATCTCTTTGATATTTGACTTATGACCTTGTACTCTTATGGTACTATGATATGATGTTATTGTATTGTTTAATTGCAATCTGGAATTGTATTTTGTTTATTAATTCAGTTTGATTTGGAAGTGTTTCATGATCATCCTTTGGTTACTTGTTTACTGGTCATTGCTTTGATTTATGTGATGAGATTTATGACTTTAAGTTATTATGTTGACTCTTGGATTTTGTTGATTATGTCATTGTAATCCTTAAGTTTTATGATACTTAAGTATGATGTTGAGTCTTGTGGTTCTGTGTTTGGATGTTCTTGGTTGAGGACTCTTCTTGTCAGCTCCTTAGCACGGGGGGTGGGTCTTTGGACCCACGTGGTCGGGTGGAACATGCTAAGCACCCCATTGGGTCCCCAGTCAAGGATCGAGAGGTGTGGACTAGTGCTGTTGAGGCGACTCCAGAGTTGTATTTGTCTTGGAGCTAGTTATGTTACATTGTACTTATCGTTCTGATGTATCATCTTATCTTGTTATATGGTTTCCGTTCACATTGGGAAACATGTTTTTATCATTGTAAGACTTGAACGGTGTAAAGTAATGAAAAGGATGTGATGTAATATTTTATCTTTGGTAAACCTTGTATGGATATGGATCCATATCAGATGTTGTTCAAAGTGTTGTATTTATTTAAGTGAATGGTTTCTTATTGATGGTTTTATATGTATGCTTTGTCATAAAATAAATTTGGCTTTCATTCTTTATCATTGATGTATGGGATTAAGTCTCGTAATGACTCCTCGTGTACCCCAAGGGATGTATGTGTTAATGAATCTACTTAAATGAAATTAATGTTATGACTTAATGTGTATTACATGTATGTTATGTTAACTTAAAAAAAAAATTTATTGTGTTGATGTCCTTTGGGGTTCGCATGATGGGGCGTTACACTAAAAAAGGGTGCTTTCCAACAAATTATGGGTTCTTAGAAAAAAATCTATCAAAAAATAATAGTAAGCAATAGCATAAACAAGGCAATGAGTAGTTGTAAAAAATGCTTCAAAGAAATGTGGTCTCATGGTGATGGAATGCCATTCCATCACTATGAGACCACATTTCCTATAGACATGTGGAGTTAGACAAACCTACACATAGGTAATAGAATAAAGAGTTTAACTAATGAATTTTACTTAATAGATTTGTGTAATTTATATTCATATCGTTGATTACATTGCATTGCACATCTTTCAAACTTAAAGCATTACTTCACATTCCATAGCTGATAACTAGATGTTGATAGATGACAAAGTTTCAACTACAATATAGTTGTTTAGAAATTCAACATAACCAGTGATGCAATTACTTCACATAGCATAAGTAATAACTAGGAGTAGTTGCTAACTTCATTTACTTGTCATGGCATTCCATGAGACCACTTTTTATTGAGGCATATTTTCAAAGAGTTCACTACCTTGTCTATGTTGTGGATGCTTGGAAGAAATATATGAAAGAATAATAATAAGCAATAACATAGACAAGGAAATGAGTTGTTTAAAAAAATGTCTCAAAGAAATGTGGTCTCATGGTGATGGACATCACCATGAGACCCAGTTTCTTTGAGGCATTTTTCAAATAGCTTACCGCATTTTCTATGCTACGACGTTTTCCATACATGTCTACCAAAGAATTTTATCAAACAGTTCACTTCCTTGCTGCTATGGCTAAAATCCTAAAAATGGTGCTTTCCAACAAACTATGAGTTCTTGGAAAAAAATCTATCAAAAAATAATAGTAAGCAATAACATAGACAAGGCAGTGAGTAGTTTGAAAAACATTCTTGAAGAAATGTGGTCCCATAGTGATGGAATGCCATTCCATCACCATGAGACCAAATTTCTTAGGGCATGTGGAGTTAGACAAACCTACATGCAGGTAATAGAATAAAGAGTTTAACTTATGAATTGTACTTAATAGATTTGTATATTCATATCATTGATTACATTGCATTGCACATCTTTCAAAATCAAAGCATTACTTCACATTCCATAACTAATAACTAGATGTTGATAGATGACAAAATTTCAACTACAATATAGTTGTTTAGAAAGTCAACATAAGCAGTGATGCAATTACTTCACATAGCATAAGTAATAACTAGGAGCAGCTGCCAATTGCATTTGCTTGTCATGGAATTCCATGAGACCACTTTTTATTGAGGTATGTTTTTAAACAATTCACTTCCTTGTCTATGCTATGGATGCTTGGAAGAAATATATGAAAGAATAATAGTAAGCAATAGCATATATAAGGCAATGAGTAGTTTGAAAAAATGCCTCAAAGAAATGTGGTCTCATGGTGATGTGCCCAATTTCTTTGAGGCATTTTTTTAAACAACTCTCCGCCTTTTCTATGCTACCACATTTTCCATACATGTCTACCAAAGAATTTTATCAAACAATTCACTTCCTTGTTGATATGGCTAAAAGCCTAAAAAGAAGTGTTTTCCAACAAACTATGGGTTCTTGGAAAAAAATCTATCAAAGAATAATAGTAAGCAATAGCATAGATAAGGCAGTGAGTAGGTTGAAAAAATGCCTCGAAGAAATGTGGTCTCATGGTGATGGAATGCCATTCCATCACCATGAGACCACATTTCTTAGAGAAATTTTTTCAAACAACTCACTGCCTTTTCTATGCTACCACATATTCCATACATGTCTACCAAAACATTTTATCAAATAGTTTATTTCCTTGTTGCAATGGCTAAAATCCTAAAAAAGGTGTTTTCCAACAAACTATGGATGCTGGGAAAAAATCTATCAAAGCATAATAGTAAGCAATAACATAGACAAGGAAGTGAGTAGTTTGAAAAAATGCCTCGAAGAAATGTGGTCTCATGGTGATGGAATGCCATTCCATCACCATGAGACCACATTTCCTTGAGGCAATTTTTCAAATAGTTTGCCGCCTTTTCTATGCTACCAAATTTTCCATACACGTCTACCAAAGCATTTAATCAATCTACTCACTTCCCTGCTGCTATGGCTAAAAGCATAAATTAGGCGCTTTCCAACAAACTACAAATGCTTGGAAAAAATCTATCAAAGAATGATAGTAAGCAATAACATAAACAAGGCAGTGAGTAGTTTGAAAAAATTATTTTAAGAAATGTGGTCTCATGGTGATGGAATGGAAGCAGTGAGTAGTTTGAAAAAATTATTTTAAGAAATGTGGTCTCATGGTGATGTAATTCCATTCCATCACCATGAGACCACATTTCTTTGAGGTATTCTTTCAAACAACTCACCACCTTTTCTATGCTACCACATTTTCCATACATGTATACCAAAGCATTTTATCAAACTATTTGAACTTCCTTGCTACTATTGATAAAAGCCTAGAAAAGGTTCTTTCCAAAAACTATGGATGCTTGGAAAAAATCTATCAAAGCATAATAGTAAGCAATAATATAGACAAGACAATGAGTAGTTTGAAAAAATGCCTCAAAGAAATGTGGTCTCATGGTGATGGAATGCCATTGCATCACCATGAGACCACATTTATTTGAGGCATTTTTTCAAATAGCTCACCACCTTTTCTATGCTACCACATTTTCCATACATGTCTACCAAAGAATTTTATCAAACTACTCACTTCCTTACTGCTATGGCTAAAAGCCTAAAATAGGTGTTTTCCAACAAACTATGGATGCTTGGAAAAAAATTATCAAAGCATAATAGCAAGCAATATCATCATCATCCTTAATTTACCAATCCATTGAACCTTCCACCTTGTATTCCACTTGTTCATATTCCCACCCATCCCTCTTCATATCATGATCACTCTCCATCTCATAACCAAGACCATACTATACCATCCACCCCATCCTAGCATAATACCATAGAGAAGGAAATTAACTATTTGAAAAAATGCCTCAAAGAAATGAGATCTCATGGTGATGGAATGCCATGATACATTTGTTTGTAATGGCATTTTATCACCATGAGACCACATTTATTTGAGGCATTTTTTCAAAAATTTCACTACCTTCTCTATGCTACCACAATTTTTGTACATGTCTACCAAAACATTTTATCAAATGGTTCACCGCCTTGCTGCTATGAATAAAAGCCTAAAGCAGGTGCTTTCAAACAAGCTATCGATAGGGAAAATAGTAAGCATGATTTTTAAAAATATAGTTTAATAAGTACTCAAAATTTTGTTCATTATCTCATACATTATAAGCCATCACGTGCATCACTAATGTAGTTTTCGTGATTGAATAATTTGTTTTTTTAATTTTCAGATGTTGGAAGTAGATACGCCTCCAAATTTTCATAGGAAAATCGATCTTGGTGTTTCATCTGCTATAGACTCCTTGATGCCTCTCATGGAGGTATGTGGAAAATTACTAAATTTCAATTTGCATTCGTTCTTATAGCTGTTAGTTAGTGAAAAATCAAACCATTATTGATTCGTAGTTTAATTTATCTTTGGATGGTTTCCATAGGGCTTTAGCACACTACAACATGGGCATGCAAATATTTCCCTCTAGGAGAGTGATTGTCTAGAGGCGGTAAGCGATTGTTTTGTTAAATATATCATTTTTTATACTGTAATTTCTATATATTAATGTATTTACTTGTTATGGTAACATATAAGGCTTGATTGAGAACTAAACCTTAGGAGGAGCAACAAGAGCACTCCTCAACCTCAGAGTAAATGAGTGACAAAATTATCGCCATCTAGTCGACTAACAAAGGGCAAGAATTTGTTTTGAGAGCATGGACAACAGTGACTTTTGATTCCAGAGCCCTTTGTTGTATGCCTATATGACATTTTTGTACATATTTTGTATTGGATATATTTGACGTTGTATGCCTATATGGCATTCTCGTAAGCCTATATGGCTATTTTATATATATTTTATACTTATATCGAAATATATTGATGTATGCCTACATGGCTACTTGGTTAATACAAATCTTTTTTATCGACGGTGTCCATATTTTCATTATAAATCCATGGTTCAATAGATATGAGTTACGTGTATTCAAGTGTATACTTTACAACTTATGTGTATACTTTGTGACTTACGTGTATTCCAATGTATACTTTTTGACTTATGTGTCTCCATGCCTTTACCTTGTATTCATGCATATACTTTGTATTAATTTACGTATACTATGTATTTGTGTGTATACTTCAAGGCTTGTGTGTATTTGAGTACTTGTGCTTCCCTTATTCGCATGTATGCTTGACTTATATTCTTGTGTATACTTATTAATTGGTTAGCCCTAGCATTGATCATTGTTGTCCTTCATGGTTTGTCTTGAATATTTATTGATTGATGCTAAACAAATTTATTAGATAATGCTAAACAACTTCAATATTTTGGGAATACTAGTAGAGTTACAAATTACAAAATTGCAGAAATTGAAAAGAAAAGATTAATTGTAAATAAATGCATTGATTATTAACTTGATAATTGATTAAGAATGAGTATCATATATATATATATCAAGAGATGATCCTTTTAGAATGGCAACTACTAACTAGAAAATAGGCATGCAACTCCATGCAAGATTGCACAAGTAAACAATCATTAAATTGTAAAAATATAACTAGCAAACTTATCTAAAGGAATATTTTAGGCAGAATATTCTACACTAACATTTTCATAATCAATGGCTTGTTTCCATGCTCGCTCCCCAACTGTCAACAATTTTTTTTCAAGAAACTCCTTTGATATATTTTTGTGTCCATCAGATCAATGGATATAAATCTAACCAAAGCATTCCCAATACTTTGAAAGCAATAATCCACCCAAAATTGAAATGGGAGATAAGGAAAATGAACCCACATAGGCATAACTGAATAAATAATAGTTCACCCTTCACAGCTTGGTGAAACCATTGCCAAACTTAGAAGATCTTAAAGATAAAGAAGAAATATGATCTATATAATATATAATTATTACCCACTTTGATGACTACAAAATTCTCAACCATGGGCTTATTGATGAGCCTAGTTTTGATCTAATTTTGGGTAAAATCTATACTCTATTTGCTAATAGATGTCATGGACTTTGATGCTTAAGTGTTGGTATTGGCATAATGTTTCCCTCAAACCATTGACATTTGATAATATCCTATCTTTGCAAGCTTTAATGACATTTGGCATAATCTGTGGGTTATCTATATTAATTTTTCTTGTGATTAATGGATGTTTCTTAGAGTGGTTATAGATGTGTAGTCATTATGCATACTGAATCTTTCATGCAGATTTAATGAGCTAAGTTGAGGAAGATGCCACCAACTGGACATGCACCATAATGACCAACTAAGGAATCGCTCCAAGTCAAAGGCAACCGATAGCAAAGATTCTTCATGCAACTATGTGTAACCACCTTGTAGTGGACATTAATGATCGAGCATGCATGGACGTTACTGCTATGTTGAATCTGCTCTTGACTTGCATGTCTGGCTAGATTCCTTGCATGTGTAACTGCCATCGCTCCACTTTCCCCTGTTTTCCCTAAATGACATCCTCTCAGTCGTGGAGTTGACTACCCTGTTTAGCTGTAGTATAAATAATAATTTGATGCTCCTTCCTCAGAAGTTGCACGATTTGATATTATACTCACATTCTCCAGTTTCAGCAATACACATACATTACTCTTTGTATGCATGATTTATAGTGAATGAAATAAAATTCTGAGTTTGAGCATCTGAGTTCTTGTTAGTTTAAGGGATACTTATCCAGGGGGGCCCACTTTGTAAGTAATCCATCTTCTTAGTTTAGCATTAGCTTAGTATTACTTGTTTTTTAGTGCTTAGTTAGACATTTGGCATCGACTATTCCTGTAGCCAAAGCAAACAAAGTAGTTTCCTGTTTGTTGTTCATATTTCCATTCTTGTTATGCATTTTAGCTTAGCATAGTTGTCAGTTGATGTTCAACATTTGTTTCATTTCTTTCTAGCAATTTACTTTCAATATTGTGTTTCTTAGCCATAGAATGCAATGGCTACTTGAGCCCCTAGTGCACATACTGTGCTGACCCATTTCAAGTTCACATCCTTGGGTTGACAAGTTAAATGCACCTTCATGATGATCAAATAGCTATTCAAGTTAGATGTCCAATTTTTGAATCACGACTGTAAAGGCTTAGTTACTAAATCATTATAGGAGGCCAACATTTTTGGCGCCATTGTCGGGGATGGTGTCAAGCTAGGAAGTCTTTTGGAGTCATTGGTAGTTTTTCTTGCTGTAGTGTTTTTGGAAGTTGTTCTTAGCATATCCTCATTTAGGAAGTAATGACCCCTCCCTTTATTCTTTACCAACTCTTTGTGTGAGCTGACTGATAGTGGGTGATACCACATGCGTAGAGGAAGAATAATGGATGCTTATGGGAGATTTCTTCCTAATAATCCATATCCATTCTAGCTAGTTGAGTACCAACACCTATCAGAAGAAGAAGAAGAAGAAGATCCACACCCCTTTGTTGATGCATATCCTAATTTGACTAGCTCTAAAGTCTCCTCTGAAGATCAAAATCAACTTGAAAACACCTTTGTTTTGGAACCACATCAAGCAGGCATGGGTGATTCCAATAGGAACAAACAAAACCAAACAAATTTTCCTTTCCCCATTTCCCATCAAAATGAAGTTGACAACATCAAGAACATTCCTGCCTCAACACTCCCCAAGTTTTATGGACTTGTGATAGAAGATCCTAATATATTCTTATTTGAGTTTGACATACTCTACAGGAGTTATGATTATACCACTGATGCCCATAGGCTTAAGTTATTTCCCACCACTTTGAAAGAGGCTGCATTAAGATGGTTCATGAGCCTAGGCAGAGATATTGTGGAAACTTGGGAAGACATGAAGACAAAATTCCTTGAGAAATACAAGGAATATTGCAGGGGTAGTGACATGAGAGGAGGTGACATTTTCAGGATGTAGTAGAAGGAAGATGAGAGCTTGGAAGACTACATTGTAAGGTTTATGTTTTTCTTGCAAAAATATCTACACCATGCACTTAATAAGGACTCACAAAAGTTGCTTTTCCTGAGAGGAATTAATAACAACTACACTGATGCCTTGGATCTCATGGCAGGAGGAGATATCTCTCAAGTCCCTTGGGAGGATATCAAGAAAATATGCCAGAATTACTCTAGGGAAGCTTCAAAGAAAGGGAGAGCTTATTAATCTTCCATGGGTAAGTCAACTACTGGTGGAGTTTCAAGAATAGAGATCACTCATTTGCTGACTGACTTCAAGCAAGACATTATCAACAATCTAGCTACTCAGTTGGATACACTTCAGGCCAAAAAGAAGCAAGAGGAAGTAGAGACAATGTTGGCAGAGTATTGCCCTCACTGCAAACAAAAGTTGGACTGCAAATGCAAGATGGTAGCTAATCTCGAAAGCAAGCATATCTCACCTGAGTTCAAGCTAATTCAGATTGAGGAAGACCAAGTCTACTATGTTGCACAAAGGAAGCCTTGGGCTCCCAGAGAAGGTATGCCACCAGATCCACTATCTTATGTTGGGCCATATTTTAACTCTTATTCATCTGGTAACCAATGGAAGCCACCATATCCACCTAGTTATGGAGGATATCCACCACCACCTTGGAGTAACACTCCAAATGCTTGGCCTAGTCATCAGAATTTTCCACCCTAGTGGCAACAACCTCAGGGAAATTGGCAGCAATTTCAAGGGCACTGACAACCACCTCCAAGAAATTGGAAGCAAACAAATCAATGGAGAGGAGGACAAAAATGGCCTACCCAGACAATCGACTACATGAAACCACCTTCTCAGCCCAAACAACTTGCTATAATGCCTTCACCTGTTAATCCAAGCTTAAATGCACCTAAACCCACTCAGCTACTAGCTTAGCCTACACCCAATCCAAATAACAAACCACAACAACAATATGCATACTCCGCTGATTCAAATCAATTCCCTGCATATGCTATGAGTGTAAGTGACATCCACTTGCATTCAGGAACTACTCTATCAGCCCCTTCCAATCCCATTATCACTGAACTTCCCATGGAAGAGGAAGAGGAGCCTTTGAATGATCCCATTTAGCCAAATGCACCTAAAAATCTTGAACCAATTCAAGTCAAGCAGACTAGAAAAGAACCACCATTCCCTTAGAGGTTGGAAATTTCCAAGAAGAAAGAAGAAAAAGAGGATACCACCCTTGACATCTTGGATCAGCTAAAGCATATGTGTTCAAATACCCCTATTTCAATCCATAAAGGATGTTCCAATCTACTACAAAGCTATCAAGGAAGCTTGTCTCAAGAAGCCAGGAAGAAAGAAGAAAGACCCAACTACAGTCCATGTGGTGGGTCAGTTAGTTGACATCATGTTGGAAAAAGTGACTATTCCCAAGTATAATGACCTAGGCAGTCCTATGGTAGTAGTTGTCATAAACATGATTTAGGTAAAGAATGCTCTGATTGATTTAGGGGAAGCAATAAATGTAATGACCAAAGACATCCTGTAGCAACTAAATATTGCAAGCATGAGATCTACTCCTACTATCCTGTAGCTTGCTAATAGCTCTACTGTTAAGCCTGATGGTATAGTGGAGGATCTTGTAGTAGTTCTAGACTCTTGGGAGTACCCAACAAATTTTATGATTCTTTCTCTCAAGGCTACACTAGGTGGGTATCCCATTATTCTTGGAAGGCCTTGGTTGGAAATTGTAGATGCATACATTGGATTTCAATCAAGTGACATGACCATTTTAAATGGCAAGAGTACTAAAATTTTTGTTCTTTATCCACCTGCTTAGCCATCTCATAATGAAGATGATTTTGTATGGCTACAAGTTGGTGAAGAGGCTGAGGAAGTTAATTCTATGGCGTAACTTATGATGCTAGGAAGAATCTCTTTCATGTAGCTCCAAGATGAGGATGAAGTATTGGCTAACATCATTCAAAATCATTGTGAAGTGGAGGAAGCATCATCCTCTAATCTTGCTACTCCGATCAAGACACTTCTGCATGTTCTTCATGCAACCACTGTTAGTATAGCCACTCTTCCTACAAATATTCTTCCTATAGACGTTCTTCCTGCAGCCACTGTCTCTATAGATAGATTCCGTGCAACAATAGGTATGTCCCATACATTTTTTCCATATGAACTAAAGTTACCATGTGTTAATGAAGTAGCCATGATAGAATTAACTACATGAGTATAGGTGTCAGAAGGAAGATATCTGAATGTTAATAGCAAATTGAATGAAGAGCATCAACTATTATTGGAAAATCTATTGAGGACCCACCAACATGGATTTGCATGGGATTATCATGATATGAAAGGATTGGATCCTAAACTTTGTACCCACAAAATTTATATCAGAGATGATTGCACTCTAGTAAGATAGCCACAAAGAAGGATTAACCCTGCACTAAGAGAGATTGTGAAAGGAGAACTAAAAAAATTACCAAATGCAAGATTTATTTACCCCATTTTAGATAGTCAGTGGGTGTGTCCATTAGTGCTTGTGCCCAAGAAAGGAGGGAAATGGTGAGTTTGTGTTGATTATAGGGAACTCAATGCTGCCACCAAGAAAGATCACTTTCCTTTACCCTTCATTGATCAAGTTTTGGATACACTTGCAGGGAAGCAATACTTCTCTTTTCTAGATGGATTCAGCGGCTACAATCAGATCCAAATTACACCAGAAGACCAAGAGAAGACCACTTTTTCTTGTCCCTAGGGGACCTATGCTTATTCGGTGCTCCCATTTGGCTTGTGCAATGCACTTGCAACTTTCCAGAGGGCAGTCATTGGCATATTCTCAGACATTTCTAATGACCACATGGAGATTTACATGGATGACTTCACCACTTATGGTGTTGATTTTAATCAAGCATTGGAGAATCTCAAGAGATTCCTACAAAGATGTGAAGACCAGAACTTTTCCTTAAATAGTGAAAAGTGCTTCATGATGATGCAAGAGGGTGTAGTTCTTGGCCACTACATCTCCCACAAGGGAATCCAAGTTGATCCTGCAAAGATTGAGGTAATCACAAATTTTCCTACACCTGTAAAACATAAGGATGTTAGAAGTTTCCTGGGTCATGCAGGATATTATAGGTGATTCATCAAGGATTTCAGCAAGGTAGAAGCACCATTGTATACCCTTCTCACTAAGGATGCTGAATTTTAGTGGACTGAAGCTTGTGACAAATCTTTTTCTGACTTGAAGGAAACTTTAACTCACACTCTTGTACTCAAGGGACCCAATTGGGAACTCCATTTCCACATCCACATTGATGGATTAGATTATTCCATAGGAGTAGTCTTAGGACAAAAAGAGGGAGTTGTTGAACATGCTATTTACTTTGTCAACAAAAAATTGCAAGGAGATGAATTCAATTATACAGTGACATAGAAAGAGATGCTGGCAATAATCTATGCACTAAACAAATTCAGACATTACATAATGGTCTACCAAATCTTTGTGCACATTGATCATGCAGCCATTAGGTACCTTATGAATAAACCTTTGATCACAAGTAGATTGGAAAGATGGTTATTGTTGATGCAGGAGTTTGATATAACCATTGTAGATAAGCCAAGGAAAGTTAATGTTCTTGCAAATTTTCTTTCAAGGATAACTACATCAGAAGACAATAAGCCTGTAGATGACTCTTTCCCTGATGAGCATCTATTATCTCTTAGTGTACAAACACCCTGGTATGCTGATATAGCCAATTACTTGGTCATAGGTAGAATTCATTCTCACTTCTCCCTAAAAGAGAAAAGGGCACTTATTGATTTTTTTTTCCTTTCTCTTGGATTGCTAGATGTTTATTTTATACTGGACCATACCATGTCATGAGAAGATGTGTAAGAGAAGATGAGACATATGACATTTTGTATGCATGTCACAATGAACCATGTGGAGGACACTTTGCAGCCAAGAGGACAACAATGAAGGTTTTAAACACAGGGTATTACTAGCCAACACTCCACACAGATGCAAGAAGTTATACCATAAAATGTGATAGGTGTCAAAGAATGGGTAGACCAACCAAATATGATGAGATGCCATTGTGCCCTCAGGTAGTAATCACTCCCTTTGACAAGTGGGGATTAGATTTCATAGGACCAATTGACCCTCCATCAAATGGTAAGTATTACATATTAGTATGCACTGATTATGTAACAAAATGGGTAGAGGTTAAGGCCATGAAGCATGTAAGAGATAACAAAGTTGCAGAGTTTCTTTATGAAGATATTTTCACAAGATACAAAGCCCCCAGAGATATAGTAATTGATCAAGGAGCTCAATTCACATCAACTCTTGTTGTAGCACTAGTTAATGAGTACAACATAAGGCATAGGAAGTCTACCCCTTATCAACCCCAGGCTAATGGCCAAGTTGAAGTGACAAATAGAGAAATGGAAGCCATTCTGACCAAAATAGTAGCCATCCATAGGAAGGATTGGGAAAACAAATTACCAAAAGTTGTTTGGGCCTGTAGGACAACATGGAAAACAACTACAGGCTTCACCCCATTTGAGTTATTATATGGAAAGACAACTATGATGCCTGTTGAATTTGAATATAAGACTCTACGAACTACAGTGGATTTGGGGATGGATATTTCTGAAGCACAAAAAGAAAGAATCATGCAACTAAATGCTTTGGATGAAATAAGAAGAGCAACCTTGCAACATACAAAAGTAGTGCAGAATCAGAGAATCAAGTGGCATGACAAATTTATCGAGGACAAGAAATTCAAACCAGGGGATTGGGCCTTGCTCTATGATTCCAGATACTAGGACAATGCAAGAAAATTACAGACAAGGTGGCTAGGACCATATGAAGTTGTTGAGGTCTTTCCCAATGGAGTTGTCCAACTCACCACCATTGACCCTATCAGGTTCAAATTACTTGTCAATGGTAATCACCTCAGATTATACCACAAACCAACCTCTAAAGAAGAGTTCCTGCAACAATTCACTCAACATTCAACACCCAAGCTTCCTGCAACTGAAGGTAGTGGACCTAGTGTCCCTCCTTCTGCCTAACTGAGGTACGTACTTTTCATAATAAAGACTTTCACTTGCGTGGAGGTCCATTTCTTCGTCATCTACCCATCCACCCATCCATCACCACCTTTCTCTCTCTTCCATTTCTTCATTCCACCTCACCTCATTCCATTTTATTTTCATTTATTACTCAATTCGTTCTCTAACAAGGCAAGCGTTACTTTATCCACAATCTTTGCAACAATTCTTCCATGCATTCAGGTATGTGCGCATTAATTTCTATCTTTAATCATCTTTTAGGAGTGTTCATTTGATCACTATATGTTAGTACAGTTGTTCACATAGATGCCATCATTACCTATCAATCACCACTCCCATCTCACATGTGTGGAAACATGTTCAAATTTAGGTTGGGGGGAGGGGAACGAAAAAGATGCAAATATTTTTTGAATTTATTGCCCATGTGTCAATTCATACTAGGCTATGTCAAAAATTTGAAATGAGCTGATTTGAAATCCGAGTGAGAGGATGGCTTGCATGTGTGAAGTGATAGTAACTAAAAATACCATTTCTTCCTATCATGACTCTTTGTCATCGCCCCTTTTCTTGCTATTATTGACCCTGTTGAAATCTTGAGTTGAAGAGCCATGGTTGCAAAACAAAAGGAAAGAAAGTCAATTGGCAGTAGCGCTAGAAATTTAGCAGGGTGGTACTAGAAAGAAGGGGAATTGTAGGAAAAGAAGTTGTAGAGAATTTGTTTGATTGTAGACAATGGGAGGTGGGTTAATTAGAAATGAACCCATGGTGCATGATATTTTATTGGAGGATGCCCAATGCCTTGCCGAATTTCAAAACTATGGATGGATAGATTACTTTTTGAAGTTGGATGGTTTTGATGAAGGCATTGCCCTTGAATTTTCTTAGACATTTTCAGAGGGAACAACCATAGTAAAAGGGTTGGAAGTTGTGGCAATAGAGGAAAGAATTGTAGAGGTTACTAGGTTACCTACTAATGGTGAAAATTACCCTACTTCTAGAGATGCCAAATCAGCTAGGGCTGAATTTATAGAGCCAAATGATCCCCCATTGAGCATAGACAAACAAGGCACAAAGATAATGTATTTGCCCGAGTCGTGGAAGCAGATAGCTATGTATTTCATCAAATACATCACTTGTGAGGGTCGCTAGTGAAACTTGCACTCTATCCACTTCAATATTTTGAATCATATGAGGCACAATAGAAGGATGAACATGCCTAACATGTTGTACAATCTTCTCTCAATCATGGTGGCCGAAACTCAAAAAGGTAGGGATAATTTTGTTTCCCACCATTGCCTAATTAAATTGGTAGTTGAAAAATCTCTGCATGATGTATTTGGAATTACTTGGGAAGAATTTATCAAAGTTGATCATTTTCCACCTAGGGCTATACCTCAATCCTGTAGGTCTAGCAGGAGGGTAAGCACAATTGAAGCCATTCCTAGTGCTTCAATCTCTAGTGTTGGCTCTAGTGTGAATCTTCTTGCAACAAAAGAATCTATAGAAATCAATTCTTCTGAAACAGAGCATGTAGAAAAAGAAAGCCCTTCCTCAGGTTTTCATGATGAAATCCCACTTGAAACCCTCATGAAAACTAGGGCACAACAGAGAGAAGTAGAAACGAGAAAAGGGAAGGATAAAAAGCAACCTGTAAAAAGAGGGGTGCCAAGATCTAAGAAGACGAAGGCTGATGACGTTCATCTTGTAGTCAAAGGAAAACGTGAGAGATCTCTAAGGAAATCAAGACTAGTTGGGCTTGTGTTTGGTATGCCTCCACAGGAAAGCCCTAAACCTAGTGAGACCTCACATGAGAACCCTGAAGCTCCAATGGAGTAGGAGAATGTTGAAAGAGAAGAAGACATATTTAAGAGAGAAGCAAATATAACACTGGCCGATCTTGCTAACATTGCAGAAGAATTGGAGGAAAATCGGGACTTCCTATAGCATGAGCAAGAAGTCCTACAACAATAGCCAAAACTAGAGCAGGAGTTCCTACAGCCACTGCAAAAGCAAGAACAATAGTCCCTACAACAAAAGGAAGAAGAAAAAATAGCTTTTTAGCCCGAGATAACTGGATAGCTTGAGTCCATGCAAATAGTACCATATGAGGAGCCACCATCGAAAATATTGGTAGGAATCCATAAGCCTCCTGATTTTACAATGCATTCAGTTCTTTTGAATTTATGGCAAGAAATACAAAGGAAAGAGGAAGAATGGAAAAATTAAAAAAGAAAATTAAAGGAGGAAATTCAAAAGAGGAATGAAGAAATTGAGGATAAAAATGTAGAAATTGCCACCCTGAAGCAAAGGGTAGATGATATGGTAACCTTGGTGCCAAAGATTCTGGAATGTAGAGATCCTCCAAGAATCTATGCTCTGCTCCTTCAGAGGTATCTCTCTTTTAAGATGTCAAGAATTACCTCAAGTTTGAATCCTTCTATTGACACCCCCATCGAATTCTTCAATGCTTATAGGATTGCCTCACTTGAAATGAAAAATTTTCTATGTGAATTTTATGATTGGAATCTGTTGTTGTATGTTGGAGATATTCAATTGAGAGCATGAGATTAGTTGGGGATAACAACATAGTGCTTATAAAAAATTGGAATCCGATATTCCCCTGCATGTTAGAGCTTAATCAAGTAACCCAAGGGACATTTACAAAGAATGGCACAAAATGCTGCTCAAACCAAGTTATGCCAAAAGAATTATGCATTGGATTGAGGTAGTATGTGAGTATGAGGTAAATACAACAACAAAGGAAGAGGCCATGAGGAGATGTTTATCCCAGAGATGGAATAGTTTGACCGATGAGTTGAAACAGGTTGAGCCTCATTCCATCCATAATTATGTTGCAACCCTAAAAAGAATAGAGAGGTATATTGAGATTGGGAGAGCATAGGGGCGAGACTAGCTTCCCTTGACTTTCCAGCCACCCATGCTCATGTGGCCCGTGCCAAATTTTAGATTTTACCAGTTTGATGTTGTTGCAGAGAGGCAAAGATGGAACAGGTTTGATAGATTGGGAGGATTATATTGGGACCCAAACTCACGCACTACAACCACTGAAGTTGGGAAGCTCTCTGTTGCAAATTTTAGAGCTTTGACCAAGTAGAAGAACAACCCTTCCCCTACTGGAGGACCAACAAAATGTTAGGTTGGGGGAGTGATGAGCCTAGTTTTTGGTCTAATTTTGGGTAAAATCTATTGTCTATTTGCTAATAGATGTCATGGAATTTGATGCTTAAGTGTTGGTATTGGCATAATGTTTCCCTCAAACCATTGACATTCGACAATATCCTATCTTTGCAAGGTTTAATGACATTTGGCATAATCTGTGGGTTATCTATATTAATTTTACATGTGATTAAAGGATGTTTCTTAGAGTGGTTATAGATGTACAGTTATTATGTGTATTGACTCTGTCATGCAGATTTAATGAGCTAAGTTGAGGAAGACGCCGCCAGCTGGACATACACCATAACAACTAGCTAAGGAATCACTCCAAGTCAAAGGCATTCGGCAGCAAAGATTCTTCATGCAACCATGCGTAACTTTCTTGTAGTGGACCTTAATGATCAAGCATGCATGGGTGTTACTAATGTGCTGAATTTGTGCTTGATTTGCATGTTTGGCCAAATTCTTTACATGCGTAACTGTCATCGCTCCACTTTCCTCTGTTTTCCCTAAATGGTGTCCTCCTAGTCATAGAGTTGACTGCCCTGTTTAGTTGTAGTATAAATAATAATTTGATGCTCCTTCCTCAGGAGTTGCACGATTTGATATTGTACTCGCATTCTCCAATTTCAACAATACATATACATTACTCTTTGTATGCATGATTTATAGTGAATGAAATAAAATTTTGAGTTCGAGCATCTGAGTTCTTGTTAGTTTAAAGGATAATTATCCAAGGGTGCCCACTTGGTAAGTAATCCATCTTCTTAGTTTAGCATTAGCTTAGTATTACTTGTTGTTTAGTGCTTAGTTAGATATCTAGCATCGATTGTTCCTATAGCCACTAGAATTCCATTCAGTGACTATTCCTACAGCCAAAGCAGATAGAGTAGTTTCTTGTTTATTGTTCACAATTTCATTCTTGTTCTACATTTCAACTTAGCATAGTTGTCGGTTGATGTTCAACATTTGTTTCATTTCTTTCCAACAATTTGCTTTCAGTATTGTGTTTCTTAGCCATAGAATGTAATGGCTACTTGAGCCCCTTTTGCACATACTGTGCTGACCCATTTCAAGTTCACGTCCCTAGGTTGACAAGTTAAATGCACCTTCATGCTGATTGAATAGCTATTCAGGTCAGATGTCCAATCTTTGAATCATGGCTATAAAGGCCTAGTTACTAAATCATTGTAGGAGGCCAACACTTATCATGCTTTTTCAAATTTGGTAAGAAGGATTATTTAAGATCCTTGAGCAATGTATTTCCTAAGGGCAAGGAGGATAATTAAAAAATGTCTTTCCCTTGCTAGACTTAAGGATGATCATATGCTTTTGGTGTGGAAAACTAAGACTTCTCAACTATTGTGTGAATGTTTCTTTTTTTGATTGTTTTGCATGCCACCAGAAGGGATCGAGTCGGTTGAACGTAGCTCAGAGTAATTCGACGTGTTTGGGTATGAAATAGGACCATGCCTAGTGTAAATTTATCTATCTAAACACATTGGAATAGTTTTTTTGGTTACACAAGTTGTAGAAAATAAGTTGCACCACTTTGCAACTTTACACTGCTTGCATTTGACACTTTTTCCATCAATTGAAATGTCGTCACCATGAGAAAATGACTCTGAGATAACAAAAAACAAGAGAGGTTATTGTAGAGGGTCCCAACATGATTCTATAGGCTCAAATGGAGAGTTCATAAGCCTCGCAGTTTCTGAGTAATAGCCCATAAAATATTGCAGTCATTTTGCACTTTGGACCCTTAAGGGATTGAGTTGGTTGAACGTAGCTTAGAGTGATTCAATGTGTTTTGGTGTGAAATAGGACTATGATTAGCATAAATGTACCCATCTAGATGTGTTGGAACAATTCTTCTAGTCACATAAGTTGCAGAATAAAAGTTGCACCACTTCGCAACTTCACACTGCTTGCATTTGACACTTTTTTCATCAAGTGAAAATTGGAAACCATAGGAAAATGACTTTGAGATAACAAAAACCAAGAGAGGTTATTGTAGAGGGACCCAACATGATCCTATAGGCTCAAATGGAGAGTTCGTAAGCATCACAATTTTTGAGTAATAGCCCATCAAAGATTGCAGTCATTTTGCAATTTGGACCCTTAAAGGATCAAACTGGTTGAACATAGCTTGGAGTGATTCAGTGTGTTTGGGTGTGAAAGAGGACTGTTCCTATCATAAACATACCCATCCGAACATGTTGGAATAGTTTATTTGGTCACACAAGTTGTAAAATGAAAGTTGCACCACTTTGCAACTTTACACTACTTGCATTTGACACTTTTTCCATCAAGTGAAAACTGGACACCATAGGAAAATTACTTAGTTATTGTAGAAGGGACCAACATGATCCCATAGACTCATACAAAGAGTTCGTAAGCGTACGGTTTCTGAGTAATAGTCGGTAAAAAATTGCAGTCATTTTGCACTTTGGACCCTTAAGGGATAGAGTTGGTTGAACGTAGCTTGGAGTGATTCGGTGTCTTTGGGTGTGTAAAAGGACCATGCCTAGCATAAATGTACCAATTTAGATGTATTTGAACAGTCCTTTGGTTACATGAGTTGCAGAATGAAATTTTCACCATTTTGCAACTTTACACTACTTGCATTTGATACTTTTTCCATCAAGTGAAAATTGGACACCACGGGAAAATGACTCTGAGATAACAAAAACATAGAGAGATTATTGTAGAGGGGCCCAATGTGATCCCATAGGCTCAAATGAAGAGGTCGTAAGCGTCATGATTTTTGAGTAATAACCCATCAAAGATTGCTTCCCTTTTGCACTTTGGACTTTTAACGGATCGAGTCAATTGAATGTAGCTCTGAGTGATTCTGCATGTTTGGGCATGAAAGAGGACCATTCCTAGCATAAATGTACCCATTTGGACACGTTGGAATAGTCCATTTGGTCACACGAGTTGCAGAACAAAATTTGCACCACTTTGCAACTTTACACTGCTTGCGTTTGACACTTTTTCCATTAAGTGAAAACTGGACACCATGGGAAAATGACTCTGAGATAATAAAAACTAAGAGATTATTGTAGAGGGGTCCAACATGATACTGTAGGCTCAAATGGAGAGTTTGTAAGCATCACGATTTCTGAGTAATAGCCCTTCAAAGATTGTAGCCATTTTGCACTTTGGACCCTTAAGGGATCAAGTTGGTTGAACATAGCTCAAAGTGATTCAACATGTTTGGGTGTGAAAAAGGACCATACCTAGCATAAACATACCCATTCAAATACGTTGGAACATTTCATTTGGTCACACAAGTTGCAGAACGAAAGTTGCACTACTTTTCAAGTTTACATTGCTTGTATTTGACACTTTTTCCATTAAGTGGAAATTGACCTACAGGAAAATGACTCTAAGATAACAAAAACTGAGAGAGGTTATTATAGAGCTGCCCTACATGATCTTGATGCCTCAGATGGAATGCTCGTAACTAACACAATCTACAGGTAACAGGCTATCAAAGATTGTTGTCTGTTTGCAATTTGGACTGTTAAGGGATTACACTACATGAATTACAAATGTTTGAGGTTAACAATAAATTTGAAAATCTGAGTAAATATCATTAGAAATGTTTATGTGAATAGATGGTATGTTATATTGATATTGATATATAATCATTAGGTTGATTTGTTTTAATAAATGAAGTTTTTATAATAAGTTAGTCAATTGGTGCTAGTTATAATAGGGAGAGGATAAAAGAAGAAAAGAATGATTGGTAACCATCAATGGTTATTACACTCACTATATTAATAATATGATGTTTACAATAAAATGAGATTTATTTGGTAGTTCTAATTCTTATGTTTGTGCTACAATTGTATAATATGCTTCATACACCATTCTAAATCTAAGTCCTTGTACTTGTAGGCACAATGTTTTCTCAAAACTATCATCGGGAGAACTCATTTCTTGGACCCATTTTTCAAACAAGCCAAGTTAGGTTGTCAATTTCACCAAATTGGCAAGGTAGTGGGCCCACTAGCTTTCCAATTCGATGAAATTGGCAATGTAGTGGCTTGTTTGAAAAAATGGGTCCAAGAAATGGGGTCTCTTGGTGATTTATATCACCGGGAGACCCCATTTCTTGGACCCATTTTTTCAAACAAGCCAAGTTAGGTTACCAATTTCACCAAATTGGCAAGGTAGTGGGCCCACTAGCTTGCCAATTTGATGAAATTGGCAATGTAGTGGTCTGTTTGAAAAAATGGGTCTAAGAAATGGGCACCGAGAGACCCCATTTCTTGGACCCATTTTTCAAATAGGTCAAGTTAGGTTTCCAATTTCACCAAACTGGAAAGCTAGTGGGCCCACTAGCTTGCTAATTCAGTGAAATTAGCAATGTAGTGGCATGTTTGAAAAAAATGGTCCAAGAAATAGGCATCAAGAGACCCCATTTCTTGGACAGACCTCATTTCTTGGACCCATTTTTTCAAATAGGCCAAGTTAGGTTGCCAATTTCACTGAATTGGCAAGGTAGTGGGCCCACTAGCTTGCCAATTCGGTGAAATTGGTAATGTAGTGGCCTGCTTGAAAAAAATGATCTAAGAAATGGGGTTTCCTATTGATTTAAATCACTGGAAGACCCTATTCCTTGGACCCATTTTTTTAAACAATCCAAGTTAGGTTGCCAATTTCACTGAATTGGCAAGCTAGTGGGCCCACTACCTTGTCAATTTGGTGAAATTGGCAATGTAGTGGCCTGCTTGAAAAAAGGGTCCAAGAAATGAGTTGAAAAACTAGTGGGGTTTCTCTCTCTCTCCCCACTACCCTTAACCCTTCTCTCTCTCTCTCTCTCTCCCCTACACCCTCTACCCTTAAACCCTCTACCCTCTACCATCAACCCAATACTTCTCCCTCCATCTCTCCCTCCATCCATCTCTCCCTCTCTACCATAATCCCTCAACCCTAAAACCCTTAAACACTCAACCCTAAACCCTCAATCCTCATCCCTTAAACCCTAAACCCTTAAACCCTCTACCCTCTATCCTATACATTAAACTCTCAACCTTGAATTCTCAACCCTCAACCCTTAATCCCTCAACCCTCAACCCTTAAACCCTAAACCCTCAACCCCTATACCCTATACCCTATACATTGGATCCTCAACCCTAATCCTTCAACCATATACCCTCAAACCTATACCCTAAATCCTAAACCCTCTACCCTCAACCCTAAACCCTTAAACCTTCTACCCTCTACCCAATACATTAAACGCTCAACCCTTAATCTCTCAACCCTCAACTGTTAAACCCTCAACCCCTATACCCTCTACCTTATACATTAGACCCTCAACCTATTCCCTAAACCCTAAACTCTCTACCCTCAACCCTAAACCATTAAACCCTAAACCCTTAAACCTTTTACCCTCTACCCTCAACCCTCTACCCTCAACCACTTACCATAAACCATCAACCCTATACCCTCAATTATCAACCCTCATATATCTTTATCCCTCCATCCTATTCTCTTCTTCTCTCTATCTCACTTATCCCTCCATCCATCCATTCCTCTCTACCCTAATCCCTCAATCGTATACCCTCTTAAACCCTTAAACATTCAACCCTAAACCCTCAAACCTTAAACTCTAAACCCTTAAACCCTCTACCCTTTTCCCTCAACCCAATACCCTCTACCCTCAACCCTTAAACCCTTAAACCCTTAAACCCAAGTAAAATCTCTACCCTAATCCCTCAAACCTCAACCCTTAATCCCTCTACCCTTAAACCCTCAACCCTCAACCCTCAACCCTTAAACCCTAATCCCTCAAATCATATACCCTCTACCCTATACAATGGACCCTCAAACATAATCCATCAACACTATACCCTCAACCCTCAACCCTAAACCCTCAACCCTTAAACACTAAACCCTTAAACTCTCCACCCTATATCCTCTACCCTATACATTAAACCCTCAACCCTTAATACCTCAACCCTCAACCCTCAACCCTTAAACCCTAAACCCTCAACCCCTATACCCTCTACCCTATTTATTGGACCCTCAACCCTAATCCTTCAACCATATACCCAAAACCCTAAACCCTCTATCCTCAATCCTAAACCCTCAACCCTAAACCCTTAAACCTTCTACCCTCAACCCTGAATTCTCAACCCTCAACCCTTAATCCCTCAACCCTCAACCCTTAAACCCTAAACCCTCAACTCGTATACCCTCTACCCTATACATTGGACTCTCAACCCTAATCCTTCAACCATATACCATCAAACCTATACCCTAAACCCTAAACCCTCTACCCTCAACACTAAACCCTCAACCCTAAACCCTTAAACCTTCTACCCTCTACCCTATACATTAAACCCTCAACCCTTAATCCATCAACCCTCAACCCTTAAACCCTCAACCCTCAACCCTTATACCCTCTACCCTATACATTGGACCCTCAACCCTAATCCTTCAACCATATACCCTCAAACCTATATCCTAAACCCTAAACCCTCTACCCTAAACCCTAAACCCTAAACCCTTAAACCTAAACCCTTAAACCTTCTACCCTCTACCCTCAACTCTAATCCCTTAACCCTATACCCTCAACTACTTACCATAAACCACCAACCCTATAGGTCCCCAACCCTATACCCTCAATTCTCAACCCTCTACCCTATACATTGGATGCTAAACCCTCATATATCTTTGTCCCTCTCTCCTCTTCTCTCCTCTCTATCTCACTTATCCCTCCATCTCTCCCTCCATCCATCCCTCCATCTCTACCCTAATCCACCAACCATATACCCTCAACCATTAAACACTTAAACACTCAACCCTAAACCCTAAACCCTAAACCCTCAACCCTTAAACCCTCTACCCTCTACCCTCTACCCTAATCCCTAATCCCTCACCTCTAACCCCTCAAACCTTAAACCCTTAAACCCAAGTACACTCTCTACCCTAATCCCTCAACCCTCAACCCTTAATCCCTCTACCCTTAAATCCTCAACCCTCTACCCTCAACCGTTAAATCCTAATCCCTCAACTCCTATACCCTCTACCCTATACAATGGACCCTCAACCCTCAACCCTAAACCCTCAACCCTCAACCCTCAACCCTTAAACCCTAAATCCTCAACCCCTATACCCTACCCTATACATTGGACCCTCAACCCTAATCCTTCAACCATATACCCTCAAACCTATACCCTAAACCCTAAACCATCTACCCTCTACCCTAAACCATCAACGCTAAACCCTTAAACCCTAAATCCTTAAACCTTCTACCCTCTACCCTCAAACCTAATCCCTCAACCCTATACCCTCAACCCAATACCCTAAACGATCAAAACTATAGGTCCTCAATCCTATACCCTCAATTCTCAACCCTCTACCCTATACATTGGATCCTCAACCCTCATATATCTTTTACCCTCCTCTTCTCTCCTTCTCTCTATATCACTTATCCCTCCATCACTCCCTTCATCCATCCCTCAACCGTATACCCTCAACCCTTAAACCCTTAAACAATCAAACCTAAACCCTCAACCCTCAACCCTTAAACCCTCTACCCTCTACCCTCTCAATACCCAACCCTAATCCCTCAACCCTTAAACCCTTAAACCCAAGTAAACTCTCTACCCTAATCCCTCAACCCTCAACCCTCAACCCTTAAACCCTAATCCCTCAACCCCTATACCCTCTACCCTATACATTGGACCCTCAACCCTCATCCCTTAAACCCTAAACCCTTAAATCCTCTACCCTATACATTAAACCCTCAACCCTCAATTCTCAACCCTTAACCCTTAATCCCCCAATCCTCAACCTTCAAACCCTATACCCTCTACCCTATACATTGGACCCTCAACCCTAATCCTTCAACCATATGTACCCTCAATCCTAATCCCTCAACCCAATACCCTAAACCGTCACCCCTATACCCTCAATTCTCAACCCTCTACCCTATACATTGGATCATCAACCCTCATATATCTGTGTCACTCTCCTCTTCTCTCCTTATCTCTATCTCTTCTCTCTCCATCTCTCCCTGCATCCATCCCTCCCTCTCTACCCTAATCCATCAACCCTAAAACCTCAACCCTTAAACCCTTAAACACTCAACCCTAAACCATAAACCCTCAACCCTCAGCCCTTAAACCCTAAACCCTTAAACCCTCTACCCTCAACCCTAATTCCTCAACCCTTAACCCTTAAACCCTTAAACCCAAGTAAAATCTTTACCCTAATCCCTCAACCCTCAACCCTTAATCTCTCAACCCTTAAACCCTCAACCCTTACCCTCTACCCTCAACCCTCAACCCTTAAACCCTAATCCCTTAACCCCTATACCCTCTGCCCTATACATTGGACCCTCAACCCTAATCCCTCAACCTTATAACCTCAATCCTCTACCCTTAACCTTAAACCCTGAACCCTGAACCCTTAAAACCTAAACCCTCTACCCTCTACCCTCAATTCTCAACCCTCAACCCTTAATCCCTCAACCCTCAAACCCTAAATTCTCAACCCCTATACCCTCTACCCTTTACATTGGACCCTCAACCTAATCCTTCAACCATATACCCTAAAACCTCTACCCTCAACCATAAACCCTTTAACCTTGTACCCTCTACCAGGTCAACCCAATACCCTCTACCCTCAACCCTATACTCTCAACCCAATAGCCTATAGGTCCTCTAGCGCTTTGTGAGTGAGGTTGTGAGTATCAGACGTTCAAAGATTCAAGAGAAAAGAGTTGATGATTATCCACCATTATCCCTTACTCTACAAGACGTGGCTGTGTGAGGAAAAAATAAAGGATGTCATTTGTTTTCTTCTCTTTAGGTTTTCTTTTTAAATAAAAATTAATACATTGAAATATATGGACACTATTTTTTAAATTTATTTAACAATGTAGTATAGTAAGATTAATATATATATATATATATATAAATAATATTTTAAATTTTAAATTTAGATTTTATATTATTAATTTAACATTTTACATATTTAGTACTTACTATATTTGAATGAAAATTTTCAAATTCTTTTATCTTTTAATATTGTGGATTTATTTTTTATATTAAAAATTGTATAAATTTATATTGTCAAATTTAATCACGATTTTTTTTGGCAAACATCTTTGTCCAATTTAATTTGAATTTTGTTGTTTTTTTATTCGATACACAAGTTTTGAGATTTGTATTAAATATGTAAAAATTACATTCGTCTGCTACACAGGCAAGATTTCCACCCAACTTTCATCACCAAAACCCGACCCAATCTATGGCACCAAAAAACTAGCCCAAAGACATACAAAAACCAGAGACCCAACCTACCATGGCATACTACCTGATCACCAAACGAAACCTACTTCATCCCCAAAATGGCCATGAGATGGCCCTAGCCATGAACTAACTGAACCCTGACCACCAAGAGAACCTCAAAATGGCCATGAACAGGTCGAGCCAACAATCCCCGCGAGATGGAAACACCAAAATACCCAAAATCAAAACCCTACTAACTACCAGCACCACATCCCACAAAGAAAAAATATTATCACATAAAATCGTTTAATTTGGTGAAATATTCAAATTTCTTTACCCACCCGACACCACTCGCAGCCAACAAACCAAAGAAATTATTCAAGTACTCAATTTCCACCGTCACCACCATTCTATGCTTGGTCAAATCCAGGCCGCTCAAGTTGAGTAGGAAAGGAAATAGATTCACACCCTTGTCTGAAACCTGGATACTTTCAAGGTCACACGGTCTCAGAACACCTCTGCCTCAACAAAAAATCCCAACACATCATCGACACCACCCACCAGGTCCTTGCAGAACATCTTCACCAACAATAGTTTAGCCTCAACCTTAGTCACCCCATTGTCAAGGAGAGAGGCTAGGAACCGAGAAGAGACATGAAGATTGTCTCTTCCATATTCCTTGTTGGCCAAATGACCAGCCCCCAAAATCATTTTTGTTGCCACCAAAACCAGAGAATCCCCATTCATGAGAATACACTTCAAATGCTGATCCTTAATTTCTCTGAAGGAGGCTTGTCTAACCGTCAACTGCAGACAAATTGGAGTATCTGCACCAAATTTTTCCACCCCTTCTACAAAGACCTCAATGACAAAACGAGATCACTTCGCCATTATCTCGACCACACACTCATAGAAAAAAGCCGTGTCAAACACCACCATCAACCAGCTCTAGCTCCATAAAGGAATGAGAAAAAAGCCATTAATTTTATGACTTAAAAAATTAAGCCCATTTACTGCCAAGTACCTGGCCGCTGCCACCTTTGCTAATGAATACCTTCCAAACATGCCAAGGAAAATCTATATGGATCAACCTCCAGGATATAATGCCTTAGGCAACCTCACAAACAGAGAAGGAAATTTGGTGTCTAGGCCACGTGATCGCCATCCTACTCACCCCCTCCACCGTCCCCTAATGTCCTCCCACTCCCCCACCGTGGCACCCATCAAACTACCTTGTCGTACCAATGAGGAGAGGAGAGAGGGGGAGCCCACCCAGCCACCCACATCTAAATTTTGTTGTTGCCAATAATGAATATGAACATTAAACTTGTGACATAGCTCCCATGTTAAGAAGATATCGTCACAAGACCAACATCAAAATGTGCAAGAGCTTGAGGCAGGTGATCAAATTTTCATGGGAATTCCTGTAGTATAATATAATATTTCAAAAAGGGTCAGACATAATAAAGCCTTTATGCTAAAGGGCCTTGTAATGACAAAGTGGAACTTCTTGTGTATACTATTGTGTATGAATTACCTTCTATAAGTCACATTTAAGGAGAAATTACTTGGAAAAAATGATTCAAGGTTTATTTATCTTTCCATCCCTAGATGATGAGGTCCAGTAAATATGTTTACGAAATATATTTTAGCCATTCAAATAAAGAAATTGAGAAATGAGCATTCATTATGAAGAAGGCAATAAGTGATGCTACATGGGAAGCTATGTTATCGATTTGCACCTAGGGGCCCTTGGGTCTTGGTTTGGTCCAACCTGGATTCAGTCACTTGTGGGTCCTGACAGCATTCAACCCACAACCTGTAGGTTCGACTCTGTAGAACTCGAGTAGACTTGAGGCAAATTTTCTGCCCTCATGCATATAGACGTGAATTTTATTTTATTTTTTACTTTTTTTTACATAAAAATATTAAATAAAGCCCCCAAACCCTAATTTATGAGTAATAAAACACATAATAAGCAAAAACAACCTCATTTATCATATTGTAAATGATTTTTTTTCCCTCCATTGTTGAACCTATTTTTTTGTTTGCTATTGCACAAAGAGAGTTGAAGATTGATCGTTGAATGTTCGAAGTTGGTTGTTGTGCTATTCCTAAGCATTTTCAAGTGTTTGTTTGTTAAGAAGATTGTAGAGGAACATTTTTTCAAAAGAGGTAGGTTTTTTGAAGTTTTTGTTTTTTTCAAATGAACTATCTTGTTTTATTTTGAAGTTTTTGGTTTGTTTTCATTTTTATAGGTATCTATAACACATGTTTAATTTTTTAAAACGAATTAAGTTAGTAACTAATAAGTTGTATTTATATATATATTTTTTGTTTTCAAATTTCATTAGTTTCAATTCTTTGAATAAATTGAATATTTTTATTGAATTTGTTCACAACAATTTCTAGCTCCATGAGTCAATCTTGTTTCAAAATAGAATCAAACTCTCCCCTTTGGAAATATGTTGAAATAGTACAACTTCCAAGTGGTGGAGGTTATGTTTGGATTTGTGGTTATTGTAAAGTTAGATATTCGAGCTTATACAGTCAAGTGAAAGACCATTCATGCAAGATCCTTGGACTAGGCATCAAATTTTGTTTAGGTGAAGATGGTAAAGGCATTCCAGAAATGAAAGTATTGGCATATATTGAAAAGCAAGAAAAAGTAGACCAAGCAAGAGGTCATAGATCAAATCATCCTTTGTTAAAGAATGGATCTCAAGGGATGAAGCCCCCTACACTACCTTCTCATTTTCAACCTACAAAGAGCCATCCATTTATGTCCATACTTGAAGAGAAACCTGTGGCCTCTACACATAAGAGATCAAAGGGACCATTGGAAATGACATTTCATAATGAGGCTAGAGAGATTGTCGATCAAGACATAGTGAGATGTTTCTATGCAAATGGATTGGAATTCAATGTTGTTTGCTCACCATATTGGCAAAAAATGATGAAATCTATTAATGAGGCTCCAAAAGTGTATAAAGGCCTAGGTTTTGAGAAGGTATGTAGCACATTATTAGATAAAGAGGTGAAATTTGTAGAGGAATCCTTGAAGCCCATAAGGGATTTGTGGATCGAAACAGGGGTGACCATCATTTCTGATAGATGGAAAGATGCAAAAAATTCCCATTGATTAATGTTATTTTAGTGTTCCATTAAGTGGAAATGTTTTTGAGAGCACTAGGTTGTGAAGGAGAGGTGAAGGATGGTGCATTTATTGCTAACATTCTTTGTCAAGCTATTGATGAAGTGGGTCTTCAAAATTGTAGGGCTGCTAGGTTACTGGTTGATGAGCGATATTCACACATTTTTTGGACACCTTGTGTTTCCCACTCCTTCAACCTAATCCTACAAAAAAATGGCAACAAAATTGAATGGATGAAACAAGTGTATGCCGAGGTCAAGATGTCCAAATTTTCATCACCAACCACCATATGTCACAAGTAATATTTAGAACATTCTCAAAATTGGAGTTGTCGAAGGTAAGTAAAATAATAAACATTTTTCACTTTAGTAATAATTTTAATTTTAATTTTCAAATAGGTTGTTGAGACCCATTTTTCCTCCAACACAATTTTGTTAAGACAACTTTTAAAGGTTTGTGAGACACTCTAACATTATCATCAACCCTAATTAGTCCATATGGAGACAATCTAGCATTGCAAGGGAAATAAAGGTTAAACAAATGATCTTAGATGACATTTGGTGGGATCGTGTTGAGTATCTCCTCAGTTTCACTAAGCCCATATTAAGCATTATGCGTTATATTGACATGGATAAACCTTGTTTGGGTAAGAATATGATGGTATCAATTCAATAATTGAGAAGATGAAAGTCATCATCAATGCAAAAGAGCAAGATCCCAAAGAAAATTTCTTTAAAGAACTACACAAAATCATTTAGAGAGAAGGAATAGAATGACCACTCTATTGCATCTTATTGCTTTTTAATTGAGTCCCAAATGTTCAACTCCTTTCTATGACAAGAGTTTCCCCATATAGAGATGTTGAAGTGGATCAAAGGTACAAAGCAACACTTCATATACTCTTCACTAATCGTGATTGATGTACTGATGTAGTGAGGGTTGATTTTATGGGTTTTGCATGCTCCAATGATCGTGATCTTGATGCTCTTTGAGACATGTAGATGGTCGATGCTCATATTTGGTGGTGCTTCCATGGCCAAGCATACACGTACCTACAATATTTTGCAATCAAAATTTTATCCCAAGTAAGTAAATATTGTCAAAATCTTTTATTTTTTAAGTTTAATAATTTTATTCATATTTTAATTATTAAATTTAATTAGATAATTTTATAATTCTGAACTATATAATTTGATCTTAATAGGTTTCTAGTTCATATTTATCTAAGAGGAATTGGAGCACATACTCTTCATCCACTTCAATAAAGCACAATAGACTACATTCAAAAAAGGTAGAGGACTTAGTGTATGTGCATTCAAACTTGTGGCTCCTTACACATAAAGAAAGTGGCTAGAAAGAAGGGGACACATAGAAGTGGGATATCGAGCTAGAGTGTCTTGACTTGGATACTTCCACTAACCTTACAAATCTACATCAACCTGAATAACATTCAATCATCACATCCTTTTCCATTGTGAAAATTTCCCTATCATCCATCACTTGTCTTAAATGGGATGCTTCCTTCTCTAAACCACACATGATCCAAATCCACCTTTTAATCCTTTCCACACCTTGGCATGAGGTAATATTGTCATATGTCAATTGATAGTTGCTTGTAGTTTCCTTTGGCTTATCTTTTCAATTATTTGGGCAAGGTCTATTATTTTTATGTGTTATGTTTGACGGTTGTTCTCTCATAGGATCCACCAAGTTCATGTACCTTGTGATGTGTAGCTAACTCCTTATGTCTATTGGTTTACTCATCATGGATCCACTAAGAGTGTTAGACACTTTGTCAGTTTTGCATCATCCTCTTGTTTGTTTTTTATTTGAGAGATAGTCCATGCATTTGATACATTTTCACCCTAGTCTTATATATACCTAGGTGTATAACATCCATTTTTATATCAAATAAATGTTAATGAACTCAAATTCAACATAACACATCATCATAATAATTTCATCATCAATTCATCCATCATCATGTTTCTTGCATATCTTTTTCTTCATTTTCCCTACAAACAAAGATAAAGGTACATTGTGTTAACACTATAAATGGTATGAAGTGTTATTGCTTTGATAATGTTGATCCAAGGCCTACGCCAAGACCTAATTTGAAACATCTATTAAATAAATTTAGTGAGGTAATGTGGAAATGATTTATAAGCGATAAATATTTGAGATATATGGGGTACAAATAAATAGTAAAAGTAGAGAAGATAGTTGACAATATGTATCAAAGTTGTATTATGCTAAGCTAAGTTATATAAAATATCTATGAAAATAGATGTGTGGTGTCCATGTCTTGCATGTCTAACTTATCTTCTTCTAACTATAAATAATATTAATGTACATTAATATACAAAGAAGGTAGATAAACTATTGGTTGAATCAAAATGTTTCGTATCCACCTCACAACCACCAGATAATCCTTGAAGTTGAGTTAGGACTTGGGATTTGACATGTGCATTAGATTCTATGAAATGAGAGAAAATAAAGACCTAGTGCAAAGATAATGACAATAACATTATTTCAAACATGATCCTAAAGCCAAACTAAAAAAATAGAGGTATTCCATAACTAAGATACTAGATGAAAAATGTCATCAATATAACAATAGAAAAAAAACATGTATAAATGGAAAGCTTGTGCTAGCATACAAAACCATGCAAGGCGATGTGTGCATATAGCATATGTGAGGTGGTAAGTACAACCAATAAAGAATATAACTTTTGAATATCCTAAAATAAGGAGTAATTTCTATGGAATATGTTGAATACTCACTCCATGACTCACTAATAACAACCTAAGAAAGCTACACGTAAGTGTAGGAAAAATACAACTAAATGAAACAAGTTAGAAAACTACACTAACATCTCCTTAAGTGCACCTTAGGTGGGTGAAATATGGGTCCTAGTAAATGTGTAGCCTAGTGAGTTACACACATATATAATCTCCCTATAGAAGAAGACCCTGAGAAAAGAGAGATAAGCCCTCAAATAGAGAGGACTAGGTATCCCCCCAAGAAGTAGCTGCTAACATCTCCAAAAAATGTGTAGATGAATATAATTGCTTTCTATAAATGGTCTAGTGAAGATATTAAAATGGTATACTCAATAATCAAGTAATAAAGGAGATTAATGATGTTTCATTCAACAAGCTTCCTGATATATTTATGTGAATCTTTATGTGCTTGGTCCACTAATGGTGGATCATCTTTTTGTAAAATCATTGTAGCATTCTAATTGTTACAAATCATAATAGATGGCTACTAAAACTTAATACAAATCTCAATGAGTATATGTTAAAGATAAATGGTTTTAATGTTAGAATTCATTGCCCCTCAATACTCTATTGATGGAAGATAGATGAATAACATGTTACTTATTGTTTGAGTAAAAAATATGACCTTAAAAAAGTGAAATGTTGTATTCTAAAGTGGACTTACAATCATCAAAATTACTTGCTCAATTGGAATCAATAGACCCAACTAAATTTGGAAGGAAGTAAGGTAGCAAAACAACTTCCTTAGTATCTTGAGATGAGGATAATGCAAAACTTTAAGATCTTTTCAACAGTTACCAAAAATTAAAAGAAATAAACATAAATATCATGCATACCATAACACAATGATTTATGTGGGGAGAACCCTTTCGGGATTCAGGAGAAAAACCACACACTTCAAAATTTGCCCAATATATTATTTAAAAATCAAAGATTATAATATACTTGCAGAGAAAGCTTCTCAGAGGAGTATCACCAACTAGAGATCCAGAGGCAACATGAATGCTATCACTCTTAGAATACATCACATACATAGTCATAATAAAATTCCCTCATAAAATAGGGTTGCCTTCTAGGACAAGTCGAGTCAACAAAATATTGACCATCAGATTTGAGACCTAATGATGAAAGGTTCAAATTTACAATAATAAAATATGCATACCCCCTTCCACCCCCCATGCTAACGTATCAATAGTACCTTATGTAATTGCAACGTTGAAACATGTATTCCCAACAAATCTCCCACTTGTTAGATACCTTGCAAGAGAAACAAGAGGGTATATAAACATCATCTCTTAATTGCTAGGGGCCGAAAGTACCATAGTCTCTAAATACCATCTAAACTTCTTTGTGTTCACAAGCTTAGTTAAATAATTAACAACATTCATCAAGTCTCCATCTTGACCAACTTCACCCTACCACCCTCGACCATATCTCTAACAAAATGATACTATACATCAATGTGCTTGGTCCTGGCATGAAATGTCAGGTTCCTAGCTAGACATATCACACTCTGATTGTCACAATAAACTGTCAGTACACCTTGTTTTATTCCAATATTTGAATAAAGTCTCTTAATCCAAATGGCTTCTTTACAAGTATGAATAGATTCCATATACTCAACTTTAGTAGTGGACAAAGCAACCGCAACTTTTCGCTTACTCATCTAACTAATTGTACCACCAAATAAAGTAAACACATAAGCACTAGTGGATCATCTGCTATCAAAATCACCTACCCAATCTGAATCCAAATAACCATGAATATCAAGGAAAATCTCATCTTCAGACATATTACTATGATAACACAAGGAATAATCTAAGGTACCACACAAATATCTGAAGACTCTTTTAACTATATCCCAATGAACTCTACTAGGATTAGACATATTTTTGAAAAGAACTCTCACTGCTTGGCTATATCTGGTCTAGTACAAACCATAACATACATCAAACTTCCAACTGCACTTTGGGAAGGCACTCCGCTCATGTCTTCCATCTCTGATGGGGATGTTGGACAATCTAAAATAGAACTTTGTTCTAGTTGAAAAAAGAACACAAATGGCCTACAATCTTGCATATCAAACCTATGTAAAATTAAATTGACATACTTTAGCCAAGCCATAGCTTTCTATTGACTCTATATATTTTAATTTCCATCCCAAGAATGTGTCTAGCTGCACCAAGTTCTTTCATTTCAAATTTAGCAGCAAGTTGAGATTTTAGTTATGAAATCATACCTTTCCCTTTACCAATAAATAATGTATCATCAACATATAATGCAATAAATAAGAAAGAATCACCATTAGTTTTATAATAAACACAACGATATGATTTAGAACACTCAAATCCCAAACTCAACACATATGTATCAAATTTCTAGTACCACATCCTAGGAATTTGTTTTAGGCCATACAAAGATTTCTTCAATTTGCAAACCAATTTACTTTTACCTTTCACCAAGTAGTGCTCTGACTGTTTCATATAAATATCTTCCTCCAAGTCACCATGAAGGAAAGTAGTTTTCACATCCATTTGCTCAACCTCTAAATCATAAGCAATAGCAATAGAAATAAAAAATCTAATAGATGTTATTTTTGCAATAGGAGAAAATATCTCACCATAATCAACACCCTCAACTTGAGAATAACCTTTTGCAACCAACCTTGCTTTATACTTCTCAATACTTCCATCTGAACCAATCTTTTTCTTAAACACCCATTTGCAACCAACAAGTTTTCTTCCTTTAGGAAATGGTACAAGATCCCATGTATCATTCTTTTTCAAAGCTATCATTTTTTCATCCATAACAATCTTCCAGGATTCTGCATCATTTATACCTGATGCCTCTTCTACTAATTTGGGTTCATCCATGTTAGTAGTCAAAGCAAAATACTTCTCCAATGATCAAGTGAATACCATTCAAGTGGTTGTTTATTCCTTGTAGACCTATGAACAAGCTGAGTTGGAGGTTCTTCCTCCTCTTCTGAAGATTTAGAGCTAGATGAGCTCTCCTCAACTTCTTGTCTATCCATGCACCTCGATTCAACTTTCTCAGGTGTAGAAGGAAATTGAATCACATTTTCCAATTTATTATGTTTTGGCTGCAATATAATAGAAGAAGGCTTAGTTTCTCTAAAAATGACACTTCTACTATATATTACCTTTTATGTGATAGGATCCCAAAGCTTGTATCCTTTCATACCATAACTGTATCCAATGAAGATACATTTCACAACCTTGTTCTCCAACTTTTTTCGCTTTTCCTTTCGCACATGTGCATATGCCTTGCAACCAAAAACTCTAAGATGTCTTAATGAAGGCTTGTGACCTGACCATGCCTCTACAGACATCTTATCAACAAGAGTTGATGTAGGAGAATTGTTAATCAAGTAACAAGCACTGGCAACAACTTTGGCCTAAAACCTTTGTTCTAGACCGGCACCACTCAACATACACCTAGCCTTCTTCATCAATGTCTTGTTCAATATTCTTTCTACAACTCAATTTTGTTGTTTAGAATACAGAGTTGTCTTTTTTCTATGAATACCACAATCTTGACATAATCTATCAAAATCATTAGAGAAAAACTCACTGCCATTATCAGTCCTCAATCATTTTATTTTCTTTCCAATCTACAACTCAACCATTACTTTAAATTCTTTAATTTGAATGCAAACTTCAAATTTAATCTTTAGAAAATACACCCATGTCCTTCTACTATAATTATCAATAAATGAAACATAATATGTGGATTTACCAATTAAAGGAACATCTATGGAACCAAACACATCAAAATGAATAAGATCTAATACACCACAATATTTATGAGAACTCGAGTAAAACTGAATGTGGTTTTATTTTCCATAAATGCAATGCTCACAAAAATAAAATTCAAGAGTACAATCAGACAACCCTTCAACAAGGTTGTTATTTTTCAAGGTCCTTAGACCCTTTTCTTCAATGTGGCCAAGTCTCTGGTGCCATAACATAGTTTTCTCTGCAGGTAACTTTGATTCAAAAGAAAGAGCACCCTTGGATACCCAAAATACATGACTAGATAAAACCCTCATCTCTTCCACAGACTTGCTTTTCATAAAGTGCTATTACACTCAACAATGCATACATCAAGCTTATACAATGTGCCATATCTGACACCTCTAACAATCACCATAGCACCTCTAATCATCTTGCATCCTGCATTAGAAAATACTACTTGCACACTTGCATCTATTAGTTTGCCCACAAATAACAAATTTTGTGCTAATCTAGGGATATACAACACAACATTAATCATTTTTATTCTACCATCAGGAAATTTGATTCTAACTTTACCATGGCCAAGAATATTTAAACAAGAATCATCACCCAAGTACATCTTACCTCTATTAAATTCTTCATATTCAGAAAACCAATCTCTATTAATTAGATGTCACATGGAAAGATGCACTCTGAGTCTATTAACCATGCATCATTAATTGCACATGCAACAAAAGCTACAATGAATGCATCACCATCTTTCTTCTTAGAATCATAATTAGAATCAAACTTCTTTTTCTTTTTTGCAATCCTTGTGAAAGTGTCCAGGTTTATTGCAATTCCAACAAATAACTTTGGACTTTCCAAGAGATTTGGATCTCCCCTTGGACTTGGATTTATCATGCTTCTCATGCTTCTTTCCTTTTTCTTTAGGTCTTCCACAAACATTCAAGGAATCCTTGGCAGTGATATATACCTTCCTCCTTATCTCTTCAAAAATCAAAGAACCCACCACATCTTCAATCTTCAATATATAAATAGAATTACTCCCAATAGCCACAACAAGAGAATCCCAAAAATTAGGAAAAGAACAAAACAAGATTTGACATTTCTCCTCCTCATCCATTTTGACACCAATTGATGCCAATTGAGCCACCAACATATTGACTGCTTCCAGGTGGTTTATAATTCATCCACCCTCTTCCATGCTAAATGAATATAATTTCTTCCTCAAGAAAATATTGTTCACTAAATATTTGGCTTGATACATCTCACCAAGTTTCTTCCATAGTTTATATGTTGAGGTTTCTTCATGAACATTGATTAAAATAGAGTATGCCAAGCAAAATCTGATCAAACCCTTAGATTTTTGATCCATAACATCATATTGAGTAGCCAAAGTAGGATCTGCAAACCTTGAAACTTTCTCATCAACAACATCCCACAAATCTTGATCTATCAATAGATCCTTCATCTTCAACTTCCACATTTCAAAATTATTTCCAAAAAATTATCCTCCTCTATTCTCCCTAATGAACTGACCATCTTAAAATTCCTACAACAAGATCACAAAGTATCTTCTACACAAGCTCCCACTAAAATCTAGATTAGTTCAAAAAATCCAACAACCCACAACTAAAACCAAAGGTGATCAAGCTCTAATACCACTTGTAAGGAAGCTAAGGTAGCATAATAACTTCCTTCACTAATCTTGAGAGGAGGATAGTGCAAAAATTTATAGATATTTTCAATAGTTACAAAAACTTAACATAAATAAACATAAATATCATGCATACCATAACAGAGTGATTTACGTGGGGAAAACCCTTTTGGGATAAAAAACCCCACACTCCAAAAGCGCCCAATATATTATTTAGAAATCAAAGATTACAATATACTTGCAAAGCAAGCTTCTTACAAGAGTATCACAAACCAGAGATCTAGAGGCAATATGACTGCTATTAGATTCTCATAATACATCACAATATACAACCGTAATACAACACCCTCATAAAATAGGGCTACCTTCTAGGGAAATTCAAGACAACAAAATATCGACCGTCAGATCTGAGACCTAATGATGAATAGTCCAAATTTACAATAATAAAATATACATACCCCCTACACCCGCCCATGCTAACATATTAGTAGTGCCTTATGTAATTGCAAGGTTGAGACACATATTCTCAACAAAATCAACACCAATACTTGTTGTGTAGTTAATCTTACAAATACGAGTGCCCGATATGTAATGGAGAATCTAGTTAGTTACCTTCTAGTGTGACTCATGGGGCTCCTATATAAACTAAGAGAGTCTTAGTAGAATATTTCATATTGGGCCTTACGTGAGTTAGCTATATAAGGCTACCAACAAGCTATCAATATAAAGTAGAATCAACTAGTAGTGAAGAATAATGTACCTCAAAGAAGGCTTGTAGTCAACCATGTGGAATTGTGAGAAATTCAAGTGCATACTTTGATTGTGCAATACAAATCATAGAAGTAGACAATGATATCTTGATCTTAAGAAAATTATGCAATAAACCCAATTCAATAATAAATACCTACCATGAAGGGTATTTTTCACTATTATAATAGAGGATGCATGACTCCCTAGGATTAGTATGTCATCAACTTACAAAGTTAAAAGTAGGAGAGAATCACCTTGCCATGAGATGTAGATGTTCATATTATAATGGCACTTAGATAACATGATTGGGAGAAGGAAGGAATCCATCATGGGATACCAAGCTTGAGGGGCCTATTTGAGGTCATTGATAAATTACATATTTACAAACAATGGAAGAATATTATATAAAACCCTATGACTAGCCCATATATATCTCCTCGTGAAGACCTTTAAGAAGAAATTAACTCTTCACATCCATTTGATGAACCTCCTAGTGATATGCTACAACAACAACAGGTATGTTACTAATGGAGTTCATCTTTGTAACGAGTGTGAAGGTCCTAGTGAAGTCAATATCGGGAACTTGTTGAAACCCTTTATGACTAGTCATACTTTGAACTTATTAACTTACCCATCCACTATAAAATGTCTAACATACCCAATTACATCAAAAAAATTCCTTCCCTTGGGAAAAGGGATCAAATTCCAAGTATGGTTCCTACCAAGGAATCATAATCCACATTTGTATCCCACTTAGTAATGCTAGATACCTCCCAAAAAGACCGTGGATGAAAAGTTGAGGTAATGAAAATATGTGAATTTCCTTGGAAATATGATCTTGTTTTCTTGGTATCTAAGCGATCTTCAACCAAATCACCTACAACTTGTGTGCAAATTAGACTTGGAGCTATAGAACTAAGAGGAGATTCCTTAATTTCAAATTGTCTACCCCAAAGTGGACATGAAGCCAAAAAACAAATTTAGAATGAATTGGAGAGGAAGGAGGTGAATTCTTATCATCGCTCTCATCAATCAAATTAAAGGGAGAAGAATCCTTATCGTCACTATTACGCTTAGGTGGATTTGAATCCTTTAGAATGTTGTCAGCAATGCCAAGTATATCTAATGTAAATTTAGATGGAGGAGAAGTGCTAACAATGAAACTTGAAGATCCCTTCTCAAAACAAGTATTCCTCTTAATAAATAGCTTGTGGTAATAAGATGGAGAACTTGATATCCCTTAACAACATTGAGATAACCCACAAAGATGTAAGTCAATTTCAAAATTAGTTATTAGTTAGAGATGATCATTTCTGAATTAGTCTATTTTTTAAAGTAAATATATATATACATATTGTGTGATACATAATTTTCCTACTAATTCTAAATTAGGAAGTAGAGAGAAAATAATAGAAATTTTCCTTTAAAACACTACATGAAGATGGTTATAGTTAGGAAGTTGTTCTTGATTAGTCTAAGTGAATAAAAATTTGAATTTGTGTTAAGGAGTATGTAAAATTTAAGCATATTGATTTAGAGAAAGTTTGTTTGATTATCATTTTGTTATGTCATAAATAAGTAGTGTTTAGAATTAGGAGTTTCAATTCATTGATTTTATTTATTCATATATTTTTAAGATTAGTTTCTTTTTGGTAAAGAATGTAAGTTACCATGTGGTTATTCAATGGGCGAGCAACTCCATTTTATTCAACAAAAAAGAGTATTTCCATATATATATGATTATGCTTCAACTAAGAGTTTAAGGGAAATTGGTAATGCAAGCGCCCAAAAGTGATTAAAGAAGACTACTAAATTGGGTAGAAAAACAAATTAGGGAATTAAGATTATATTTGTGGAATATATTCTTATTACCTCTTTAAAACCATTTAGATCAAATATAATTGTTACTAAATAATAACGAATTTAAATAACCATGAATCCAGTGTGTATGATTATATAATTTAGCATGTAGATTTCATATATGCATAATCAATCCTTAGTTGTTGGGTTGATTGTCCAATAGTATTCATTCATCTTTTATTAGGATTTGGATAGTTTAGTTTTTTGTTGATAACTTGCTACTTGCATGTTTAAGCTAGTGAGATTATTTTAAGCATTGTTTAATTTTTGAACTCATTTCTAATGAAAAGGCATTAAATAGATAAATTGGTAAAGTAAATCAATTATTGGAGTTTTCAATAATGAAATAAAAAAAATTCACCCTCCTATGATGCATCTATAGTATTTGGTTTCTTAGTAGACTATAAATGTCTAATCCAACCTTTGATTTTGAGGGAGAAATGAAACCTAACCTTAGATCTATTCAATTGTTGTTTGATCACCATTAACAACTTTAGATATATTATTTTATTTTCATTTCTGGTAGAATGGAACCGATTAAGATTATCAAACTTGTTATCATGATTTCTTTTTAGAGAATTAGATAGTTGCCAATTAGTAATAGTCACAATTGGGTATGGTAATATTTTGCTTGCCTCATATCCCAGAGTAATGCTTAATTGTATGGGATTCAGTTGCTATTAATTAAGAATATATCAAAAGGAGTAATGAGTACCTTATCTATTAATGATATTATTGTTGTGGTTTTCAATCACAATAATATCATCATTGGTTAAGTATATAAACTATAAGGATAATATTAATATTAACATTTTTAGTATATTAAATTTTGAATGGTTAGTGTTAAATAAATTAGTAGTAGAATAATTATGAGTTCAAGAATAATGATGTTAGCTTTTCTAGAAGTAAAATTGGAATCGGAAATGTTAGAATCATATTTAACTATTGATAATGCTAATAGTGAAGTTGGTAATACTATCTTAGTGATATCAATAAGGGGTAAGATTAAGTATAAATATCATGAGTGATGTTAGCATTAAAATTCAGTATTTAATATCAAGTGTTAAGGTAATATTACTATAATCATTACTTACCAAGAAAACAATTGTGTTGATATAAGTAATGTTAGTGAATACAAATATTAAAACGAGATGTTAAAGATTAATGCTAATCATGATGCTAATATAAGTGTTATTAAAAATCATTATGATTAAGGATATTTAATGTTCATCTTCTCATTAGTGCATTGCTATGTTCATGTGTGGTTGACAATTATTGGTGTTTATATGTGCTTGTTCAAAAAAAATTGTGGTTGTGTATTGTTTAGTTGTGCAAAATTTGGAGCATGACATAAATCACCTCTAAAGTAAAAAACTACTCAAAATTATGATCATTGTGCTCACCACCATTATGAATGAGTAGAACCTGAATGCTTTTCTTAGTTTATTTTTTTCATAAATGATTTAAAATCTTTAAAATGTTCAATAGTTACCTCTGACTTTTTTCAAAGAAAATTAAAATATAGAAAAATAATGTGGTGTGTGGTGGATGAATGTGATGAGATAAGGGTTCACCAAAATGATATGATGATCTAAGACACCCACACTTTTCCTAGTTCCATTAGAAAATGAGATCTCCCAAGGATAGGATTGACTTTCAACCTTGAGGTGAGCCAACCTATTAGGAGGATCTGTTGTTTTCTAATGATTGAAATGATTGAAATGTACTTTTGGGAGATAAAATTAAATGCCTTAATAAACTCAATTATGTCATCTAAAACTTGAATTGTAGAGTATTATGATAGCACAAACAAAAACAATAACTTTTAGGTAGATCTAAGAAGGGCATGTTGATATGTACTAGGAACCAAAAGTGGGTTATGACCATTGTTGAAGGATAGATTCACCCTCAGGCAAATGGATCTCTATATAGGGGTCCAAAATCTTATTTTACAGTCCTCTAATCTCATATCTTAGCTTCTAATTCCCCCAGATTCCACTGTCAGAAAGCCATAAATAAATTCTAAATCTGAGTTTCTGTGGCTTAACAACAATGATGACAACTTTGCAAAATTTCTCTTTTGATCCAATTTTAGTCCTTCACTTGTAAATCTGTAGATACAAAGAGAAAAAAATGTTTGTTTTTGTGGAATAGGGGTTTTCCTTAGTCAAACATCGGTTTGGTAATTAAACCTTGATAATGAAATCGTGATAAAATGAAAGGAAATTTATGAATGAACAATGTTATGTCACAAATCACCAAACCCTTAATGGCTGCCCTTAGAGGACTGAATTGTAACACATCACTCTAAGGATTGGATCTTGCATGAATTGGATTGATTGGCTGCTTGATTTGACACTTGATTAGATGCTTTAATGCTTGAAACCTACATCACAATGTTAGCTCCAAAAACATGACATGAACACATGAAATTTGACATGATGATATGTTCTTGATTGTAGATGACTGATAAATCTGCTCTTCAATTCTTTTGACAATAATATTTTCTCTTGTGAAGTTCTTCTCTAGTTTATTTTAGATTGCTTAGATTTAAATCGATAAAATAACTATGTATTTATAGGTGTTTATCTAATTTCCTAAAACTTAGATTCTACAAACTGACATTTGAAACTTGAATTTGGATCCTTAAAATACCACAAAAAACATATTAAAAATTAGGTATTGGCACTTAAGGAGGACCCATTTTCCCTTGGGAGAATGGGTCTTAAGACCTAAATCTAGGACACACAATTTCCAAGGTGATTTAATTATTGTTTGCAATTGTTTAATGTCGGTTTCCCTTTCAGAAAACAAGAATAATAAGTCTTTGAAATACATAATTTTCTCAATTAGAAGCTTAAATAAGTCCAATTAATTAAGGGAACCAAACATAGTGTGAAAATGTAAAGGTGTACATTTCTCTACACTATATTTAGCCCCCACTTTATGAGAGTATGAGTCCACACTAAAAATCACACTAAAGTAGACAAATAAGTAAAGAGAGGTATAACTGTACAATTGTTGGAAAGATAAGATGACAAGGATCAAGGAAGATGATCAAGCCCCTAGGATCTAAGATCCCATGGAAAATTAAAAAAAGACACAAAGAGACACATGCATGCAACAACGACATAAGATACAACATCATATAATGTCAAAATAAATGCAAAAGAGATGAACTAGAAATTTGTATTATGCTGCATCCATCAAACATGCTCACATGGCACCATAGGCAAGCAAGTTGTGTTATGATCAGTGGCCATGAAAATATGCTCACAAGGGCTAATGCAGTCTGATATACACTAGGTGAGCCCCAAGAAGTGAGAAACACACACTAGGTCTATAAGTTGTGAATCCACAAAACAAGTGGCAATGGGCAAGTCATGCCAGGTCTACAGGCTCCCATACACAAACCATACTAGAAGTTATGTTCCCTAATAAATTTGATAAGGTGACACACTAAATGGTTAAAATCTCTCACAAGGATAGTAAGGTACATTATGCTAAACACTTATGACATAAAGGTGCCAAAAATAAAGTTGTGTTATGCTAAGTGGCCAATAATTTAGTTTAAGGTAATATGATTGTCAAAGGGGTTTTTCTTGATCATGAAAGGTCTCAACTTAGGGAACATCACACTCAATGTCACCAAAAGAGGACTAGCCAAGGGATAAAAAATTCACACCTCAAGGAATGAAAACCATAGAATTACCACTGAGAGGAATGTCATATGCCAAGAAAGGTCGCACTCTTGAAGGACATAAAACCTAATGTCACCACCAAGAATAGACATCGCATGAAATAAGAAGACCACACTTTTAATAAGGTCAAGCAATCAAAAAGTGGGATGTTGAATGCCCCCCACTTTAAATAAATTGCTAAACACCATGCTATGAGCAATTACTTTAAAGTAGAGAATGATAAATTACAATACATGAGAGCTTTATTTGGAAATCCCTATGCCAAACACATATTTCCAGAATAGAACTACATCATGGAACAAAGGTTGCCCCCCATATATAATCCTAAGATAACACATAAGGGATCCACAAATCTGGGGTCAGTGCATGTCTTTGCTACAGTGATATAATCAAGCTTGGAACCGTCATCATTACCCAAATACTTGTAGAACAATGAACATAAAGGAGGAATGACACAAAGAGCAAAAACAAAGGAAGTTTTTTTTTGGTCAACATGGAAGAGACCTAAATTTCTCAACATCTCGTTTCATCCCCAAAAGGAAAACATAAGACAAATGAAAAGATAATGTTTACAACAAATAGAGAATGTAGATACAAATAGAAGAATGTCACAATAGATTCTCTTTATTTGTATCCTTGCACCAACAGAGTGACAAGGGTCATCCAAAGTAGTCTCACAAACTTAAAGACATGCCAAGCAACATGATATGGGGATCACATTAACATACATGCAATCACAAAAACACCATAAAAGGAAGAAAATGAAAAGATGAGTATGACACCTTTGAGCCAACCTAAAGCAAGTCGTCCACGTCCCAATCCTGTTCATCATATGTGGAAGGCGAATAACTAGTCAGACAATCACTAGGTTCAACACGTGGTGATGTGCTCTTTTTAGGAGGATCATCATGATTGTTGTCATCTAAGTTCATGGAAGAGGAAAATAATAAATTTAGCTCATTATGCACTTCCTCATCAATCTTAAAAATCTCATCATCACCATACAAGTTAATCACAATAGGAGATCTAATGACAATGTCCATAGAAGTTTCATGTTTTTTGTTGTGGTGAAGGTGGAGAATCATCATGCTTTGTTTGAGTTATATTTTGATCTTGGTTTTATTTTTTGTTCTTTTCTTCTAATTGATGAGAAATAGAACAAATTCTATGCCTACACTCTTTAGCATTCCAAATTTTTTTGCACTATTTTCAAGTTGGGATTGTGTAAGAGAGGGTTTATCAACCATTGGTTTATTTTCTTCCCATAGGGGAGGAATGAAAGGAACCATGTAGGGTTGGTCAAACACTTTCTCTTTGGCTTTATAAACTTGTTTGATCTTAGGAGGAACAATAGGATTTGTATGGTTATCTCTTGGTATTTTTTTAGAAATAGGTGGGGGAAGTATGGTTGATTTATCTTGGTTACTTGGAAGGGCTTTTAGTTTAATCATGGGTTGAGGAATATTGCTAAGAGATAATTTTGCTATAAGATTTTTCTTGAAATTTTGGTAATATTTAAAAAAAAATTCCTCATGAGGCTTAATAGGTTCCATAAGTTTGGTCCAAAATAAATCCAACAAGAATTTCCCACAGGAAGACACGGGATTAAAGCCACTATGATGAATTGTAAAAAAATCATTTCCAAATAGAAATTTTAAGTATTTATGCACTATTGATAGGACGACATCCATGGAGCATAGCCATGGATAGCCTAGCTTCACAAAAAAATGGTCTAAATATGAGATGATGGAGAATGCGACATTTAATTGTTTCGGTCCAACTTTTAATGGGAGAGTGATCGAGCCTATCGTAGGGAAAGCAAAACTATTATGTGTTTTGATCCATGCTTTCAATTTTTCATGAGATTCTTGGTAAAGTTCATGTACAAATAAGAATTCCTTGGTGATCACATTCTCTACACACAAAAGATCAATTAATATCCCATTAGTAGGCTTTTCATTGATTCTTCCAACAATGTAAAGAGGACCATTGGGTGCATGTTTGATTATGTAATTTTGTGAGAAAGAAATATTAAGAAACAAGTTGGTTTGGACCTTACAAGGTTGAATATAAATGAGGTTGACCATAGTTCATATAGCATCCCCATAATCACTCATATTATTAGTATTTATGTCTTGTATATTGTCAACATTAATCACATCATTCTTTGTATCACTAGCTTTGATCCAGGTGGATCCACAATACCTGAAAATTTCATAGTCTCAAATTCTCACGAAACTAGCTTCATTGTATAGAGTTCGTTGACACAATCCTGATGCAACTTGAACGGGCTCAAAAAGTTTGTATGTAGAATTTATGCTCGGTCAAAGGTCTAGGAAAACTTGGTATAGGGGCAGTCAAAGGTGAAAAAATTGATCATCTAAAAAATGGTCAAAAACAACATCATGTCGAAAAGTCTGTATGAGTGAGATATCGCTAGTCAAAGTTTGCAAAAGGAAGGTGGACTAGTCGAAATGATGGCGTCAGCATACTAACATGGCAGATGATGACATGGACCAACCAGGTAATGACACATGGTAGGATGCTGAGGTGGCAAGCACAGGTGGCACGGGCCAACCATATTATGGCACGTGCCAATTCATGAGCAAATAATATTTTTCCGCGTGGCCCAATGGTTTGGTGCCACATGGCATTGCTGGAAATATCCTCTCTTGCTGGTCGTTATAAAAATTGTTGTTGTTGGTCATTATAAAAATTGTTTGGGGAGAGTCAAACCTATGACCTCCACTCTCCTAATTTTAGTCTCCACCACTAAGCCATCCTTGATTTTTGGGATGTGAAAGGCGTCACTTTCTATTTAATGAGCATTCAAGCTGAAATTAAAGGGGAGGTGGTTTGAACCTCCAACCTCCCCTTTCCCAACAAAAGACCTTGCCAACACGCCAAGTGCATGCTGTTGAAAATATTTAGGTGGGAATTTATTTTAACTAACTTTTAAAGTTGAATCTCTTCTAAAGTAAGGATTAGCCCCCCTAAATAAAACATAAAATCAAAACTATATTGGTAAAATTAAAACCAACCTAAGATATTGTTAAGGCTCGAATTATATGAGCAATGGTTGGAATTTTTAAAAGGGATTTTATATGATTTTTAAATGTAAATAGGGGGGATTTTCAAAGATTTATATATGTAATTGGGAGATATGTAATATTTGTGAAATAATATGGTTATAGACCATATTAAGAAAATTTATGTATAAAAAGAGGGGAAATGGGCTTGCGAAGGGGGTAGAATTTTCTTGGAGAAAATTGTAATAGGGAGAATTAGTGAAGTTCATTTTGGAGAAATAATTCTTTGGAGGAGAATATTGTAAGCACGAAGGCCTTTTGAGTGTCTTCAAGTGTTGAGAGGAGATTGTGAGAAATTTTATGCAAGTTTTGGAGCTTGGATATTGTAACAAGGCAATTCGATTGCTTGGCAACATTAATAAAGTGGTCCTACTTGAGAAACAGACCCAAAGACATAGTCCTGATTGGACGAACTTCGTTATCAACCTACGTGTTCTGATCTTCTATCTTATTCTTCTATCTTCTATCTATCATTCTCTCCATTTCTTTTCATTTTTCTATTCAAAATTTGATTTCTAATTACAACATTATAGTAGTTAGATAATATTTTCAAGTTCTGTAAAGTTTAATGAACTAGTTTTACATTTTCAACAGTTAAGAAGCATAATCACACAATACTACCTGGATCAAGAAAAACTATAATTCGAATCAATTTACAAGTTAATTTTGTAAACTCTAATTTCATATCAAGCTTTAACAAATGAGATGTTACGATTTGGCATTGGCTTGGTAAAGATTTGTAAATTTTGGTTGGTTGGGGAAACATATTTATTTCCTTGGCCATTAACACCACCAATTTGGATATGATTAGAATCAATGAGGTCTTGCACAATATTTTTAAGATGCATACATCATTCTGTATCGTGTCCATTTTGTCAGTGATAATGGTAAAATATATTTGGATTATAGTTCGGGGGTGAAGGATTAGTGGTATGAATGGTTCTAATGAGAGGTAAGATAATTAAGATCTTATCCAAGAGTTGCAACATGATGGAATGAAGGGTATCAATTAACAGGGTAAATTGCCTATTCGTGTACTTGGATTGATATGGATTTTTTGTTTTTATAGCAACCACTTGAAACTCCACATATTGATTTGTTTGAGGAAAATTTATTTGTATAAATCCCTTCTTTTTTTTCTTCAATGGCTAGAAGTTATTATGAGGCACATGTTAGGATTTTTCAAGACAGTTGGAGGAAGTTTTCACTTCACGATGACTAATGGAATTATGATAGTCATAGAGAGCTATGCAAAAATGGGTGAAGTAGGTAAATTTCATCATCCCAAGCTCATCTTGAATATTGGGTTGCATGTTTTCAATTACCATTCTTTGAAGATCAACATCGGGAATCTTAATGTTAATTTGAGTAAAGCAATTGATAACATGTTATGAAATCAATGACCTTTTCATCTTTGTTTTATTTTCATTGCATTAAATTAGGTAAGGCCATCTTGGGACCAATATGCACTTGGAAATGGTTAAGGAAGGCATCAAAAAGATCATTGAATGAACCAATTGAATTATTTGTTAAAGAGGAAAACCATTCCAAGGCTATGTCTTTGAAGAATCTCTAAGGGAAAAGCTTAGACAAGCACTTGAATTCAAAAATGAAGTCACTAAATAAGCATGTATATCCAAAACATGATTACTAGGATCTCCTTTACCACCATATTTCTCAAATCTAGAAATCCCTATTCCTTGTGGCATTTGTGCTCTCAATATCTCCAATGATAATGGGTTTCTTTTGACATATTGTGAAGGTTTGCCATTTTGACTTTGGTTCAATGTCGAAATTTGTTGTTGGAGGGATGAAACGTTTTGCAAAATTTGGTTGAGGATGGAGTCATTGGTTGTGTTTTGAGATGGAGGTGAATAAGGTGGAGGGGTATATGTGTTGGGAGGACAATTGAATTGCAATTTTGTGAGAGATGATGAGTTAGGAGATATGGGGTTTGAATTCACAAAGCTAAAAGGATTCTTGGAGTGGAAATACCTAATAATGGATTAACATTGCTAGTTGGTTGCCTTGTTGTAGTAGCATTTAGATGAGTGTATGTAGGAATAGAGGCCATAGTTGTAGGGGGAATTTGATTTCCACATTAAATTTGAGTGTACCCCAAAGTTTGAGCACAACTAGCCATTGTAGGGACATGATCATCAATAATATGAGTTAGGTTACACATAATTTCTATTCCTAGTTCATTATCAAGTATTATCCTCATGTTATCAATGATAGGAATCACAATACCATCAATATATTCAAGACTCACAAAGTTTTGAAGTTTTTCTAAGGATTTATCCATTTTTTGCAAGTTTTCTTGAGGAACATGAGCAACAATGGTTTCAACATCAATAGGATTGGAAGTCATAGGACATTTTATTTTAGGCATGAATTCCAATATGGGTTGATTAGTGTCAACACTATGAGTGAAAGAGTTAGAAAACCCAAGATCCATAGTGGATGTACTAACATGGGATGCCATGAGTCTCAAACTATGTATCACTGAAGTATTAGAAATAGGACACCAAATTGTAATACTCATACAAGTTTCACCAAGCCAAAATTGTTCCCAAAATGGATAGAAGGAACTAAACAAGTGTAACAAACATCCAAAAATAGGAAGCACAATGCAAGTATGTAAAAATAGATTGCAATTTTCAGATATGACATACAAGGATTTTCTTATTTTTGAATGCAAGAAACTAAAAATGATGACTTTTGAATGTAAATTTTATTTTTGAATAATTCATTTGTTTTGACCAATTAACTTGAATACAAACAATTTTAGAAAACTATAATTCTAGAAACTAAAACTGAGATATGAAAACAACAAGATGTAAAGCAGATAGAGATATATTTATGCATAGAAATTCAGAAAATGACCTATATAAGGATAGGTTCACCCTAGGGCGAATGGGTCCTGGCATAGCGGTTAAAAATTTAAAGTCTAGATTTTTGAGTTGATATTTAAGGTCTCTAATTCAGGTTGCAAATAGACACTTTTAGTTACATATTTCCAAAAATTTATGATTAAATGCAAGTGCAATTTGATTAAAAACAACAAGAAAATTGACAACTTTCTAGATACAATTTTGTTTGAATTTTTTGATGTAAATGATTGAAATACACTAATATGCATACTACTATGTAAAATGAATGCAATATGTATGCAAGATTTTTTATTTTTGAGATTTTAAATGATGCAAGATGCAATTTTAAAAAAACTAATGCAATTTTGAAAACCTTAAATGACATGCAATACAAACTAATGCAAATCCTAGATCTAGGGTTTGAATGACCTCCAATTTCAGAAAGCTTATAGTGTAAGAAAATGATACATAGAAAAATATGGTGGGTGGTGTGTGGTGGATGAATGTGATGAGATAAGGGTTCACCAAAATGATATGATGATCTAAGACACCCACACTTTTCCTAGTTTCATTAGAAAATGAGATCTCCCAAGGATAGGATTGAATTTTAACCTTGAGGTGAGCCAACCCTCTTAGGAGGATCTACTATTTTTTAATGACATAAATGACTAGAATGCACTTTTGGGAGATAAAATTAGATGCCTTAATAAACTCAATTATGTCATCTAAAACTTGAATTGCAGAGTATTATGATAGCACAAACAAAATTAGTAACTTTTAGGCAAATCTGAGAAGGGCAGAATGATATATACCAGGTACCAAAAGTGGGTTTTGAACACTATTGAAGGATAAATTTTCCCAAGGGCGAATGGGTCTCTGTATAGGGGTCTAAAATCTGCATTTACAGTCCTTTGATCTTAGATCTTAGCTCCTAGTTTCTCTAGATTCCATTGTTGGAAAGTTGGAAATAAATTTTGAATATGAGTTTCTATGGCTTGCCAATAATGTTGAAAACTTTGACAACTTTGAAAAATTTCTCTTTTGATCAATCTTCAAACCTTCTTCACCTATAAATCTGTACATACAAAGAGAGAAGAAAAATGTTTTCTTTTTGGGAGTAGGGGTTTACCTTGTTCAAACCTCGATTTGGTAATTAAACCTTCATAATGAAATAATGATAAAATGAAAGATTTTGATGGATGAACAATGCTATGTCATAACTCACCAAACCCTTAATGGTTTCCCTTAGAGGATTGAAGTCTAACACATCACTTTAAGGATTGGATCTTGCATGAATTGGCTTGATTGTATGCTTGATTTGAAACTTGATTCGATGCTTGAATTCTTGAAACCTACATCACAATGTTAGCTCCAAAACATGACATGAAGATGCATAAACTTCGACATGATGATATGATCTTGAATGTTGTTGGATATGGTTGATCAATTTTCTCTTCAATGCTCTTGACAATAATATTTTCTCTTGTGAAGTTCTCCTCTAGCTTGTTTTAGATTACTTAGATTTTAATTGATAAAATAATTGTTTTATAGGTGTTTATCTAATTTCCTGAATATTATATTTCACAAGCCGACATTTGAAACTTCAATTTGAATCCTTAAAAGGCTACCAAAAACATATTAAAATTGGGCCTTAGCACTTAAGGAGGATCCATTAGCCCTTGGGAGAATGGGTTTTGGGACCTAAATCCAGGACACTCAATTTCCAAGGTGTTTAAATTAATGTTTGCAATTGTTTAATGTCAGTTTCCCTTTAGGAAAACAAGAATAATAAGGCTTTGGAATACATAATTTGGGTAATTAGAAGCTTAATTAAGTCCAATTAATTAAGGGACCCAAACATAGTATGAAAATGTAAAGGTGTACATTTTTCTACACTACACTTAGCCCCAACTTTAGTGAGAGTATGAGCCCATGTTCAAACTCACACTAAAGTAGACAAATAAGTCAAGAGAGGTCTAATTGTACAATTTTTGGAAAGATAATATGACAAGGATCAAGGAGGATGATCAAGCCCCCATGATCTAATATCCCATGGAAAACCAACAAAGGTACAAAGAGACACATGCATGCAACAACGACACAAGATACAACATCATACAATGTTAAAATAAATGCAAAAGAGATGAACTAGCAAGTTGTATTATGCTACAACCATCAAACACTGTCACATGGCACCATAGGAAAGCAATTTGTATTATGCTCGGTGGCCATGAAAAATATACTCATAAGGGATAGTGTAGTCCGATATACGCTAGGTGATCCCCAAGGAGTGAGAAACATACACTAGGTCTACAAGGTGTGAACCCACAAAACAAGTGGCAATGGGCAAGTCATGCTAGGTCTACAAGCTCTTATACATCAACCTTACCAAAAGTTATACTCCTTGATAAATTTGATAAGACACCACACAAAATGGTTAAAGGCTCTTAAAAGGCTACCAAGCTACATTATGCTAGACACTTATGACATAAAGGCACCACAAAGAAAGTTGTGCTATGCTAAGTGGCAAAGAATTTGGTTCAAGGTAAGGATAGCCAAGGGATTTTACTTAGTTCATGTAAGGTCTCAACTTAGGGAACATCAAACTCAATTTCACCTAGAGAGGACTAGCCAAGGGATAAAAGATTCGTATCTTAGGGAATGCAAGCCATAGTATTACCACTAAGAGGAATGTCATATGCCAGGAAAGGTTGCACTCTTGAAAGACATCAAACTAATGTCACCACCAAGAAGACACATCACATGGAATAAGAAGACCGCAATTTGAACAAGTTCAAACAAGAAAAAAAAGTGGGATGTTGAATGCCCCCCACTTTAAAGAAATTGCTAAACACCATTCTATGAGAAATTACTTTAAAATAGGGAATGATGAATGCCAATACATGAGAGCTTTATTTGGAAATTCCTATGCCAAACATATTTTTCCAAAATAGAGATATGTCATGGAACAAAGATTTCCCCCCATATGCAATCCTAAGATTACACATAAGGGATCCTTGGATCTGGGGTTAGTGCATGTCTTTTCTATAGTGATATAATCGAGCTTGGAACCATTATCATTCCCCAAATACTTGTAGAACAATGAACACAAAGGAGGAAGGACACAAAGAATTTTTTTTTTTGGGTCAACATGGAAGAGACCTAAATGTATCAATGACTTGTGTCATCCCTAAAAGGAAAATACAAGACAAATGAAAAGATAATGTTTAAAACAAATAGAAGAATGTCACAAACATAAAGACACACCAAGCAACACGATATGAGGGATCACATTACTCGCATGCAATCAAAAAAGAACATGGAAATAACAAATCTAGTATGACACATGTGAGCAAACCTAAAGTAAGCCATCTACATCCCAATCTTGTTCATCATATGTAGAAGGTGGATAACTAGCCAAAGTGGCAACAATGAGTATCGTACTAGGATAATCACTAGGTTCAATATGTGGTGATGTGCTCTTTTTAGGAGGATCAGCATGGTTGTTCTCATCTAAGCTTATGGAAGAGGAAACTAATAAATTTGGCTCATTATGTACTCCCTCAAAAGGTTGTGTGTTTGATTCATGTCGAGTTCACTAGAATGAAACATAGAAAAATATTGTGTGTGTGGTGGATGAATGTGATGAGATAATGGTTCACTAAAATGATATGATGATCTAATACAGCCACACTTTTCCTAGTTTCATTAGAAAATGAGATATCCCAAGGATAGGATTGAATTTCAACCTTGAGGTGAGCCAACCCTATTAGGAGGATCTGTTGTTTTCTAAAGACAAAAATGAATGAAATACACTTTTGGGAGATAAAATTAAATACCTTAATAAACTAAATTATGTGATATAAAACTTAAATTGCAAAGTATTATGATAGCACAAACAGAAACTGTAACTTTCAGGAAGATCTAAGAAGGGCATAATGATATGTACCAGGTACCAAAAGTGGGCTCTGAACATTACTAAAGAAAAAATTCACCCTAGGCTTTGTATAGGGGTTCAAAATATTATTTCATAGTCCTCTAATCCTAGATCTTAGCTTCTAATTCCTCCATATTCCACTGTTGAAAATCCAAAAATAAATTTTGAATCTAAGTTTTTGTGGCTTGACAACAATGATGACAACTTTGACTACAGTGCAAAATTGCTCTTTTGATCTAATTTAAGACTTTTTTCACCTATAAATCTGCACATACAAAGAGAATAAAAATGTTTATTTTTGGGGAATAGGGGTTTGCCTTAGGCAAACCTTGGTTTGGTAATTAAACCTTGATAATGAAATCGTGATAAAATGAAAGGAAATTTATGAATGAACAATGCTATGTCACAACTCACCAAACCCTTAGTGGTTTCCCTTAGAGGATTGAGTTCTAACACATCACTCTAAGGATTGGATCTTACATGAATTGGCTTTATTGGATGCTTGATTTGAAACTTGATTTTATGCTTGAATGCTTGAAACCTACATCACAATGTTAGCTCCAAAAACATGACATGAACACACATGAACTTTGATATGATAATATGATCTTGATTGTTGTTGGAGTTGATTGATAAATATGCTCTTCAATGCTCTTGAAAATAATATTTTCTCTTGTGAATTTCTCTTTTAGCTTGTTTTAGATTGCTTAGATTTGAATTGATAAAATAACTATGTATTTATAGGTGTTTATCTAATTTCCCAAAAATTAGATTCCACAAGTCGATATTTGAAACTTGAATTTGAATCCTTAAAATTTTGCCAAAAACATATTAAAAATTAGGTCTTGACACTTAAGGAGGACCCATTTTCCCTTGGGAAAATGGGTCTTGGGACCTAAATCTAGAACACATAATGTCCAAGGTGATTTAATTAATGTTTGCAATTGTTTAATGTCGGTTCACTTTCAAAAAATGAGAATAATGATGCTTTGGAATGCATAATTTGGTTAATTAGAAGCTTAATTAAGTCTAGTTAATTAAGGGACCCAAACATAGTGTGAAAATGTAGAGTACATTTTTCTACACTATAGAAATAAACCCATGAATATGTGGAAAATTCAATAATGAAGGTCAAGATGTCTCTAACCCTATTGATTGAAGGATACAAAAATGGAATATATGTCATTATGAATTAGCTCTAGAACTTGAGTAGCCATTTGTTCTCTAGCCTTGTATAACCTATCTTCAAGATGTTTACCTAATCTACAACCCTAATAAAGATTACCAAAAAAGTAGAGATGAAGTAAACTTATAACCATGCCTTGCTAGCTCAATTGTTGCAAGTAGTGATGGTTTATATTTCCAAACAATTCATGCCACATCTTAATCACTTATTATAATGAGTAATAAGCATGATTGAAGGAGAATTGAGAACAAAGAGAAATAAAATCATTCAAGACTACTAATCTTCTCTCCTAACTACCATAATAGAACTACTATGCACCTCTTCGATAACCACTTAATTAGGAGTGAATAAACCTCTATACCAAAACTAGTGTGAGTGATCTAGTAAACTATAAGGAGATTGGTTGATAGTAAGACACATAAAAAATCATGAGATATCCCATCACCCACATCAACAAACCCTTGCCCACATACCTCAATAAGAGTGTCATTACTAATCAATGCATGTAGTATGGAACAAGGCTACAATGACGTGAAATCATCTCATGACAAATCCATGTGCTGAGAAGTGTGGCATAATCAAGTATCCAAGTGGAAGGTGGAGATGCAACCATTACAAAGGCCTTTCCCTTTTCTTTCCCATTTTCCTTTATTTAAGTAAACACTTTTTTTTATGAACTTTGTTTGAATGAACTAGAAATTGTAGAGAACGAGGATTCACTGCTCATGAGTCTCTTTGTTCTCAAGATAATCCTAGGGAGAAAAATGCCCTAAAATACCTCAAGCTTATCTAAATTGAATTAGGGAACTGAATGAAGAAATTACAAATAACAGGATATCAGGAATCCAATATAGACAGACTACTTCGAAGATTGAAAGAGCATAATCAGTAGATCTTTGTTACAGGAGGAATAACTCTCAAGAAAAGGACAACAACAAAGGTTCAAGATTCCAAAGTGGCATGTTGGAGTCTAAGGGATGTGTTGGCATCTTGTATGGGAAGAGAGCTAAACCACATAACAAAAATACCACTACCCTACTAACGAATTCATATATGAGGTCTGCTTCAACAAAATAGAGTAATAGAAAGCAATAAAAGCTAAAAAGTACAAGGGAGAATGAAGGAGAATCTTATAAGGGGTCATGCGTTTGAGATCTTCCTCCAAGCTTGCTCAAAAAAATTGCACACAAGGAAAATGAGGAAAAATGTTGGGTTTTTTTTGGGCTTTCTACAATCAAAACCTCGCTTTGGTGTTCCCACCTCCATGGATAGCCAGATAGATAGAAAAAGTGGACAAAGTAAATAATTACAAAGTGATAAAAGAAATCCTCACTCAAGGAGGAGAACCCATATCATGAGATAGAAAATTATAAAATTATATTCACAAATAGGGAAGAAATGAGAAAGCATTACCAACATTCTGTGACCCCCCCTTGACTGCACAAACACACTGTTGAAGGCTTTCAAGAGAGATTTGGCTATTGGAGGGACCTCCATCCAGCAGAGCTTCGTTGTAGAGGTAAGATTGAAAGAGAAAGAGCTCAAGAATAGAGTAATATTGAGAGATTCAAGTGTCAAAATGAGAGCAAAGGGAGAGTTTTGTTGCTACAAAAGGTGGAAGGGAGCCATTACAATCATAAATCTTACTACAAGGACACATGTCATGATTCAAGATTCTAAGATTCTAAGATTCCACATTTCAAACACAAAAAAGCAGGAGGATGCTAGTACGACGCATGGATGTCGTGCATCGTGCATACATCTAGCTCATCATTTTTTGATAAATGAGGTGGTAGATTGTTGTCACTTCATCATTGGTCCTTATGGCATCAAAATCGTGAATTTTTGACCCATAGGGTTCTTGTCATAATTGCAGGGCCAAATGCACAAATTTGAAATTGCCCCTAGGGTGCAATTTTATGACATTACATTTTTCCCCCACTTTAGTGGGCTATATTTTGGGAAAAATCAGTCGTACTAAAGTAGAAAAGAAAGCAAACACTAAAAATTAAAAATTTAATGGATTTACATGCCAAAAAAGGATATTGTGGAGGCTGTAGAGGTTGAGCAGGCAGGTATTGATGATGCCCCCGGTGATCGAACTCAACAAAAAATTTAGCATTCGATGTGAAAGCACATGCAAAATTTTGTTCTACAAAACTTCAAATTTTAAGTCAACCCAAAAAATTAGAGGAAGTTACCAAGGAAAGAAGAATGGTCAAGACAAAATTTGATGTTTCAGAAGAAAAATATGGTAAAGAGGTAACTATATGCCTCCTCTTGGTTTTTCCCCCAGCCAAGTGGGGGAAAAGCAATGAAAATGGGGGTACCACAATCGTCAAGAAAAATGAGCCCCAGGGGGCCTATATATACCTGAGTGGGCCCCCAAAAGAGTAATTTTCACTATTCACTATGGGAGTTTTGTTGACTTTTGGTGTAGGAGCACGTGAGTGAACATGGGATCAACACCACCCAAAAATATTGTTGGTTTTTTTTTTTTTTCTCTGATTTTTGGTTTGTTTTTGTTTCTCTCTTTGTAGTGCCTAAACCTATTAAATTATTCATCTTCACTATGAAAATTAGAGAAATTTTGTCTCATGACATGTGTGATAAAATTGTATAAGAGCGAATTTGCACCCTAGGTGCAATTCCCCTTTTTTCCTTATTACACTTTAGAAAACCTAAGTTGGAGGCTTAATTCACTTAAGCCTGCTAATGGCGGTCCACTTGGTGCCTATTTTGTTTGTTGGTGGAGGAATTTCTATTAGGAACTCCCGTGTCGCGCGCAGATGCTCGTGCAATGCGCTTACGTCCGTGGAAAATTCTTGTGATTGAGCCAGCAAAGGCATTACTCTTCCCATTGGTAGAAAAGTTGTAACGCCTCCTTTAGCCACCCAACCCAAATATGGTTGTTTCTTTCCTCATTCCTTCATATTCAAGCCTTTGAACTTGCTTTAGAGGTTGGAAGAAATCTTGAACAGACTTGGCTCTCACACTCTCACTTTCACAAGCTCACTTCCAAACATTCCAAGCATTCCATAGCAGCAATATCACACTTCATCACATTGGTAGAGAAAGTTTAGGACCACGCCATTGCAGCAAAGGCTTGAGTTCCTCTCATTTCTCCCCCAAGCATCCTTGAGTGCTCTTGGTGGAGGTGGTAATCTTCCCTCTCCTCTCCTCTATCATTTGGTTGAGTAGCATAGTACTATTTTTGAAGTGCTTGTATTTATCACTCCTTTATCTTTTCCATTGGCTATCTGTGGAGGTGGGAACACCTAAACAGGGGTCTAACTAAGGCAGGCCCCTATACAGCCACCCCACAACATTCTCTCTCTTGTTGTGTGTAGGTGTGTGAGCTCTTGGAGGATTAGCTGGTGAACGAGTTCATTGGTGAGATTCTCCTCATCTTTATCACTTTTCTTTAGTTGCTCTATAACACTAGAGATTACTTAATCTATTTAGTTACATCATTCTGGCCTTTTAGTTACATAGCTAGGCTGATAAGTCATTTTGGTGTGTTTAACCTTGTCTTGGGTGTTGTCTGGCTATACAGACTACATCGCCTTTTTGAGATGCCAGCGCACCACGCTGTCATCCGAAGTTCGCACTGACATCCTCAGGCAGAGAGCTCCCTGAGGCACAAAGTTAGGCCTGAAGATTGACACACCTAGCCCCACATTGAAACTCGGATTACAGAGTGATCGTAGGATCCTAGGATTCCTCATCATTCTCATCCTCACACCCTAAACATACACTTAGTTGAGGTAAGTTAGGGCAGCCCCTCGCGACTCGACCCTCCATGACCTAGGGTCTTACATGTGGTGGTCCCCCTCTCTTACATTTTTGGTGAACCTGACATGAACCAACGTTTGTTCATCTGTTGGTGTTAAAACTCCCTTTTGACGTGTTGTGAAGGTTTATGAGCATCACAACCCAGTCCAAAACTTCTGGTCATATTGTGAGGAGAAGTATACGATACCTCCCAATGGATAGAATGAAGGTCTCGCTTGGTATCTCTATAGGTATTTTCTCTAGTCCCATCATTAGTTTGGTCGTGTAGGAACAATTTCCAAGGAATGGGATGCGGTTCACTAATGAGACCAATCACATTCCCACTCCTCATGCGTCTCCCACACCATATTCAGTGGATGAGCATGAGGCTGTTCAGATTCCAATTGATTATGTATCTACCCTCACTAAAGGATTGATTGACCTTGAACACCATTTGGAAATAAATCTGAAGATGGCTAGGGCCACTTGGATTGTTAGCAAATTAAAACATATGATGGGAAAAGATCGAACAGGCATCAAACTTCTAAGTAGTCTCTTTGGTATCACCAAAGCATGTGCTCCTTTAGGAAACTCTGTGTCCACACAAGGAGTTACCTTCAGAGAGCCTGAGAGACAATTAGGAGTATCAATGCCTCCTACTTTAGTTTACATGACCAATGTTTTCCCTTCCATTAATATCCCTTCCATCCCTAATCAACCAGAAACTGTCAAAGTGAATAAGGTCATGTTGGGCTTTAGCTTTACCCCTTCTGTCACCTCATGGGGTGGAGGTTTTGGTAGGATAGGTTGTGGAGGCTTTGGTAGTGGCGATGGACTTGGTAGCGAAGATGGTGCTAGTGGAAGTGGTTTTGGTGGAGGTCATGGCAGTGGATCTGGTAGCGGCTTTGGTGGAAGTCACACAGGTGGTGGTTCTAGAAGTGGACCTAGCGGGAGCTCTGGAGGAGGAGGATCCTCTAGCCCTCTATCTTCCAATGACCCTATTCTAAACACTTTACTTCAGAATATGGGTAAGATGCAGAGTCAGCTAGCAAGCCTTTCCTAGGCCTCGGCCCAGCCCATTTTCCAGCCCTTCTTCTGACATAGTCCTTTTTCGGTCACTATCTTAAGCACTCCCTTCCCTCAGGGAATGGAGATTCCAAAGTTTGAGAAGTTCGGTGGCAAGGGGGATCCGCAAACACACGTGTCTTCCTTTAATGCTCTTTGTACCGACTTCTTCCATCATGATGCTTTGATGGCTAAATTATTTCCCCAATCTCTCAAGGACATAGCACTTGAGTGGTATTGTTCCTTACCTAACAATTCTATCTCCTCATTCGATCATTTTATTAACCAATTCCTTAGACAGTTCCAAGAAAACATCAAGCTGAAGATGACCTTCTCAGATCTCATTCGATGTAAGCAAGGAGACAATGAGAGGATCACTGACTTCATAGCATGTTATCAAGTGCTTTTTTCACAAATTTCGTACCAGTTGCCCGACTCTGACATGCAAAAGGTATTCATAGGAAACTTACAAAGGCCTTGGAAAGAGAAGTTCTCCCTAATGAAATATCCTTCTTTTGTGCATCGGTGTGCGGCTTTACGAGAGTACCAACAAACGGCTACTCAGTTCAGGGGATATTCCTCGCGCTCCCATTTTGAAGGGAAATCCATTGTATCAATCTTTGAAAAAGGAAAAGTCATTGCTAATGTAGTAGCCATTGCTAATGACAACGGCCTCAGATGCAATCAAAAGTTCACAAAGTTATCAGAATCTTACACCTCCATCTTACAAAATTTTTTGAGAGATAAGATCATAACTTTGTTGGCCCCCAATCCCGTTAAGGAACCTTACCCTAACTGGCATGTCGGGAGCACTTATTGTCAGTACCATCATGTTAATGGACATGATACCAAACGTTGTATGTGGTTGCGACATGAAATAAAGGACCGCATCGAGGACGGTAGCATTCATCTCAATGAGAATAAACAGAACACAAAAAAATTAGTGATGAAAGAAAATAGTGAATTGCAAATATACACAGACCCATTTCTGCCACATTCTACTAACATGATTATCAATCCCACTGATTTTTCTTCTCAACCTGAGGCCTATGTAAATATGGTCACGATAACTTCCACTATTCCACCTGCATCCAATTTGCTAGATGTTACATTTACAACACAGGATCTACCCTTGAACAACAAGCCCTCACCTCTTTGCATTCCCTCTCGTATCAATGGTAACATTGTTACAAGAGTCTTGATAGACCCCGTGATCCATGTGAATGTTGTTATTGAGGAAACCTTGGTATTAAACTCACTACAAAAATAAAAAATATAGAGAAACAAGATCTACCATTTGTACCCACGATGGTATGAATCTCAAACCTTATGGCTCAATCACTTTGTCTGTCCTAGTTGGACCTAGGACTATTGACACAATTTTTGACGTTATTTCAGAGTCAGACCTGTTCAGAGTGAAGCTAGGCATTCCTTGGTTGGCTTCCATGAATAGGATTTCTTTTGTTATCCACAAATGCTTAAATTTTTCCCACAAGGGTGTTGTGCATGTAGTGCATGATACCAGATATCAACCTTTGGTATCTTGCGGTGGGTATTCATTGGATCACTTCTAGCCCTCTCCAGTCGATCTGCTTCCTCTGAGAATGGACCTACTTTACAAGAACTACGTGAAGTATAAAACTGGAGGCAAAGGGGAGTTGAAGCTGACCCTTCCTATGACAGAGTAGCTAGTTACCTCCTCTTCCCGGGAAGAGAAGAAGAAGCTTGTGCTTACGACTACTCCTTCTCCAAGAGAGAAAGAGAAGTCCATGCTAGTCCCTTCTCTCTCCCACGAAGGTAAATAGAAGGTTACACCATCCACTCCCTCTTCCCCGAAGAAGGAGGAGAAGTCAATAGTAGCTCCCTCTTCTTCCCGTAAAGGTAAAGGGAAGATGACCCTTCCACGGACTGCCCCGTCCTCTCCCCTTTCCTGGGAAGAGTATTGGATGAGCAAGCCCAGTGGCTATCCATTAAATCTGATGATTCCTCCTTGGTGTAGGCCCAAGATTAGAATTGCGGATCTTCCTAATGAATTTCTAGGACCATGGTACTACTTGTACGACAGAAAGAAAGGTTCTCATAGAGAATTCAATCCACGGCCTCCTACTGCTCCTACTCCTAAGGAAGTGAGTGGAAAGAGGCCCGCTACCGAGGCTCTCGAATCAACTCCTCTCGTCGCTCCTCAGCCTACTCCCCCTGCTCCTACATAGGAACTCATTCCTCCACCTGAAATAGCCGTAGTGGACATCCCTATGGTTGAGTAGGAAACTCCTATCCCTTCACAAGCTGTGGTTTCTAACTCTAAGCACCATAAGAACTGTCTTGCACGAGAGTGCAAGCACCAGTGAAAGGCTCTCCTGGCTAAGTAGGCCGCTTCACAATAGAAGGAAGAAGAAATGATTGCCCCTGCTTTAGGGCCCTCTACAGCGTCGTCTTCCTCTACTCCTATTGTGTCCCTTTTTCCTGATCCATTCCCAGCTCCTGTTGCAAGCACAAAAGAACCTAACCCCAACTGGGTACAAGTGTTTATCACTCCTTCAGCGAAGCCACCTTTGCTGATGTCCATTCTAGATATTCGGCCCTTCCCAAAACCCATGGATATGGTTAACACTTCGATTGTATCCACTGCGGTTTTTTCCTCTTCCTCCTCTGCACCTCTAGCTTCATCTACGAGGATTTCATCTCCTCCTGCAAAGAATGCAGGGGCTAGTCCTTCTTTCGATAAAGGACATAGGAAGAGCCCACCTTCGCAAGGTGGCCCTGTGATGACTTGTTCTGTCCTTGTGATAGAACTAGTCTCAGCCTCTCTTGAGTTTGTCACTACTCTCGAATCACTCAGCGAGCCTAGCGGTGGATCTCAGGTGTAGCTCATCCCATCCACTTAAGTATGAAATAGCACTCCCATGGGGTGCATTTTCAACTTTGTGGATGAAGTCCCAACCTTGTCAGCGATCTTCTCAAAATCATAGAATCTGACTCCATAAGAGCTTGATGGAGAGGACCTTGAGGGGCCCTCTTCCTTGGCCCTTGTTGTGGGAGGGCTAGATGCCCCTCCTCTTAACATTCCTCCTTTGCAGACTCGTCCTCCTTACCCTTACAAGGATTTTGATTGGGAAGCAGATGACCTCTTGGTCGAGCAGTGTTAGGAGGAGCCCCCTTTTTCCCTTTCGTGATCTTATGTGCATGTGTGTGTGTGTCTTGTGATGTGTTCCCTCGCCTATATGTGTCTGGATGACCCTCATTACCCTTGTTGGTGCTTGGATATAGGCGTGGTTTTTGTGTCATAAACCTTCTTCTATTTGTACCATCATTATTCCATGTTTGTGCTTGATTTTTGATAAATTGGGGATGATGCAAGGCGTTGGGGGCATTTAGGCTTCCCTTCCATGTTGACCCAATTTTTTATTTTTACTTTGTTTTCCATGCATTCTTCTTGATCTGGTTGGGGATTGATGATATTTCACCTTGCATGTCAATTACCTACTATTATATGAGGTCAGATAGATCTGACCCTGCTATACCAGATCCCCATGTGCCCTTTGTTTGTGCTTTTTTTCCTTTTATTTTTCTTTCTCTCTTCTTTGCTTGAGTTGTCCCTCCTATGTGTGACAACATTCTTTAACACTTCAACTTTTAGAAAATGAATTCGCCGCCAACGAATCTTTTCTTGAAAGTCCTCGCAACACCCTTTCCTTGGAAGTGCATTCTCAACATGGAACCCTAACGGAATGTGTTTCCTTAATCATGGGTTCATAAAGAAAGGACTTGAAGATCTTCCTCCAAAGTGAGAACTATTTTGAATTCCCCTCACATGAGGGCATGACCTTCCTTTCAAATTCCTTGATGAAGTGAACATCTTTCGAAAGGATTCCTTGATGAAGAATCGCTCTAAGGTGGTGAATTTTCAACTACATGTCCCTTGAGTGGACCCCCTCTCGTTCACAACAGGTTCCTCAAGGACCCTTTCTTCAAAATCCTTCGTAACGAGTGGACTCTTGCACGTCTAGCCTAGGGGCGGCCCATTGTGTTCATCCTTTCGCGTCTAGCTTGGGGGAAACCTAACTAGACCTTGTCGTTTCAAACTATGCATCCCTTGAGTGGACCCCTCTCCTTTTGAAGGGTTCCTGAGGGACCCCTTTGAAAGTCTTTCATTCTACGTGACCAACTGCTTTAAACATGTTTTATCTATGGGTATACATGTCACTACTTTTAGATGTGTTCTATCTGCAGATAGACGCATCAATGCTTTAGACATGCCCTATCTGCGGGTAGGCATGTCACTGCTTTTAGATGCATTCTATCTATGGGTAGATGCATCAGCGCTTTAGAAACGCTCTATCTGCAGGTAGACATGTCACTGCTTCTGACATGTTCTATCTATAGGTAGACATGTCACCTCTTCCTGACTCTGCGGATTCCACTTCCTTGGGGCTTCCTCCATGCAAGAGATCTTGGAGGTTGCCTCCTTGCAGGTCTACAGGCCTGCAAGGTGCTTTGTTGTTCCAACTTCATCGTCCGAGCATCTATGGAGTCTTTTGTTTTCCCTGCGTCTTTGGGTTCGCCAGGTCACGGTCTACATCCTCGATGCTTCAGGCATACTTTTCTAACCCTACTCTCTTCTTGATCTACTTTACCAAGCACTCATCAGTACTCATGCTCACTAAAGTGGGGGAAAAATGTATAAGAATGAATTTTCACCCTAGGTGCAATTCCCCTTTTTTCCTTATTACACTTTAGAAAACCTAAGTCAAAGGCTTAATTCACTTAAGCTCGATGATGGTGGTCCACTTGGCACCTATTTTGTGTGTCGGTGGAGGTGTTTCTATCAAGGACACCTGCACAGTGTGCAAATGTCCACGTGGCGCGCTTATGTCCCTGGTAGATTCTTGTGGCCGAGCCAACAGAGGCGTTACTCTTCCCATTGGCAGCGAATTTGTAATGCCTCCTTCGACCACCTGACCCGAATATGGCCGTTTCTTTCCTCATTCCTTCATATTCAAGCCTTTGAAATTGCTTTAGAGGTTGGAAAAAGGTTGCATAGAGGTTGGAAGAAATATTGAATAGACTTGGCTATCACACTCTCACTCTCACAAGCTCACTTCCAAGCACTCCAAGAATTCCATAGCAGCAATATCATGCTCCATCACGTTGGTAGAGCAATTTTGGAACCACACCATTGTAGTAGAGGCTTGAGTTCCTCTCATTTCTCCCCCAAGTAGCCTTGAGTGCTCTTGGTGGAGGTGGTAAGCTTCCCTCTCCTCTCCTCTATCATTTGGTTGAGTAGCAGAGTACTATTTTTGAAGTGCTTGTGTTTATCACTCCTTTATCTTTTCCATTTGTTGTCCATGGAGGTAGGAACACCTAAACAGGGGTCTGACTAAGGCAGGACCCTATATAGCCACCCCCCAACATTCTTTCTCTTGTTGTGTGAGGGTATGTGAGCTCTTGGAGGATTAGCTGGTGAACGAGTTCATTGGTGAGATTCTCCTCATCTTTATCACTTCTATTTATTTGCTCTATAACACTAGAGATTACTTAATCTATTTATTTACATCATTCTGGCCTTTCAGTTAAATAGCTAGGTTGATAAGTCATTTTGGTGTGTTTTACCTTATTTTGGTTGTTGTTTGATTGTATGGACTACAACACATTTCTAAGACGCCAGTGCGTTGTGCTTTCATCTGAAGTCTACACTAACGTCCTCAGGCAGAGAGCTCCCTAAGGCGTAGAGTTAGACCTAATGATCGAATCACCTATCCCCACATTGAAACTCGGATTGCAGAGTGATCATAGGATCCTAGGATTCCTCATCATTCTCATCCTCACACCCTAAACATACACTTAGCTGAGGTAAGTTAGGGAATCCTCTCACGTCTCGACCCTTCGTGACCTGGGGTCTTGCATGCAGTGGTCCCCTCTCTTACAAAAATATTTTAATCCAATGCAATTGGCTATTGTAAAGCCAAATTATTCTATTTTTTTCCAATTGACCTTTGGTGAAACAAGTTTGAGCAACCATTGATTGTAAATATATATGTGAAATGTGTAAGCATAGATCAAGAAAATGATTTGATCGACAAAGTGCCTTAAAGGAAATGATGTCTCATGAACTGTAATGATTGTCGAATAGGATTACTAAACAATTGAGTTGCCACTTATCAGGGCAACAACATTTTAATTCAACAAAGAATTAAATCTTGAAATTGATTATTAAATCATGTTTCTTCACTTTCAAAACAAGACATGCAGGTTAAGAAGAAGCCTTTTGGTTTTGAAATCAGACAAAATCAAAGAAATAGAGAGGTCACGAGTAAGGGAATGAATTATTTGCTTTGAATCAAGGCAAGTGGAAGTCAAGAGGTCACAGTGAAGAAAAGGCCAAAAGACAATTGGAAGGATGATAGACAAAGAAAAGATCGACCATGTAAAATGAAAAGACTTCACTTTGATTTGAATTTCAAATAGAAATGAAAAAGGAAAATGATGAAAGACAAAAATAATAGAGAGGGACGTGGGCTTATAGAAGAGGAATAGTTTGGAAGAGGGGTCGATTCCTAGAAAAGAAGAGAAGGTTTGATAAGAATGAATGGGGTGGCAGAAGACTTCTTGCTTACGTTTAAAAATGCAGACTTAAAGCCAATGGGAGGTGGTGCCAAGTAAAAAAAAGAAAAGAGATAATTACAGGCCGATAGAGTAGTGAAAGAGTGCCCATGAGAAGAGGGTGAAGGGTTTGCGTGTAGGGAATGAGGAGGAAATAATATTGTTGGTAGAGAGAGATCGAGGGAAAATCCAACATGGAAGTGAAAGGGGGATCTACGAAAATAAATAAATATAGAGGTTGGGTTATCAAAAATTGGTTGTTGGAAACCAAAATAGAAATGCAGAAATTGGTGTAGTAGAAGAATTCATTAAGGAGGCAGTTGGATAGAGATTTGGCAGGGGTCATGGAAATGAAAGGAGGTTGCTAAAATATAGTGGTTGTGGCTACATTGAGAATTAAGGGATAGTTTCAATTTAGAGAATTGTGGAGAGAACATGAAGAGATTGTGCCATTATAATGGCAATTTGAAAATTGAATTAGATGCATTATAAGACAAAATACAGATTGTGAAAGATAATTTGGCATATTGGAATGGCATGAGAGGCCATCAAATTTTTGTAATGCAATCGTATATGTATTGGAATTGAAATTAATAAATTTTGAGTTTGTTGCAATCTTTGTTTATGGAGTGTTGAATTCGGGAAAAGTTATGCATGTGAATTTTTTTTGTGATTGAGTTGGTTGGAAAAGGGGAGGACCCTCTTGCATCACTTTTGTGAGAAAATTCAGAAAAATTCCACGTAGACAAGACTACAAGGAGCCAAGGTTAGACTAGTTGAGACACACCATAGCCGAGCATGAGGAGGTTGATTAGGTAAGCCTGAAAATCTCATCTTTTGAGTGTTTTAATAAAATTTTAGCCATTTCTAAGAAAAAATCACAATGCAGGTGTTCTAACGGTGCGAATTTGTCCCGCTCATGTGTTGGAAACTTCTTCATGTGCTAGAGTCTGTTAGGTGCATTGGCATCTAGCTAGCCATCAATGGTAGACCTCAGAAAAAGTTGCATCACGCAGACATCTAGGTGGTGCACCTACATCCTAGAAGCTAGAGTTAGAAGTTTTTTTGATATAGAAGATAGAATTTTTGATGTCAATTGTGCTGATACACAACTTTTTCATTTTTACAGGACTACCCCAAGATCAAAGAGCATCTCAGTGGGCAGGTGCTTCATCTGGTCTGAGATCAGGTACAATGCCTAGACCAGGCAAAGGAGGAGCACCTACAACATGTCAAATTAATGTACAACTACACCATGCCAGAGATGTTGTTTCATGATCACATGCTCATGGTGCTGATGGAGCAGTGGGATTCCACCACATCGATATTCCAACTATCGACAGGCGAGATGACCATCACTCTCGAGGACATCTATCGCATCATTGGTCTTCCCATCCATAGGTAGTGGGTGACTATCGATGACACGTGCTCTACCCATGAGCCTATAGAGGGGGTCCAGTCCTACATAGGTCAAGATGATGGCAGCGATGGGACCAACCACATATACATCCACTAGTTCGAGCAGGGTGACGCAATAGTCCCTCTACTACAACACGCGATGGTCATCACAGTGGCCATACGCGTCAAGATGGATTCATGTGGCTCTCACTTGCACGAGGGCCTCATTCATACCATCAGAGCGATGGAAGACCATTGGATGGTGTTCACATGGGGTTGTAGCATGTTAGCACACTTGTACCATGAGCTAGGCAGGTACATGCATTATGAGTTCATAAGCCTCACAATGTACATGTTGTTGTAGGTGTGGGAATTTGCACACATCACATGCACGCGACCAATGGAATATCCCCAAGTGAGGGATGATACAGTACCTATGGCCTATTGTTATGAGCTGGTGAGGCAATTGTGATTTAAATTTTGGTGTCTTTAGGTTGATACATTATGGGTCGACTAGATATGATGGTGACCATATAGATGGTTCAGATGGGTTGATGATGATAGGTACCTTAAGAACTTGTAGTGTGACCATTTTTATTAGGTTGCATTGATTATGTTATTATGCCCTCTTACTGGAAGAGGGTTATGTGGTAGTACAACATTATACAAACTATCTCTCCAATAGTCCCATCATACACATAGGTCGTGAAGAGCGCCGCATAGCCATGCAACCATCAGAAGCCATCGATCACTAATATTGTCCCTTCTAATGATGATGATGATCATGACCAGCCCCCAACGCACCCTGTCAACAACATAGGCATGATTTGTGACTTTTGTATGTGGTGGAGGATACATCATCTTACACTGATTTTCCCAATGGATTCCCTTAGGGAGGATCTGAGTGTGCAAGGCAATGTCCTAGTGAGGCTACTAGGAGGAGGTAGAGGCAGAGGTGAGTAGTAGAGCAGCAAAGTGAGGAGGCCAACATGACAAAGGTGAGACCAAGGCAACAACAAAGGATATCCTCTCCTCTACCTGTTGTCCTAGTCTCAGTGGCAGTGTTGGCTCCATTTGTCGACCCGACAGTGGCCCTTCTAGTACTAGTAATAGTGTCTGGCACTGGGGATGTCAAACCTAGCCACACACCTCCCCCTAACCCTCATTGGAAAGTAGGGGACCCAGGTATGATAGTTTCTTATGCCATTTCATTCTTGTACTTTTAGTTTTGATATCATGTATACTTTTATCTTGATTTCATGTCTATACATCTCTTGGTACTGATCAATCTACTCTCTCCATGGTTGCAATGGACACATAGGGATGGACTGCATTTGTAGTGTAGTGCATATCAAGGATGGCCCCCACCATGTAGATCTAGGGGTCCATCCTAAACATGTATCAGCTAGCTTCAAGGGGGTGACACACCCACCTTTTCAATTCAGTTGTCATCCTAAGGATGAAATACGAGGAGGGGCAGGCAGAGATCACCTAGAAGACTATCGATGCCACTACTATTACAAGACAAAGAGATTAGGTGTTGGTGGAGTTGTAGACTACCCTTTCTGAGTGAGACACGACTGTGATGAGAGTTGATAGTGTTGATCAGGAATGTGATGCTCTACAAAGCTAGCTCGATGACCTCACAGGGTAGGTGGTAGCTGTGATATTGACAAGGGATCAATAGATGCAGGATGCACTTAGGAAATTTGAGCTCTAGATAGCCTCCCTGTAGGGAGAGATCAAAGGACTGTAGGAAATGGTATTCGGCTCGTGGTCACATAGGTCCTGCTCTATCTCCATTATTTGACTAAGATCCTCGCCACAACCAAGACCAGAGGGCTTAGGAAGCCACGCTCCTAGGGCTTAGAGACTCAATTTTGTATATCTTTTTTGTAGCAACCTTAGTGTTCTACTCAGTAAAATTTCCAACATTTGACACTAAGTGAATACTCTATGATGTCATGACATAGCAATAAACATTTTTCTTCCCATAATGTAAATTGCATGCATAATTGAAACAACACTATTTTCAATCTTTCATTGTATTTCATTGTAATTTCAAAAATCTTCCAAATACATAGATATCATATTGAATGAACTCAAGTATAACATTCATGATTAGTTGCTTCTATATAAATAAGTACATAATATGTTCATAGCTCCTTAAGCTTCATCTGAAAATAGCTATATAAACTAGTCATGATATCCAAGCACCGGTGCATACATTTTGAATGTTCCTGCTCACTAGCACAAAAACTCCAGTCGTCCCCAATACTAGCGTACACATCCACAAACCATGGCCACCAACTGGTAAGGAGAAGCATCACTCAAGTGTTTTTCAACCAACCACAAACTCATATGCGGTCCCCCGCACATCTATCAAGGATAGATGGCCCTACCCTTCGACGAGGAGATTGATTGGGAAACCTCGTATCTATAGCCTATCTAAGCTTAGTGTTGTGTCCTACATGACTAGAACTTGCAAACCCACAATTTGGAACTAGCATGTAATATTGGATCACAGTGAATTTGACAGTGTAAACAGTGACATTTACACTACTTTGGCTAAAGTATTCTCACTTAGTATAATCGAATGAAGGTCAATCTATTCACATAAACTTCTACAATAGGTTTGGATCTTGATCGTTCATATACTATGTTTAGGTAATTTCCTTCCCTGGGTAATCCTTAACCTCAGAAATATCCTATTGCCCTTTCCAAAACTCTATGATATCTAATGAATATTTTGTTGATGGTGTTTTCTGCACAGCAACAACTCAGACATAATATAATATTTTATCTCTCTTGAAAGGTAATTCTCTATCAGCAAGCCTCGAGAGATAACCCCAAAGTCTCTAATGTCAGGTCTTAACAATGCATAAACAACTCAGTGATAAATGTGAAAATCTTGGTAATCACAAGGGGCCTTACAAATGAACAATGCTGAAAGCATACTTTCATCAAATGCAACAATATGGTGATGCTTTTAATCCTAAAACTAACCCAGATTCAAAATAAACAGCAAAAGAGATAAGGGTTTAGAGAGATTTCTAAAACTAAAACCTAAGATCAGTCACAACAATGATGAATGTTGCAAATGGACAGATCCCCAATGAAACCAATCTCTGTTTGATCAAGGACAAACCTAAAACTCCACATAAACGGGAGATTTTCAAACTTTGAATATTCATCCACATACCCAATAACTGGTGCAATGTAAACAAGCATCCATAGTTGAACTTAGCACAAAATAAGGCCCATACTAACTTTACATGGAAAATTACAATCAGCAAATTGCTAAAAGTATGGACCGGAGATCAATCAACATCATTAACATTTTACCATCATTGCAAAACAACTAAAATCTAACATCTAACATTGAGAATTGAGAACAAGAAACCATAAACTGTCAAAGATAAATACAAATTTTGCCAAATCAACAAATCAGTTGCATTACTTCTCCAGTATTACATAACAATTTCAAGTCTCTCATCTCCTACTGCTACTAACTTCTCCTAACTTGGCCAATTATGGCTTTTTACAGCCTCAAACTAGCTATTCTAACCTAGTCTCCCTTTACAAATGAGAAGGCAGTGACCTTTTATAGAAAATTACATTTTGAATCAAAGGTTAGGATTAAATCAATCCAATGGCACAAATTACACCTCTAGAAGCATCCAACAGTTACATTTAATTTGGGAGCTCATAGTACATCATCATCCAATTGCATAAAAGCAGTTACATCATGGAACAATGAGAAAACAATATTATGCCAGTTTGTCATTAATGAAAATTATGATTGGATGATGAAATCAGCTTCACATGTCTTCCAAAAACTTCTTCCAGCTGTAGACAATTTGGGCACGGATTCATATGCAAGTCCCACTTTTAAAATTTGAATTGAACTCTTCCATATTTCCCTTTTGGCACGAATCCATATGCAAGTTCCCCTTTTAATATTTATTTAATCCTGAAAAACAGATATCATCATTAGTAGCTCACATGTTAAAATTTCAAGAAAAAATTTCCATTTTAGAAAAAAAAAAAAATTTGAAAAAAAATCCATTATTGGAAAAATTCAAATTTTTTCCATTTTGGAAAATTTTGGGTTTTGAGGGTCTTGGAATTTTCAAAAATGGAAATTTCAGGATTTTCCATCGGGATGGAAATTCAAGGTCAAAATCCCCTAAACCTCATAACATTTTTCCTAGAAGGAATTTTCAAAAATTCAAAAGCAACCACCTAATTTTTTGTCCTCTATCCATGGAGCAAAAAAAAAAATCATTTTTGGAAAATTTTGGATTTTTGACGGGGGTAAGGAATTTTCCAAAAAATGGAAATTTCAGGATTTTCCTTCAGGGACGGAAATTCCCAAATTCCCTGTAGGGTCAAAATCCCCTAAACTCCATAACTTTTTTTCTAGAAGGAATTTTTTAAAAGTTCAAAAAGCAACCCGGCCTAATTTTTCGTCATTTATCCATAGGTGCAAAAAATATTTATATATAACATTGAAAATTCACTTCAAAATCCCCATTTTCAAATTCCAACACTTACAAATTTCCCCTAGAGCCTCAAAATATTGTCCTCATCAAACTCAGTCTATTCTTAATCCCAAAATAACCTCCCAAGAAGAGCAAAACCAAAATTTGACCAAGCTAAGAGGCAAAAATGCAAAAGAAAAAAGAGGGTCCCTGCCTTTGGTGGGGCGTGTGTGCGAAAATTTCACAACATATTCACATCCTTGGTATAAGCTTTCCTAGTCCACGATTTAACTAAACATAGACAAGCCATTCTCTACAAAAGACAATCTAGTTCCAAGTATAACTTATAATCTAGAGTATGACTATATAAGCTTCTACTATTCATAGATTAATTATTCGTAAAGGATTGACTCTAATTGGTATTATATCATACAAACAAGTGGTTCTCATCAAGAGAATAGCCAAAACAATGATTGACCTCAATCAAAGAATATTCACAAAAATAGTTGATTCTCTTCGAGAGTGTAACCTCTCAATAAAGAGCTATTCAAAGTAGAGTCTAGCCAACAATGTGACTTCATTTCAAGAGTGTAAAGTAATTAACCAAGTAAATACCTTAACACATTAGGTAATCCCACCTATGTATCAAAACATATAGAATTCCATAAACTCAAGTGATTTACACAACCACATGGGTGAGTCTCAATCTCAATATTCCTTCCCCAATATTAGGATAAACATTCCTAAGAGTAGACACTAGCTATCTTAGTTAAATCAATAACCTAGCTAAGAGTAACACTTATGCCACTCATGTTTAATCATATCCAGTATGTAACTCTTATGATAAACACAAATCTCCTATTATGGAGTACATACAAGCACATTATTAAAAAAATAATAATAACTTCTAATTCCTTTTCCAAACATTACTATTTTTCCCTATGCAAGTACTCATAATAAACAATTCAAAGCAATCATGGAAAAAAATCTTTCATAAAGAAAATAACAAAGAAGAATATCCCCATGCTTGTTATTGCTTGTCCAATCAATTGATAGCAATGCAACCTCTCTCAAATAGCAACAAGCTTGATAATAGCTTCTCAAGAAATGTCACAATGAACTTCTAACTCTCAAGTTGATAGATTACATCACTCAAACAAAAACTCTTTCTCTTAATATGATAGAATTCTCTCTCACACAAGTAAAACTAGGAATAAGCTAAAAATAATGCAACATAAAGGCTTGCAAGAAGAATGTGTCCTCCTAAATGAAATTTCTTTGTTATTTATACAGCAGCATGGGGCTACACATCCTATAGTTTAGGCATGGATATGGACAACAAACACCATGCACAACTACACATATATCATAGTAAAAAGGTGGAAACTATGTGAGATCATACTCAACAAAACATCTACAGATCGACCTTGCTAGATCAACAACAAATAGAGACTTACTCAAATCTTCACATGGATAATTCAAATTATCTCCAGCAATAGATATCTACAACAAATGGGTTGCCAAAGGTGGCGCCAAAGCTTCCATGCTCCTCTCAATGTTGTCACGGTTTCCATGCAATTAGAAACACTCAATTACCAATTTGCTACACCATGCATTCATCGACTTAATCTGGGGATGAGTTGATTTGGATATTTATTCTCTTTGACAAAGTTGTCGACCATTTCTCATGTTTCAATAGATGTTGGTTCAAGTATAAAAACATGATAGTTTATGTTTACCAAGTCAAAGATAATCTTCGCCATAGGCGTTGACTAAGTCTATGTCATGAATCAACACAAGGTAGCAAGCTTAAATGCAATAATGTGTTCCATAAAGTGTGACAGCAAGAGTAAAACTCGGTTTCTCTAAACACAACCATAAGCAACTTAAAATCGACCTCTAATAATTGGCCTCTATCATGATAAATGATAGTCGATCTCAAGTAATAAAAAATATGTTAAATATATATTAATATATATATAATATAACATATACATATATATATATATATATATTTAAATATCATCATATATTTATATATATGTATATGTATATATGTATATATATATATGTTAATATATATTTATATATATATATATATATATATATCTCACAAGCCATTAATGTAAGTATACATTTGATATATAAATAAGTATAGGAAAGATAGTATTTACACATAAAATACACAATATATCGAATGTATGCATATATATATATGTATATAAGTATATGCCTCTATGTACATGTATATGTATGTATACCTATATCGATACATTGATACGGGCGTGTCCATTCGCCAATGTATGCATGTATTGATACATATATACATATGGATATGTGTATATACTATACATATATATATGATCACATTCAATTCACATATAGCCATTCACAATTACCATCATATTGATAAGTATTTACGTGTGGTGCATCTATACATGTGCATGTTCGTGTCATTAGATCCCATTGACATGTATGTGCATATATGTAAACATACTCCACATACATCCCTCTTATCAATATAATCGTAATAGTACAAGAAAGAACTCTAAAGCTCAAATCGATAAAGATCACCCAATAATGCATGCAGTAGTAAGCAAGAATACCAATGCAGACACATCAACTAAGAACGACTTACCAACTTCCCACAAACTGACTCAACTCAATCATTATATTGTGGTGTGTGTGTGCTTGGATAGTTTTGTTACCAGTTACCCGACCAAGATCTTCTCCTGAGTGATACTTCCCCTCCGCTTGGAGGAATGAACATTTACTTGCAACCACTAACACATGCTCATGGCAGTTAGTTGTTCACAAAATATGCATTTCACATAATATATCTCCATAGTTAGAATATTAATTCAATAACCATCCATTTCACACATATGCATTTCTTCATTAAATGAAATAACATTCATTCATAATGCATTGATAACAAAGTGCAAGCACGTTTTATTCACCATCAGAATATTACATTCACATTTACCCTATATAGTAATAGTAAATATTAATTACATAATTGGGGTGTAACGTACTTCACTCCTTATGACTCATCATCCCTGGTGATCTATAACACTTTAACACACAAATAAAGTTGGGTAAGGGTTTATACTTACTCTTTTCAATTCATTTAAGAATCATTGAACATCCTTCTTGTGTAGCATCCCACCTTGCAAATTTCCCTTCTTGGACCTTGCATCGAGTGTCTTTGTTATCACATAGGGAAAACTTGTATGTCCCACACATACTTACTCTCTCAAAGAGCTTACACATGGTAATCACCATCCCTTGAATATGTACATCTCATGTACAATAGTACCTATATACAACATGACATCTAAGACATAGTGACCGAAAATCATTGGCCCATGAATTTACCCTTAGTATAATCCAAATAGAAAAGGAATAAAAATGCATTGTGCACTACACCGTGGGTCCCATCCTTCCCTTTGGTATTTACACTTTTAGGCAACTCAAAAACCGAGTTCGTCCATCACTTACACATCCATTTTCCTTAACCATAAAGTATTGTTCTTGACTACTTTTCCATCTTGAGCATAACATTGCTCTTGGACACCTATTAAATTCCAATATTGCTTCATACTTAAGCTTTGTGTAAGAGAGGGGGACCACCATGTGCAAGACCCCAGGTCACAGAGGGCCAAGACATGAGAGGCTTCCCTAACTTACCTCAGCTAGATGGAATGTTTAGGATATGAAGATGAGAATGATGAGGACTATGGAGTCCTACAACCACTATGCGATCCCGAGTTTTGAAGTGGGGCTAGGCGAGCTAATTTTCAGGTCCAACACTTCATCTCGAGAAGCTCTATGCCCGAGGACAAAAGTACGTTCTTTAGACGATAGTGCGGCACGTTGGCATCTCTAAAGTGTGCTAGCGTCTGTACAGCCAGACAATAGTGAAGACAAGGTCAAACCTATAAAAACTAACTAACTAAAGGGATAAAATGATGTGATTAAGTAAATATTCTCTACTATTATAAAGTAGAAAGGCAAGAGTGAAAAGGGAAAGAATGATCTCACCAAGAAATTTAGTCGTCAGCTAGCTCTTCGAAAGCACGTACTCCTACACACAAAGAGAGGAAAATGTTGGGTGGATTATAGGGGCCTACCTTAGTCAGACCCCCATTTAGGTGTTTCCACCTCCACGGACAGCAAAGGAAATGAGATAAAGAAAGTAATGTAGTGAAAAGCACCAAAGCACTACAAAACAGTAAAGTGCTAACTCAACCAAGTGATAGAAGGGAAGAAAGGGAAGCTTACCACCTCCACCAAGAGCACTCAAGGCTGCTTGGGGGAGAAAATGAGAGTATTCGAGCCTCTGTTGCAATGGTGTTTTGTTCCCAACTTGTTCTACCAAAGATGGAGTGTTGTATTTGCTACAATGGGGTGCTAGTATGTTGTTTGAGAGCTTGAGAGTGAATGCAAGAGTGTGAGAATGGATGTTTGAAGTGTGTTGTAGCTCCAAAGAGGTTAGAATGCATGTTGAAGAAGTGAATTTGAAGAAGGGAATGAAAGAAACGGCCATATTCGAGTTTGTCGACTGAAGGGGGTGTTACAACTTGACTCCCAATGAGAAGTGTAATGCCTTTGCAGGTTCAGCCGCAAGAATTTTCCAGGGACGTAAGCGCATCACATGGACGTTTATGCACTACACAGGGGTCCCCAAAAGAAACGCCTCCACCGACGCTCAAAACAAGTTCCAAGTGGGATGTAAGCAGCAAGCTTAGGTGGAATTAAGCCTCTGAACTTGGTTTTCTAAAGTGGAGAGGGAAAAAGGGGGAATTTACACATGGGGTGCAAATTCACTCCTATACACTTTGTATTGACAAAGTTTCATCGATCTCTTTGATCTATTACTCCTTTTTAAAAATCTATCAAGTCTATGGTTAACCCTATTTCTAAGCCTATTTCAGCCTAATTGATTTTCCAACCTTGCTTTCCATATAATGGTCCAAACCTCAACATTATAAGTTTATAAATCATTCAAGATTTGGTTTACCACTTTTTCCCATTTGGCTATAATAATATATTGTGCATTCACTCAATTGAATGTTTCATAGTATGATCATGGTTTACACAACCCTATCATTATTTGCTTGTTCACTACTAAGACAACCTTCTCAAGAATACTAAGCAACTACTTCTTACAATATATTATTTAGGTTCAAAATCCTATAAATCAAGCTTTTGACTAGCGTTGGTTACTTTGGGGAGTCTTTCCACTAGAACATTATGTCATTTTCACTGACATAGACAGATTAATCTGTCTTTTGTTCTACCACTCTCCCTCTAGAATCTCAAGAGAGTACACATATTTAACCAATAATGACATCTTGTCCTCATTTCCTAGTACACTAGACATTATCTTGCCACATTATGTGCAACCTCTTACTTTATCTTTTCCCAGGTTATAGTGGTTCCTCATCTGAAAAATAACTTTGTCATTCCAATGTCCTCACTTTGACATCAATTTCCCCGTTTCATTCCTGAATCTTCCAAAGTTTTGGGTACATAGGCTCTTTTATATCCAATAATATTCTATTCTTTGACTAAGTGAAAAACTATTTTATGATCTCACGCCACCTTTAATTCCCAAGTAATAATGGTTAGGAGTTTAGCCGAGATAAATCCCATTTATCTCAGGACATCCATACTATGGATTTCTTCTATCCTCAGATTATTTTCAAACATGTAATCCATCTTTCAACTCAATCTAATTTTCTCAATAAGAATTGGTACTAATTTCAAGTATTAATCCTCATTCAATAATGTTGGTCCGTAGAAGATATCAAATTTAATTTCATACCTATTTACCAAGTACGAACATTTCTTGCTAGCTCATTGATTCACTTATTCACATATAGGTGAGTCCCAAATTTAGTATACCCTAATTCTAGAATAGAGTCATCAATCAATGGCTAGTCTGATGTTATAGGTTACTCTAACCCTATATGCTCCAATAAATTCCAAATGTACAACCCAACCAAGTAAGTTATTTCCAACCTATAGGTGTCAATGAGTATTCTAGTACATATCCCAACCAAATAGGTAAAAATTAACCTAAGGTTTCACTCTTTATTCAAATGAACTTCTCATCCCAAATAAGTTATCCTAAAACTAGGGTTTCATTCAAGTATAAAGTATGATCAAGTGATCATTCTAGTAAAGTTACTTGATGTGGTTCACATAACACCACATTGTATCTTTCATACCTTTACTTTTGCAATTCTAACCTTAACATTCCCAAGATTCCCTTAGAATAGTAAGCTACAGTGTCAAGTCACTTCATGACGTGTGTTGGCCTCCTACAATGATCTCATAACTAAGCCTTTACAACCTTGATTTAGAGACTGGACATCTAACCTGAATAGCCATTCAATCATCATGAAGGTGCATTTAACTTGTCAACCCAAAGATGTGAACTTGAAATGGGTCAGTATTGTATGTGCACTAGGGGCTCAAGTATTCATTTCATTCTACAACTAAGAAACACAATACTAAAAGTAAATTGTTGAAAGGAAATAAAGCAAATGCTAAACATCAACCAACAACTATGCTTACGCTGAAATGTAGAGAAAGAATGAAAATTTGTGTGACAAACAAGAGACCACTTTGTCTACTTTGGTTGTAGGAACAGTCATAGAATAGAATTCTAGTGGCTTCAGGAATAGTCAATGCTAGATTTCTAAGTACCAAAAAGCAAGTAATACTAAGCTAATGCTAAACTAAGAAGATGGAATACTCACCAAGTGGGCCCCCATGGATAAGTATCCTCTAAACTAACAAGAACTCAGATGCTCAAACTCAAAACTTTATTTTATTCATTGTAAATCATGCATACAAAGAGTAATGTATCTATATTACTGAAACTAGAGAATGAGAGTACAATTTCAAATCATGAAACCTCCTAAAGAAGGAGCATCAAATCATTATTTATACTACAGCTAAACAAGGCAGTCAACTCCACAACTGGGAGGATGCCATTTAGGGAAAATAGGGGAAAGTGGAGCGATGGTGGTTACGCATGCATGGAATCTGATCAAACATGCAATTCAAGTGTAGATCCAACACAACAGTAACACCCATGCATGCTCGATCATTAAGGTCCACTACAAGGTGGTTATGTTCAGTTGCATAGAGAATCTTTGTTGTCAGTTACCTTTGACTTGGAGTGATTCCTCAGCTGGATGTTATGGTGCATGCCCAGTTGGCATTGTCTTCCTTAACTTGGCATATTAAATCTGCAGGCCAAGGTTAGTACACATAATAACTGTACATCAATAACCACTCAAAGAAACATTCATTAATCACATGCAAAATTAATATAGATGACCCACATATTATGCCAAGTATCATTAAATCTTGCAGGGATAGGATAATGTCAAATGTCAATGGTTTGAAGGAAACATTAAGCCAATACCAACACTTGAGCATTAAATTCCATGACATCTATGAGCAAATAGACTATAGATTCCACAAAAAATAGACCAAAAACTAGGCTCATCACTCCCCCCAACCTAACATCTTGTTGGTCCTCCAGCAGGGGAAGAGTTGTTCTTTTGCCTAGTCAAAGCTATGAAATTTGCAACTGAGAGTTGTCCAACATCAGTGGTTGTAGTACATGAGTTAGGACCCCAATAGAATCCTCCCAATCTGTCAAACCTGTCCCATCTATGCCTTTCTATAGCAATATCACACTGGTAGAATCTAAAATTTGGCACAGGCCACATGAGCATGGGTGACTGAAAAGTTAGGGGAAGCCAATGTCATCCCTAATTTCTCCCAATCTGAATATTTCTCTCAATTCTTTTTAATGTTGCAACATAATTGTGGATGGAATGAGGATCATAATGTTTCAGCTCATCAGTCAAACTATTCCATCTTTGGGATAAACATCTCCTCACGATTTCCTCCTTTGTTGTTGTTTTTGCTTCATACTCAGTGTAAACTACCTCAATCCAAGGCATAATCCTATTTCCATAACTTGGTCTAAGCAGCATTCTATGGCATTCTGTGTAAATATCCCTTGGGTTGCTCGATTCAGCTCTAATAGGCAAAGGGATATCAGAATCCAATTGTTTATAAGCACCATGTTGTTGTCCCCAACTAATCTCATTTTGTACCCAAGATATGAATGATCTCAATTGAACATCTCTAGCATACAGTAGCGGGTTCCAATCATGGTCTTTTGTGACAGCATAATTATGTAAATAAAATTCACATAGCAAATTCTTCATTTCAGGGAAGGCAATCTGATAAGCATTGAAAAATTCCTTAGGGGTATCAATAGAAGGATTCAAACCTGAGGCAAGTCTTGACATCTTAAAAGAGAGATACTTCTCTTTCAGGAGCAGAGCATAGACCCTCGGGGGTTCTCTACATTCCAGAATCTTTGGTGCTAAAGCTGCCATATCATCTACCCTCTACTTCAGGGTAGCAATTTTTGCATCTTTTTCCTTAATCTCTTCATCCTTCTTTTGAATTTCCTCCTTCAACTTCCGTTTTTCCTTTTTCCATTCTTCCTCCCTTCTTTGTATCTCTTTCCATAGATTCAAAATTGTTGCATGTACTATAAAACTAGGAGGATTATGAATGCCTACCAGTCTTTTTGTTGATGGCTACTCCTCATATGGTACTATTTGCATGGACTCAGGTTGTCCAGTTATCTCTGGTTGTAAGGGTGTTGTTTCTTCTTCCTTTTACTACAGGGACTCTTGTTCTTGCAGGAACTCCTACTCCGGCTCTAGCTATTGTTGCAGGACTTCATGATGTAGGAAGTCCTGATTTTCCTCCAATTCTTCTACAATGCTAGCAAGATCGGCTAGTGTTATGTTTGTTGGTCTCTTAAATATGTCTTTTTCTTCTTCAACATGCTCCTGCTCCATTGGAGTTTCAGGGTCCTCATGTGAGGTCTCACTAGGTTTAGGGCTTTTCTATAGTGCCAGCGTCAATTGAACTTCCTTTCTTTTGTTTTTCCTTTTTGCTTGCAACTCAAGATTATGATAGGGCAATAATGGCAAGAAAAGGACTGATAAAGGGAAATTATGATAAAAAGAAATGGTGTTTGCAGTTATTTTCACTTCATGCATGCAAGTTGTTCTCTTACTTGGATTTCAAATCAACTCATTTTAAAATTTATGATGCAACCTAATATGATTTGACACATGGACAATAAAATATTTGCATCTTTTTCGTTCCCCTCCCCCCAACCTAAATTTGGACATGTGTCCACACATGTGAGATGGGAGTGGCAATTGACAGGAAATGATGGCATTTATGCAAATACCTATACTATTTTACAGTGATTAAATGAATGTAATTAAAAGATTATTAAAGATAGCAATTAATGCACACATACCTGAATGTGTGGAATATTTGTTGTAAAGATTGTGGATAAAGTTACGCTCTCCTTGTTGGAAAATAAATTGAGCAATAAATGAAGATGAGGTGGAATGAGGTGAGGTGGAATGAAGTGATGGATGGGTGGATGGGAGGATGATGAAGAAATGGACTTCCACGTAAGTGAAAGTCTTTATTATGGAAAGTATGTACCTCAATTAGGTTGGAGGGACACTAGGTCCACTGCCTTCAGTTGCAGGAAGCTCTAAGTGCTGGGTGAATTGTTGTAGGAACTCTTCTTTAGAAGCTAGCTTATGATATAATCTGAGGTGATGACCATTGACAAGTAATTTAAACCTAATAGGGTCAATGGTGGTAAGCTGAACGATTCCATTGGGAAAAACCTCAACAACTTCGTATGGTCCTAGCCACCTTGTCTGCAATTTTCATGCATTGTCTTGGTATCTTGAATCACAGAGAAAGGATCAATCTCCTAATTTGAACTTCTTGTCCTTGATAAATTTTTCATGCCACTTGATTCTCTAATTTTGCGCTACTTCTGTATGCTACAAGGTTGCTCTTCTTATCTCATCCAAAGCATTTAGTTGTATGATTCTTTCTCTTTGTGCTTCAGAAATATCCATCCCTAAATCCACTACAGTTCGTAGAGTTTTATGCTCAAATTCAGTTGGCATCATAGTTGTCTTTCCATACAACAACTCAAATGGGGTGAAGCTTGTAGTTGTTTTCCATGTTGTCCTATAGGCCCAAATAGCTTCGGGTAATCTGTTTGCCCAATATTTCCTATGGATAGCTACTTTTTTAGTCAGAATGGATTCAATTTCTCTGTTTGTCAGCTCAACTTAGCCATTAGCCCGAGGGTGATAAGGAGTAGATTTTATGTACCTTATATTGTACTCATTCACTAGTGCTACAACAAGAGTTGATGTGAATTGTGGCCCTTGATCGGTTACTATTTCTCTTGGAACTCCATATCTTGTGAAAATATCCTCATAAAGAAACTTTGCAACCTTGTTATCTCTTGCATGCTTCATGGCCTTAACTTCTACCCATTTTGTTACATAATCAGTGCATACCAATATATAAGACTTACCATTTGATGGAGGGTCAATTGGTCCCACAAAATCTAATCCCCACTTGTCAAAGGGAGTAATTACTACCTAAGGGCACAATGGAATCTCATTAGATATGGTTGGTCTACCCATTCTTTGACATCTATCACATTTTCTAGTATACCTTCTTCCATCCTTGTGGAGTGTTGGCCAATAATACCCTATGTTCAAAATCTCCATTGCTATCCTTTTGGTCATAAAGTGCACTCCACATGGTTCATTATGGCATGCATGCAAAATTTCATATGTCTCATCTTCTCTCACACATCTTCTCATGACATCGTTAGGTCCAGTATAAAACAAACATCCAACAATCCAAGAGAAAGGAAAAAAAATTCAATGAGTTTCCTTTTCTCTTTTGGGGAGAAGTGAGAAGGAACTCTACCTGTAACCAAGTAATTGGCTATGTCAGCATACCAGGGTATTTGTATACTAAGAGAGAATAGATGCTCATCAGGAAAAGAGTCATCTATGGGTTGATTGTCTTTTGATGTAGTTATCCTTGAAAGAAAATCTACAACATTAGCCTTCCCTGGCTTATCTACAATGGTTATATCGAACTCCTGCATCAACAATAACCATCTTGCCAATCTACCTGTGATCAAAGGTTTATTCATAAGATATCTAATGGTTGCATGATCAGTGTGCACAAAGATTTGGTAGCCCATTATGTAATGTCTAAATTTGTTCAGTGCATAGACTACTGCCAACATCTCTTTCTTTGTCACTATATAATTGAATTCAACTCCTTGCAAACTTTTGCTAACAAAGTAAATAGCATTTTCAATAGCTCCCTCTTTTTGTCCTAAGACTAATCCTATAGAATAATCTAATGCATCAATGTGAATGTGGAAAGGAAGCTCCCAATTGGGTCCCTTGAGTACACGAGCATGAGTCAAAGCTTCCTTCAAATCAAAAAATGCCTTGTCACAAGCTTCAGTCCACTGAAATTCAGCATCCTTAGTGAGAAGGGTATACAATGGTGTTGCTACCTTGTTGAAATCCTTAATGAATCACCTATAATATCCTGTATGACCCAAGAAACTCCTAAGATCCTTTTTTTTGTAGGTGTAGGCAAATTTGTGATTACCTCAATTTTTGCAGGATCTACTTAAATTCCCTTGTGGGAGATGTAGTGGCCAAGAATTACACCCTCTTGCATCATCATGAAGCACTTTTCACTATTTAAGGACAAGTTTTGATCTTCACATCTCTATACGACTCTCTTGAGATTCTCCAATGCTTGATCAAAATCAACACCATAAGTGGTGAAGTCATCCATATAAATCTCCATGCAATCATGAGAAATGTCTGAAAGTATACTATTGACTACCCTCTGGAAGGTTGTAGGTGCATTGCACAAGCCAAATAGGAGTATTGACTAGGAATAGGTCCCCCATGGATAGGTAAATGTGGTCTTCTCCTAGTCTTCTGGTGCAATTTGAATTTGGTTGTAGTCGTTGAATCCATCTAGAAAAGAGAAGTATTGCTTTCCTGCAAGTGTGTCCAAAACTTGATCGATGAAGGGTAAAGGAAAGTGATCCTTCTTGGTGGTAGCATTAAGTTCCCTATAATCAACACAAACTCACCACTCCCCTCCTTTCTTGGGCACAATCACTAATGGAGACACCCACTGACTATCTAAAATGGGGTAGATAAATCCTACATCTAGCAATTTCTACAGTTCTCCTTTCACAATTTCTCTTAGTGCAGGGTTAATCCTTCTTTGTGGTTGTCTCACTAGAGTGCAATCATCTCTGATATAAATTATGTAGGTACAAAGTTTAGGATCCAGTCCCTTCATATCATGATAATCCCATGCAAATGCATGTTGATGGGACCTTAATAGATTTTCCAATAACAATTGTTGCTCTTCATTCAATTTACTATTAACATTCAAATATTTTCCCTCTGACACCTGTACTTGTGTAGTTAATTCTATCATGATTACTTACTTAACACATGATACCTTTGGTTCATATGGAAGCAATGTATGGAACGTACCTATTGCTACAGGAAGTTTTCTGCAGGAACAATTGTTGTGGGAAGAACAGGTAGAAGTCTCCTAACCGAAGTAGAAGATGATGCTTCCCCCACTTCATAATGGTTCTGAATGATTTTAGTCAACACTTCATCCTCATCTTGGAGCTGCATGAAAGAGCTTATTCCTAGCATCATAAGTTGCACCATAGAATTGACTTCCTCGGCCTCTTCACCAACTTGTGGTCATACAAAATATTCTTCATCGTGAGATGGTTGAGCAGGTGGATAAAGAACAAAAAATTTAGTACTCTTTCCATCTGAAATGGTCATGTCACCTGACCAACATCCAATGTAGGCATCTACAGTTTCCAACCAAGGATTTCCAAGAATGATGGGATACCCGCCTAGTGTAGCCTTAGGAGAAAGAATCATAAAATATGTTCGATATTCCCAGGAGTCTAGAACGACCACAAGATCCTCCACTACACCATTAGGCTTAGCAGTATAGCTATTATCAAGCTACAGGATAGTAGGAGTAGATCTAATACTTGCAATATTTAGTTGTTGTAGGATGTCTTTGGCCATTACATTGATTGTTGCCCCTAAATCAATCATAGCATTCTTCACTTGAATCCTATTTATGACAACTACTACCATAGGACTACCTAGGTCATTATACTTGGGAATAGTCACTTTTCCCAACATGATATCAGCTAGCTAGCCCACCACATGAATTTTAGTTGGGTCCCTCTTCTTACTTCCTGGCTTCTTAAGACAAGCTTCCTTGATAGCTTTGTCGTAGACTGGAACATCTTTTATGGCATAGAATAGGGGTATCTGAACACATATATGCTTTAGTTGATCCAGGATGTCAAAAGTGGCATCCTCCTTTTCTTCTTTCTTCTTGGAAACTTCTAGTCTCTGAGGAAATGGTGGTTCTTGCTCGGTCTTCTTAGCTTGGACTTGTTCAAGATTTTTAGGTGCATTTGGCTAAATAGGATCATTCAGAGGCTCCTCCTCTTCTTCCACAGGAAGCTCAGTAATGATGAGCTTGGAATGGGCTAGTAGCTTGGTTCCTAAACACAAATGGATGTCACTTACACTCACAACATATGTAGGGAATTCATTTGAATCGACAGAATATGCAGGTTGTTGTTGTGTTTTGTTATTAGGATTGGGTGTGGGTTGAGTTGGTAGTTGAGTTGGTTTAGGTGCATTTGAGCTTGGATTAGCAGGTGGAGGCATTATAGCAGGTTGTTGGGGCTGAGAAGGTGGTTGCATGTAACTGGTGTTCTAAGTAGACCATTGTTGTCCTCCTCTCCATTGATTTGTTTGCTACCAATTTCTTGGAGGTGGTTGCCAATGCCCTTGAAATTACTACCAATTCCCCTAAGGTTTTTTCCACTGAGGCGGAGGACTCTGATGGCTAAGCCAAGCATTTGGAGGGTTACTCCAAGGCGGTGGTGGATATCCTCCATAACTGGGTGGATGAGGGTTGCCATTGGTTACCAGATGAATAAGATTTAAAATATGGCCCAGCATAGGATAGTGGGTCTTGTGGCATACCTTGTCTAGGAGCCCAAGGCTTCCTTTGTGCAACATAGTAGACTTTATCTTCTTCAATCTAAATTGGCTTGAACTCAGGTGGAATTTTCTTTCTTTCCAAGTTAGCTACCATCTTACATCTGTAGTCTTTCTTCTTTTGTCTACAGTGGGGACAATACTTTGTCAACATCATCTCTGCCTCCTCTTGCTTCTTTTTGGCCTGAAGTGTATCTAGTTGAGTAGCTATATTGTTGATAATTTCTTTCTTGAAGTCTACCAGTAAATGAGTGATCTCCATTCTTGAAACTCCACTAGTAGTTGACTTACCCATGGAAGATTGATAAGCTCTCCCTTTCTTTGAAGCTTCCCTAAAGTAATTCTAGCATATTTTCTTGGTATCCTCCCAAGGAACTTGGGAGATATCTCCTCCTTCCATGAGGTCCAAAGCATCAGTGCATCTTTCATTGATTCCTCTCAGGAAAAGCAACTTTTGTGAGTCCTCATTAAGTGCATGGTGTGGAGATTTTTGCAAGAAAAAAAGAAACATTGCAATGTAATCTTTCAAGCTCTCATCTTCCTTCTTTTGCATCCTAAAAATGTCTCCTCCTCTCATGTCACTACCCCTACAGTATTCCTTGTACTTCTCAAGGAATTTTGTCTTCATGTCTTCTCAAGTTTCCACAGTATCTTTGCCTAGGCTCATGAACCATCTTAATGCAACCTCTTTCAAAGTGGTGGGGAATAACTTAAGCCTATGGGCATCAATAGTATAATCATAAATCCTGCAAAGTATGTCAAACTCAAATAAGAAGGTATCAAGATCTTCTATCACAAATCCATAAAAATTGGGGAGTCCTGAGGCAGGAATGTTCTTGATGTTGTCAACTTCATTTTGATGAGAAATGGGGAAAGGAAAAGCTGGTTGATTTTGTCTATTCCTATTTGCATCACCCATGTCTGCTTGATGTGGTTCTAAGACAAAGGTGTTCTCAAGATAATTTTGATCTTCTGCGGAGACTTCAGAGCTGGTCAGATCAAGATATGCATCTGCAAAGGGGTGTGGATCTTCTTCTTCTTCTAGCAGGTTTTGGTACTCAACTAGCTAGAATGGACAAGGATTGTTAGGAAGGAATCTCCCATAATAATCCCTTCTCCTTCCTCTATGCATGTGGTATCACTCACTATTAGTTAGCTCACACAAATAATTGGTAAAGAATCAGGGGGGTCATTACTTCCTAAATGAGGATATGCTAAGAAAAAAATTTAGAAACACTACAGCAAAAACTGTCAATGACTCCAAAAAAACTTCCTAGCTTGACACCATCCTTGGCAACGGTGCCAAAAATGTTGGGCTCCTACAATAATTTCATAACTAAGACTTTATAGCCTTGATTCAGAGACTAGACATCTAACCTAAATAGCCATTCAATTATTATGAAGGTGCATTTAACTTGTCAACCCAGGGATGTGAACTTGAAATGGGTCAGCATTGTATGTGCACTAGGGGCTCAAGTAGTCATTGCATTCTATAGCTAAGAAACACAATACTGAAATTTTTGAAAGGAAATAAAGAAAATGTTGATCATCAACCAAAAACTATGCTTAAGCTGAAATGCAAAGCAAGAATGAAAATCTATGCAACAAACAAGAGACTACTTTGTTTGCTTTGGTTGTAGGAACAATCATAGAATAGAATTCTACTGGTTGTAGGAATAGTCAATGCCAGATTTCTAACTAAGTACCAAAAAGTAATTAATACTAAGCTAATGCTAAATTGAGAAGATGGATTACTCACCAAGTGGGCCCCCTTGGATAGGTATCCTCTAAACTAACAAGAACTCAGATGCTCGAACTCATAAATTTATTTTAGTCACTGTAAATCATGCATATAAAGAGTAATGTATCTGTATTACTAAAACTGGAGAATGAGAGTACAATCTCAAATCATGCAACCTCTTGAAGAAGGAGGATCAAATCATTATTTATACTACAGCTAAACAAGGTAGTCAACTCCATGACTAGGAAGATGCCATTTAGGGAAAATAGGGGAAAGTGGAGCGATGGCGGTTACGCATGCATGGAGTCCAGTCATACATGCAAGTCAAGTGTAGATTGAGCACAACAATAATGCCCATGCATGCTCGATCATTAAGGTCCACTACAAGGTGGTTATGTTCAGTTGCATAGAGAATCTTTGATGCCGACTACCTTTGACTTGGAGCGATTCCTTAGTAGGACATTATGGTGCATGCCCAGTTGGTGGTGTCTTCCTTAACTTGGTGTATTAAATCTACAGGCCAAGGTTAGTACACATAATAACTACACATTAATAACCACTCTTAGAAACATTCATTAATCATATGCAAAATCAATATAGATGACCCACATATTATGCCAAGTATCATTAAAGCTTGCAAGGATAGGATAATGTCAAATTTCAATGGTTTGAGGGAAACATTAAGCCAATAGCAACACTTAAGCATTAAATTCCATGACATCTATGAGAAAATAGACTATAGATTCCACCCAAAACTAGACCAAAAACTAGGCTCATCAACGTGGATATATTTCACAATATGTAGTATTACTACCTATGTATTACATCATTATCGAAATCCCTATATAAGGTATATAGGAGTGTAGAGTCACTTTCTTACAATCATGAGTAATATAGATCTCTCCTCTCCTATTCTTTATGCAATGATCTTTCCATTCATGATCAAGTAATCTTCTTATCCTTTCCTTAAGTCATTAATGATAATAGCAATTGATTCTACATTCAATATAAATGCAAGGTATGGTGTGATAATAGGTCACAACTCTTGACCTTTCCACTATTTTTCTCCAAGAAATTCTAATACCTAATGCTCGTGGTCATGAAGTATGTGACTTAATTGTCATCATGACTTACTAAGAAGTCAAAGTTTTTCCTAATTGAAAATATATTCATGATTTTCATTGGTTGGGTACTTACTCTGAGTCAATCCACTCTCTTCCTTCCCCCCTTAGTGTTTTCACAACATTCGATCAACTAGAAGTTGAAACCCTTAGCAAAAAAATTGATTTCTGGAAATGATTTGTCATTCCTTGTTGTTAGCTTTCTATTTCCTTTTTCTTACCTCAATGATGTACTTTGAATATACTTTTTCCCAAAGTTAGATTCATCATTAATCTCTATCTCATAGATTCAACATTTTAGATCATCCAATAGGAGATCTAATGAATAATCAACAACTTATAAGTTAAGAGGCACACTAATATTCCTGTTCTCTTTCCAATATCATTTTTGTGGAGGAATATCCATACTCTCAAAGCCTCATTGGCTGATGTACCTTTCAACTTAAACTATTGTTCCTTTACAACTTCCATGGATTTGACACATAGTGCCATACTATATTCAATTTTCTTTTGGAACCTCTAAACATTTTGTTGATTTTTGCAGACATGTTGGTGATTTCATCTTATACTTCCAACCAATATATGTACTATCCAAACCTTTGGTTAGGCCTACCCAATTTATCTTTATAGGTTTCTTTCCTACAATCACCTTTTCAAGTGACTTTATCCTAATGCTTGAAATCTTATTCTCTCATAACCTTTAGAGATACCAAAGTTGCTTGGTCTCTTTTTCTTATCTTAATCATAACTCTAAATTGTCCTCATCAATTTTGGTTGGTGGAAACATGTCCACTTCATTGATTACTTATATTTGACCATTATGGTCTTCTCCCTTATTCCTAAGGTACTATCTTATTTCTTACAAGTTCCTAGCCTTGCTTAGAAATTAGATTCAAGTCAAGAGTTCTCCAACCTCTTGGATACCTCCTTCGTTGACTTTCTACTTCAATCCAAAATATGTCAACACTACATACTCATGGATTCATAATAGTCTTCCTAAATCCAAGAATCCTTGACTTTTTGTCTATAGGTTTCTATCAATAAGGGAGATTCTCTCAATCCTCTCTATCCCTTAGAATTTTATATCTATTTCATAGGATGAAGGTATATTTTGGTTATTCTTCCTAACTTTCCTACATAACTACATTGCATAATCTTCTGCAATTTCAAGGGAATATAATAATAATTTGTTGGTTTAGGAGTTTCCAACTCCAGGGATGACTCTTATCTAGTCCCAAACTTTAACAAGTTTCTAGGAATCTCCTATTCTTTTTGTTCTTTTCTCTTGCCATTGTGGTATAATAAATTTTCAACCACTCTCTCCTGATAAGGTTTACACATTGTTTGTGTAATGAGCTCATAGGTTTTAGTGTTGAACCTAGTAGCTTTGATACCACATGTAGCAACCCCGGTGTTCTACTCAAAATTTTCAACATTTCATGCTAAGCGAATACTCTATGATGTCATGACATAACAATAAAAAAAATTCTTCCCATAATGTAAATTGCATGCATAATTGAAACAACACTATTTCGAATTTTCATTGCATTTCATTGTAATTTCACAAATCTTCCAAATACATAGATATCATATTGAATGAACTCAAGTATAACATTCATGATTACTTCCTTTTACATAAATGAGTACATGATATGTTCATAGCTCCTCTAAGCTTCATCTGGAAATAGATATACAAACTAGTCCTAATGTCCCTGCATCGATGCATACATTTTGAATGTCCTTGCTTGTCGGTGCAAAAACTCCAGTTGTCCTCGATACTAGCATACACATCCACAAACCCTGGCTTCCAACTGGTGAGGAGAAGCATCACTCAAGCATTTTTCTGCCAGCCACAGACTCATACGTGGTCCCCTGCACATCTATCAAGGATAGATGGCCCTACCCTTCAATGAAGAGATTGGTTGGGAAACCTCATATCCATAGCCTATCTGAGCTTAGTGTTGTGTCCTAAATGATTAGAAATTTTAAACCCACAATCTGGAACTAGCATGTAATACTGGATCACGATGAATTTGACAATGTAAACAGTGGCACTTACACTACTTTGGCCAAAGTATTCTCACTCAGTATAATCAAATGAAGGTCAATCTATTTACATACACTTCTACAAGCTCAGTTTGGATCCTAACCATTCATATATTATGTTTAGGTAATTTTCTTCCCTAGGTAATCCTTAACCTCATAAATAACCTATTTCCCTTTCCAAAACTCTATGATATCTTTCTATCCTTAGTATAATCTTTCCTAGTCCACAAGTTAACTAAACATAGACAAGCCATTCTCTACAAAAGACAATCTAGTTCCAAGTATAAATTATAATCTAGAGTATGGCTATATAAGCTTCTACTATTCATATATTAATTATTCATAAAGGATTGACTCTAATTGGTATTATATCATACTAACAAGTGGTTATCATCAAGAGAATAGCCACAACAGTGATCGACCTCAATCGAAGAATATTCATAGCAATAGGTTCTTCACTTTGAGAGTGTAACCCCTCAATAAAGAGTTATTCAAAGTAGAGTCTAGCCAACAATGTGACTTCATTTCAAGAGTGTAAAGTAATTAACCAAGTAACTACTTTAACACATTAGGTAATCTCACCTATGTATCAAAAAATATAGAATTCCATAAACTCAAGTGATTTACACAACCACATGGGCAATCTCAATATTCCTTCCCTAATCTCAAAATAAACATTTCTAAGAGTAGACACTAGCTATCTTAGTTAAATAAATAACCTAGCTAAGAGTAACACTTATGCCACTCATGTTTAATCATATCCAGTATGTAACTCTTATGATAAACACAAATCTCCTATTATGGAGTACATACAAGCACATTATGAAAACAACATTATAGCTTCTAATTCCTTTTCCAAGCATTACTAATTTTCCCTATAGTACTCATAATAGACAGTTCAAAGAAATCATGGAAAATAATCTTTCATAAATAAAATAACAAAGAAGAATATCCCTATTCCTATTATCGCTTGTCCAATCAATTGACAACAATGTAGCCTCTCCCAAACAGCAACAGCTTGATAATAGCTTCTCAAGAAATGTCACAATGAACTTCTAACTCTCAAGTTGATAGATTACTTCACTCAAACAACAACTCTTTCTATCAATATGATAGAATTCTCTCTCACACAAGTAAAACTGAGAATAAGTTGAAAAAAATGCAACATAAAGGCTTGCAAGAAGAATGTGTCCTCCCAAATGAAATTGCACTTCTATTTATACAACAACATGGGGCTACACATCCTACAATTTAGGCATATGGATATGGACAGAAAACACCATGCACAACTATAAATAAATCACAGCGAAAAGGTGTCGACTATGTAAGCTCATACTCAACAAAACATCTATAGATCAACCTTGCTAGATCGACAACAAATAGAGACTTATTCAAATCTACACATGGATAATTTGAATTATCTTCAGCAATAGATATCTATAGCAAATGGGTTTCTAGAGGTGGCACCAAAGCTTCCACACTCCTCTCAATGTTGGTGCAATTTCCATGCAATTAGAAACACTCAATTATCAATTTGCAACACCATGCATTCATTGACTTAATCTGGTGATGAGTTGATTTAGATATTTATTCTCTTTGACAAAGTTGTTGACTATTTCTCATGTTTCAACAGATGTTGGTTCAAGTATAAAAACATGATAGTTTAAGTTTACCAAGTCAAAGATAATCTTCACCATAGGCGTCGACTAAGTCTATGTCATGCATCAACATAAGGCAACAAGCTTAAATGCAATAAATGTGTTACATAGAGCGTGACAGCAAGAGTAAAACTTAGCTTCTCTAAACACAGTCATAAGCAACTTAAAATTGGCCTCTAATAATCGACCTCTATCATGAAAAATGATTGTCAATTTCAAGTAATAACAAATATGCTAAATAAATATTAATATATATATAATATAACATATACATATATATATAAATATCATCATATATTTATATATATATATATATATGTATATGTATATATATACACATTAATATATATATATATCACAAGCCATTAATGTAAGTATACATTTGATATATAAATAAGTACAGGAAAGATAGTATTTACACATAAAAGACACAATATATCGAATGTATGCATAGATATATGTATATAAGTATATGCCTCTATGTACACATATATGTATGTATACCTATATCGATACATTCATATGGGCATGTCCATTCACCAACGTATGTGTGTATCAATACATATATACATATATACATACATATATATATATGTTCACATTCGATTCACATATAGCCATTCACAATTACCATCATATTGATAAGTATTTACATGTGGTACATATATACATGTGCATGTTCATGTTGTTAGATCCCATTGACATGTATGTGCATATATGTACACATATTCCACATATGTCCCTCTTATCAAGTTAATCATAATAGTACAAGAAAGAAGTCTAAAGTTCAAATCGATAAATATCACTCAATAATGCATGTAGTAGTAAACAAGACTATACCAATGCAGAAACATCAACTAAGGATGACTTACCAACTTCCCAAAAATTGACTCAACTCAATCATTCTACTGTGGTGTGTGTGTGCTCACATAGTTTTGTTACCGGTTACCTATGAATAATTATTCACGCACCGTTCTTTTCCTTCGTGATTTTTCTTTGTCTGTGGCTTTTCTTTTGAATAACACTCATAGCTTTTCGGCTGCCAACATGTGTCGTCATATCGGAGCTTTCCTTTGGGATGCTTCCTTTTCTTTTTGTCGGGCTCTGACTATGTGGCATGTTGCCTTAGTTTTCTTTCCATTCGGCTAGGACCCCCATCACAACTTCTTCTACCGGGAGCTTTCCACTTGGAATTAGTTTGAGCACCGGTTCTTTTTGTTTGATGATTGTTGCAACAACTTCCATTTTGCTACCACATGTCCTTTCCTTTTTACTATTGTGTGGCATGTATTCCCCCAAAATGTCCCTGCTGGCATGTTGCTCTTTCATCCTTTATGTTGGTGATGAAGCTAGAGAACCTTTTTGTTATTGCTTGTGCTGAGGAATCTTTATTGTTGATGGCTTCACTGGAGTATCTTTTTCGTTGGAACCTCTAGGTGATGGGCTGGTTAATTTAAGCAACCATTTCTTCATATGTTGGTTGTTGCTAGATGAGCGAAAAAACTTTCCTGAGCATTAGGAATTAGCCTCTGTAGTGTTTTATTGTTAAAGTTGGACTTACAGACTATGCCATTATCTCTCGGCCTCTCTATTTTCAACTATTTGATAGAACATTAGACTGTGCTAGCAATTTCTGAGATATATGGACATCTATTTCAAGCTTTTGTAATCTTTATATATAGCTTAACGTAATACAAATCACGTTGCTTCTCTTTTGTGTTATTCTCATGTTGTAAGGGTTATATTATGCAAAAAAAATGATGGTCTTATGTTTGTGGTGTTGGGAATCATTGATTTTATATACGCTTATAATTGTTTCAGCCTTTGTTCCCACAATGTGCTTGTTGGTTTCATCACTGGTCTGGCGCATCACCTTAGTGTAGATTTGTTTGTTTTATGTTAATTTCTTGTTCCCTTTTCTCCCCCATTAAAAAAATGAAGAGTCGGCTTCGATAAAATCCCAGAGGTCACTTAGTTGTGCGCATACGCCCCCCAAATAGCTAAGTTTCCCATAAGGTTGATGCCCTGCAATTTTTGCATCAACAGTTCTTTTTCTGGCACGCCCGGTGGGACGAACTAAAATGTTCGTAAGTCAAAAGAGTGTATGAGCCATAGGCCCGTCACTAGATCTCAAACTGCAAGAACCCCTGGCCTGCTTGTACCACTGCTAGTTTCAATTAGAGCATGAGGTCAACAAGCTAATACATCACTTCCATTGCCTCCTACCTCTCCTTTGCCCCTTGCACAGATGGCGTAGGAACCTAAAAATTTTGTAGCCTAGGATGTTGGTAGCCCTTTGATAGCCCCTGTACCACCCGCAGTTTGGGCTCCAATCCTAGCTTTTGGTTTAAAGTTTGTCCCAAAATTCATTGGGGACGATGCAAAAACCCCAGCGAAGCACTTGCAAGATGTGGCTGATGTATGCCTAGTTCATGGCATTACTAACTAGAATGTGGCTTTGCAGTTACTTTCCACCTCTTTCAGAGGAAAGGCGTTAGACTGGTATCACACTCTTTAGGCTGATACAATTGCAAATTGGGATCAGCTCAGGAATCCTTTCAATGAGCGCTTCTTATATAATGGTGACAGATCTTCACTGTATCACCAACTGGCTACTATAAAGTAGGCTCCTCATGAAGCTTTGGCTTATTTCAATGCTTAGTTTCATTCGACTTGGCAGAGGGTCCCTGTTGGCAATCGGCCACCTCTAGATCTAGCGTTCATGTTCTATCTGAAGTCTATAAATCCTGATATCTCTGTGATGTTCCAATCTCTTAGTGGGAATACCTTACCTGGTGCATATAGTCTTGCCATCACGATGGAGAACAATCTTATCGCCGCTGAAAAGTTGGCACTGTGACCTATCATGCCAGTGTTCCCAGAGTCGACCACAGTAGAACAAGAGGTATCCTCGACCAGCACTCCTATGCCCCCCAGTCTATGTATGTGTACCGGGGAACAACGTCGAGCATGACTCTAGTGCCTAACCCCCTAGTGGCTGAGATGAACGACATGAGAGAGTTGTTGTGAACCATGACAAATGAGTTAATTAGTATGAAGTAGCAACAATATTCCTACTAGAAGCTTGCTTACCAAAACTACCAAGGCGGGAAACCTCCTTTTCAGTAGAATCAATTGCAAGATAAATCACCCCAACAAAGCTCTCAGATGGTACCCATGACTATGCCGATGTAGGCTATCTATCCGAGTACGAGTAAAGAGTTGACAATGAGACAGAATAATCTTGCCGAGGAGATTAAACCATGGTGCTTCCCTTGCAATGATGCACACATGCCTTGAAATTTCTCGTGAGGGAATTTACAACAAAAGATAGTAGAGCAACGTAGTCAAGGCATCATGCTCGACTCTGGAAGTCATCCCTATGCTTCTCAACAAATGGAGAATGTGGTTCTCACTACTCAAATGCAAGGAATGTCTATAGAACAGGAGCTAGATATAGCACCAGACCAAGTGCTCTTTTCTTGGATGGAAGAAGAGGAGTCGGCATTCCCAAACAATATTTTCCTGACCCAGGCATCGTAGGTTCAGTTAGATTACAACACTCATTCCAAGCGGAGGCTCACTGGAGAATTCACAACCTCGCAAACTAAAGGGGCACCTAATCCAATACCTAGTCTGTCAACAATTGTGTCGTCAGTTCTGCAGCAATCTGGAGCCCCTGTTCTAGGTGCCAGGATCCCACCTCCTCCAAAAGTGAAAGCTCCTTCGGCCACCCTAACAGTTGCCAAACAGTTGAATGTTCTAGCTGCAAGACAAAAGGAGCCAGCTACCATAGCTCATCAGCCACGAACGTCATTCAACGTGGTGGAACAGCTTAAGAAATCTTTTGCTAATGTTTCCTTGTGGGATATCCTGGCCATACCAAAGAAAAGTTGTTATTACAAAAGGCATTGTCAGGAGAAGAAGTGTGAAGATGCCTAAGCAACCCTCAAAAGACAAGACAGCCAATCCAGGCCCAAATAGAGTTTTGGAAAATCAACCAATGGAGAATCTGGTTGGAAAAGAGGGTAAGCCTAAACCCAAGCCTTTCTATATAACACTTATTATTGGTAAAAAGCTACTGCATAATTGTTTGGTTGACTCTAGTGCTAGCACCATCGTCATGCCCAAGCAAGTAGTTGAAGCTCTAGAACTTGAATATGAGCCCCTTAAGAAGGGAGTTATGCAACTTGACGGGAATGAGGTTAAAACTGTCGGGTTAATCAAAGGATTTCCTATGACATTGTTTGTGTGCCCCAACATTACTATGAACCAATAAATTATGCTTATTGACATCCCTCCTATGTTCAGGATATGTTTGTCCTAGGAATTCACTGCTAATATTGGAGCCTACATCTCATTGGACTAGACACACCTGATATAAGAACCCAACATGGAGCTAAGATGAAGATATTGGTAGAACCTTTGCATTCTGAGCATGTAGCCAATGAAGCCATGATCAATTTTGAGGCAGCACCACACCTCCATTACCCCAGAAGAGATGTCCCACGTTGAAATTCTAGAAGATGAGGAAGCAAGAAGCTTCCAGACTAAGAATGAAGAAGCTCTCCTGAATGAGTTTATAAGTTTAGTGCCTTTTGGAAACTATCATGCAACCGGGCTAGGGACATATGTCATACATGAGGAGGATTAGATTATGCCCCAAGTGACTAAGGAGTCCAGAATTGAAGGAGCCTCAGAGTTATGGACCTTGCACTTTAACGGATTAAGATGCAGAGTAGGAGCCAGTGTTGGAATATGTTTGGTATCTCCATCCAAAGAAAAAACCTTAAGGTCATACCATTTCTAGTTCACATGCTCGAACAACGAAGCAGAGTATGAGGGCCTTTTCCACGGCTTGAGTTTAGTTGAACAAATGGGCACAAAGCAAGTACAGGTGTTCGAAGATTCAGAGCTAGTGGTTAACCAAGTCCAAGGGCTATTAGCCACCAAGAATGTATGTATACGATCATACTGACACAGGATCTGGGACCTGATTGAAGGCTTTGAGGCATTCCACATCTGAGTTGTACCTAGAGAGCAAAACTCTGAAGTAGACCGAATGGCAACTGTTGGATCCCAATTTGAGCCAGCTTTTGAATTAATTAATAACAAGAATTCAATGTGAATGGTTGTGTGGCCTGCATTCCCAGATAATGTTCAAAACTGGCAGGTGTTTGATAGTGATGCTCATATTGCAGTATTTCTCTAGTTGTTCAGAGAGTTTATCAACCAATTACAGCCAAAGATCATTGAGGCCTATGAATATCAAGTGGTTCAACTTAAGTCTAACAAGCTCCCCAGAGGTTTGGTTACTCTCGAGAATCTATTTGATTCTGATGATGTGAGAAAAGAAAAGAGAAAGCTTGTAGCTAATAAAGGAAATTATGTCGATTTGTGCATCGGAGAGGATAAGAAGCTTAAAGTTAGAAAAGGAGTCTCACAAGAGAACAAAGAAAGGTTGAAAGGTTTTTGTGAGAAGTATCTGAATGTGGTAGCATGGTCTTATGATGATCTTAGGGGATATGATCCTGAGATCATCCAACACACCATTGAGCTACTAGAGGGGGGAAAACATGTGTGGCAAAAGCAGAGGCCAATAAATCTAAAGATCGAGTCTTTAATGGATCAAGAATTACAGAAGTTGATTGAATCTCGGATAGTGTTCCCGATCAAACACAGTACTTGGGTGTCCAACTTGGTGTCGGTCCAGAAGAAGAATGGTGATATATGACTATGTGTTGATTTATGAGACCTAAATAGAGCATCTCTAAAGGACCACTACCCTCTGCCTTCCATGGAGGCAATTCTGCAAATAGTTGTTGGTTCTGAAATGTTTTCCATGCTAGATGGTTTCTCTGGATATAATCATATTCGGGCGAAAGAGGAGGACCAACACAAAACAATGTTTACCACCAAGTGGGGAACGTATGCTTATGCTAAAATGCCCTTCGGGCTTTCAAATGTTGGAGCCACATTTCAACGAGCTATGGACATTGCTTTCAGGCACTTGATACATAAGATCATTCTTATTTATCTAGATGACCTGACGGTTTTCTCAAAATATGTTGAAGATCATTTTGATCATCTCGAGCTTTTCTTCTAGAAGTGCCAGGAGTTTGGAATTTCTTTGAACCCGAAGAAATGTGTGTTTGGGGTTCCACAGGGGAAGTTGTTGGGTTATGTCATCTCAAAAGAAGGCATAGCCATTGACCTGGAAAGAGTTAAGGAAATCAAGGAACTCCCTCTACCTGTCAACAAAAATGGAGTTCAATCCTTCTTGGGAAAGGTTAACTTCATTAGTCGGTTCATACCGAACTTCGCGGGAATTGTTCGGCCCATCACATTGATGTTGAAAAAGGACCAAGTTTTCAAATGGACAGTGGAAGCCAGAAAATCTTTTGAACAGATTAAAGAAGCCATCTCATCAGCTCCTATGTTGGTTAATCCAAATTTTTCCAAGGACTTCCTCATGTACATCTTTGGTGGTAGCACTAGTATCACTACTATCCTGATGCAGAAAGATGATGAAGATAAGAAAGAACTACCAATTGCTTTCTATTCGCGCACCCTAAAAGATTACGAGGTGAAGTACAACTTTATGGAGAAGCAATCTTTTTCTATTCTTAAGGGGCTGAAGAAGTTTCGACACCTCATATCGTGTAACAAAGTGATTGTTCGTGTGCCACACCCTAGCATGCATGAATATATTATGGAGGGTGAGATCACTGAGAAGCGGGAAAACTTGATAACCAAGATCCTAGAATATGACATTGAAATCAAGCCTGTCAAAATTGTCAAAGGGAAAGGATTGTGTGAATATCTGGCTAGAAACAATGAAGCAATGACCAAGGTTGAAGTCTCAGAACCTGTGTTGTTGAATGAGGAAAGTTTTGAAGATGACTGGCTAGATGACAGGATTAATTTCATGCAAACGAGAAGGTACCTAACCGGCCTCCCCTCTTTTAAAAGAAATTTTTATCAACTATAGAGTAATGGCTATTGTTATGCCCTGCATAACCACCTCATTTTAAATTTGATTAAAATGGGACCCTCTTTTTCTTTCGCTCTTTGTGTTTTTCCCCCTTCGATTTTGAGGTTTTGCTTTTCCTTGGCATGTGCTTAATATGTTTATCTTGCTTTCCCAAGTTTTTTCCCCAAGTTGCATATTGAAAATCTTATGTTTTGGGTGAAGTTTGGGTTTTTACCCTGGTTCAAGATTTTTTGGTCCGTCTCGATTTTCCCAAATTTCTTTCAAACTCCTGTTTCAATGTTGTTCTTGTTTTTGAGCCAGTTCAGGATTGTCCGCCCCGTCTAGATTTTCCCAGATTGCACTCGAAGTCTGGCTCGACCTATTTTACACTGCAATTTGGAGATTTCTAGCCTTCGCAGAATTCTGCCTAGGTTGGATTTTTCCGGATTTCCGCCTGGCCGTCGAGTTTCCGAGTTTGGTCAATTTTTGGGGCTTTATGCCATTTTGCTTTATCATTTGTGTTCTCCTGAGTTGAGATGTTCAATCTTTTTGTGCTTTAAAACATTATGGTCTTGCTTGGAGTTTGAATTCTTATGTGTTTGGGCATTTCATGGCTTTCCATGGTTAAAATCTAGGGTTTCATGCCCAAGCTGGTTTTCCCCGGTTAGCTCAAAATCCTGAACTTCTCAGTGTTGATGCTTAATGGCTAATCTAATGGTTTTATCATGATTTTAAGCTAACACTTGGACAAAAATGTTGTCAACAGTTGGATTCTCACATTGGTTTTTGATGAATGTAGGTTGAGTCTGGCAGGATGATGGTGGCTAGAGAGGCTAAAGGACACAAAGGGATCATCCATCTCTGAAGTAGAAAAAAAATGAAGCTGAACGAAAAGAGTAGGATTCCTGAGGACAAGATGACATCAGTCTGGTTTGAGGTTTCAGATACAAATATGAACGCCCTGCTACAAAGGACTAAGGCTATCATGGGATACAGTAACTAGACACCAACTGGATGATGCAGTGACCTACAGTGCAATCAGTAATGAATATCAATCCAACAAGAGAGACTAGGACAATACGATGGGGTGGCTAAAGAATAATATTCATGCTGTTGAATGGAAAACTAGGGTTTTGCCTATGCCACTTGCGGATAGCTTGCAGAGGACATTCTTGGTGACGAAGGCCAGAATGGAGCAAGGTATGGGCGAAGTGGGGGAAGTAGTTAATCCAAAGTTGCATCAAAATTCATGCTTCCTCATTGTTTCGCTTTGCCTCTTCTTCACACATTTTGGTCTAAGTTATGTGGGAGATCTTGGGCCGATCTGGTTGGTGCCCAAGCATTTAATGCACATTTTACTTTGTTTCAAATTCTTCGAGGGCCAACTTGTTCTATGACCGACTTATTGTAAAGCCTAACTGGGCCGGCACATCTGGCATTTTATAAATATGGTGTTTCGCCTCTTTTGTAAGGGTTAGAAAAGGTTGAAAAAAAATTAGCGGATTAGTTAGCAAGCTGGGGGATTCAAAGGGTAAAGAAAATCAAGAAGTAGAGTAGGAGTTAGAAGTTATTTTATTCTAAGTAGTCATTGTAATACGAAAAGACTCGAATTGTTGCTATCTTTGGTGATTCGATCAACTAAAGACAATGTGTTCTTGTTCAGTAGGAGCAGGAGGTGATGTATCTTCCTAATTTTCTTAGCATAGATAGAGATAACTTGAAGACATGGGTTTTCTGTACACTGGTGATCTTGCCAGATTTGTAAATGTTGCTTATCTGTTTCATTGATAGTAGGAGCAGCTAGACTTAAACCTACTTTATATTATGCTCTAGAATGGTATTCATTTTGGGTTAATCATTTGATTTGAAAAGATTTCAAGGAATGAAATTTTATCTTATGTTTTGTTTGATGATGATTTTTAATCTACTGTTAAAGTTTGCACTGTGAATGAATGAAACTTTGTATCAATTACAGGTTAATTTTATTCTACAGTTCTAGTTTAGGAATTCCTTGGAAGGTAACAAGTCTGATTAGTTGAATGAATCAACATTCTTTTCAGTTTGAAAACCTTGATCTATATTTTTCTTTTTCTTTAAAACCCCCAGTTAAAGTAGGTTTAGATAGATGTTTGATCTTGCAACAATCCAGAAGCTCAAAACTAGCAGGCCCCTTGAATATTATAGCCATATTGACCACTTCGTGAAACAACAACGTTGTGAACCAACATCAAAAACCTTGGGAGGTGATCAGTTTGATTACTGATTGTCTCTTTCAGGAGAGGTGAGATATTTTACTTTTATCTTACCTGCATGTTGTGTGTCAACTTGGCAACCCAACAGAACTGGTGCTAGAAGGAGGACCAGAAGAGAAAATTGTATAACATTGGGTCTTTCTCACCAAAGAGGTCCCATAGAGTTCTTTTATCAACTGAAAACCCACCACCTTTGATAGAACTCGAGACCCCAATGAGACACAAGATTCATAGGGAAACCATTCTACCACCCTTGTCAGCTCCACTCACTCCACCAGGATTTTCACCAATACCCCAGTTGATACCCATGAATCCGCCACCAAATCCACCTCAATTTCCATTAGAGCTGGTTCATCCCATCCAACAGTTGGATCAACCTCCACCACCACCACCAATGGCATTTTTTGTGAATAATCCCTCTCCATTGGGGACTATTCCTGGAGTCTTTCCTGATATTCCTAAGAATTCTGAGAAATTTTGTCCCAAATACATTCATGGTGAATCAAGGAGTGTTGAGGAGAACATACAAGCTTTTAAGGACACTTGTACCAGAGCTCAGATAGCTCACCATGATGTGGTTTGTAGGTTGTTCCCTTATTCCTTAGGGGACATGGCATACAACTGGTACCTAAATCTTCCACAAGGTTCTATTCTGAGCTAGATAGATCTAGAGAATGCTTTCATCAATCAATTCAGAGTTTATATGGATCCAGCCATTTTGTTCCATCAATTTTCTACCATTAGGAAGGAGCCATGTGAATCACTGCCCTTGTTTAATACAAGGTTTCAATGAATGTATAGGAGATTGCAGGACCCCTATCTAGTTGCTAAGAATAGTGCCATTCAGGCATATTTTAGAGTTATAGACCCTTTGCTTGGCTTGTTCCTACAAAGGACTTATCAGTTGGTAGATATTGATTCTCTATCTAAAGTTTATCATCTAGCCATCAAGCTGCAACAGCAAACTAGCTCTCAACAAGGGAACTTGGGAGGAGGTTTTCCTTTTATGGGGTATCAGATGTCTAATCCAACCCCTTTATTCAATACTATCCCAGGGATGTCTCCTTCCCATTATGGACCTATGTCTGAGTTGCAGACTCAATCTCTTGTTCCATTCTTTTCCAATGGAGCTCCTGACTTCTCTCAACAATCATAGGCTCATCACAGTCCACATGGTCATCATAATCAAGCTAGAATACCAAATCTTGTCGGTCAGCCACCTATTGCTAAGAATGTTGAGAGTGAAAGGATAGTTCAACTCACAAATGAGGTGGAGACCCTAATAAAAGCTATCTCAAGTCACAAATGACATGGCTCAGCTTAAACTGAACCCCTCTCAGAACCAAGGTAATTATGCTAATAGGGGTAATTACCCTAATCAGAATAATAATAATTAGGGTAACTATCAGAACAACAACAATCACAGCTAGAGGAATTATCAAGGCCAAAACTTCCCTAACCAAGGCTATCAAAATCTGAATAGAGGATATAACCAGAGGCCTAATAACAACAAACAATGGAACATAGGGCCAAATAATGGTGGGATTTCTCACAATTATCAAGCTAATGAGGACAAGCCACATACTGCAAATGTGGTTGACCTCAATTTTATGACTATCTGGTGCAGACTACATGATAGTGCAACTCATTTTGAGGTGAACTGTCTTGAAATGGAGAAGGTTGTGAAGATGGCATAGGAAAATGCCCAAATGTTCCAAGGGAATTCAAATAAAGGAGGTGCCTCAGTGGATACAACAATGGCTTATGACCTCTTTGAAGAAGAACCTTCATTCCCAATGCAAAGTGAGAATGAACCAGAGGAAGATGTGTATGATGCCCAAGCCTTTCAAACAAAGGGAGGACACTTCCTAAGAAACTAGAATAAGGGTATGTTCACTACATCAACACCACCTAACCACATGGTGCCTTTGAATCAGAGTACTGATAACAAGCCTCCTCCACCGAAGGGTCCACTTGACTTCCCTAGCAAAGGTAATTCATCTGGTGTTTTCAAATATAATGCAAGTTATAACACATAATTTGATATTTTTTTTGAGATGCAGAAACAGAAAACCTCTTTATCATACTTTGACATCATAAAATAGTGCCCTTCCCAATGAGATATAGTGCTAAAAGCTTTGGAAAAGGCTGATAAATCAAAAGGGAAAACCAAGGTGGCACCCGCTGCAAACATGAACGCAACTTTGTTCATAAACAAGGTAGGGACACCACCATTTCTTTTAAGTTTGAGAATCTATGGGAAGAATCTACACAATTGTCTGCTAGATTCAGGGGCTTCTAGAAATTTTATGCCATTTTCTATATGCAAGAAATTGGGATTGAATCCTATCCAAATAAACAAGAAGGTCATCCAACTTGATAAAACAGAGGTTAATGTAGTTGGAGAATTGATAAATATACATGTACAAGTAGTGTCTGACCCTAGGATTCAAACCAATATGGATATTCAGGTAGCAGACATTCCTGAGACTTACGATATGCTTTTGAGCAGAGATCTAATGAAGAGTATAGGGGGATATCTCTCCCTCGACTTTTGACATATGTGGCTACCATGGAGGGGAATGCCTACGCAGATTAGGATTGAGAGTGAACCTCACCTCAAACATATCATCACTGAGTATGACTGTCCCAACGAGGTAGCTTATTTTGAAACCGAGATAGGGGTTTATAAAAGAGAGGAAATTCTGACTCTTTCAGTTCTTGATTCTAATGATTTTTCAATGCAAGAATTCCCTGATCCCATGATTAGTGTAAACCAGCAGGTATATATTGATCAAGAAGTTGCAACAAGATCAACTGGTCTTAGGGGAAGATATCAATTTTTGGAGTTTTCTACTCCCAAATTGGTGCAGGGTACACTACCAAAATCATTCAGAATTGACCTGCCAACCCTACATCAGTGTTCTAAATCATGCTTTCCAAATTGAAGAAACTAGCCCAAGTCACCTTGAGACCGTTTCAAATCACTTCTCATTAGAAGCCAAAAATGAAATAATGTTAACCAGGGATAATATACCTTCAAAGGAAGTCCCTCCTCAAACTGAACTTACCCTGGTCATAATACCGGACCAACATAGTTATGTTGAACAACCCCAGGGTTTGTTTGATACCCCTGCACTCACAAGTATACCAAAACCCAAGGGGTTAATCAAAGATAAAGATAATTGTCAGAAAAATATCCTAGGATTACATGATATATCTGAGTGGACATTGGATATTGCACCTGATGAACCTATTGAACACCCATTCCCAATATTTGATGCAAAAGATCAAGTGGCCCCACCTATGGTTCATCTTATCCAAGCACCCACAACAAGCTCAAAGAGATCAACCCTAGCTCATAATCAGCTATCGACCCTCACGTTTGATGGATCCAAATCTAAAACAAGGTGTGGTGTTGGAATTGAGTTAACCAGCCCAAAAGGGAAAACATTTTTTGCTTCTTACAGGTTATAGTTTGGATGCACTAACAATATAGCAGAATATGAAGCATTAGCTCGGGGACTAATGTTCACACATCAGAAGAAAGTTACTGCCTTGACGGTTAAAGGAGATTTAGAAGTGATTATCAAGCAAGTATGCAACCAATACACATGTCACAATAAAAGGCTAGAAGCTTACAGAAATCGGTTGTGGAACTTGATTGAAGACTTTGATGCTTTTGGGATTAGTTTAATCCCTAGAGAGGAGAATCAAATAGTTGATTCATTAGTTGTTGCCACAAGTACCGTGGAGCCCATGCAAGGCTCCAAGCTCAAGAGATTCTCAGTAGAATTGATATCCACCCCGGTTGTCCCTGATAATTTCAGGAACTTTCAAGTCTTTGACGATGATCAACATATCCTTTCTTTTCTAGCAAGCTCAGATGTTTTCGAAGGACAGATCATCGATGAGTCCAACAGGGATCAAGGAGACTAGAACCCCAAAAAATTGTGATACAAAAGGTGTCCTCAATTTAAAAATTAATAGCATCCCCAAGGGAATGGTGGCCTTAGAAAGAATTTTTGATTCAAATCCAAGGGCTCAGGAAAAGGTATCAACCGAAGATAAGGGAGGTGAATATGAAACTATTAACTTAGCTGAATCTAGCCCTGAAAGGAATGTTTACATAGGGAAAGCCTGCCCTGAAGCAATTAGAGAAGATATATTCAGGGCACTAAAGAAAGATATTATTGCAATAGCTTGGGGGTATGAAGATCTAAAAATATTTGATACTTTTGTGATAACTCATACTATTCCTTTGAAGCCTGAAGCTAGACCATTTCGGCAGAAACCACTGATCTTTAAGGAAGTTCAGAAATTGCTTTCTAGAAGAATAATCTTCCCTATACGACATTCAACATGAGTGGCTAACTTGGTTCCAGTTCATAAAAAGAATGGGGAGATCAAGCTATGCATAGATTTCAGGAATCTGAATAGAGCTTCAGAAAAAGACAACTACCCACTCCCTTCTCTAGACGAGGTCTTGCAAACTGGCAATGGGTCTCAAATGATGTCATTCCTAGATAGTTATTTTGGGTACAATCAAGTGATCATTAATTATGAAGACAAAATGAAGACAGCCTTCACTACTAAGTGGGGAACATTTGCTTACAGAAGGATGCCATTTGGTTTGATAAATGTTGGAGCAACCTTTCAGCGTGCAATGGACGTAGCGTTCAAAGATTTGATTGGTAAGTGCATCATCATTTACATTGATGACTTGACAGTATTCTCTAAAGATAGATTGATGACTTGACAGTATTCTCTAAAGATAGACTAAACCATGCTGCAGACTTGGCTAAAGTTCTTGAAAGATGTATCCAATATGGTGTTTCTCTGAATCCTAAAAAGTGTGTGTTCGGGGTTTCTGAAGGGAAAATTTTGGAACACATAATCTCATAAAGAGGGATATCGATAGATCCAGACTGAGTTGAGTCTATTTTGAAGTTAACCATGCCAGGAGGTAAGAATGAGATGAGATCTTTCTTCGAAAAGATCAACTTTGTGAGGAAGTTCATCACAAGTTTTACAGAAATTGTTAAACCTTTGAACGAAATGATGAAGAAAGATGTTGAAATAGAATGGAGTAATGAGGCAAAGGCTTCTTTTTCTCAGGTTAAGCAATCCATTTCAGAGGCACCATTCCTCACCAATCCTGACTACTTGAAGCCATTTTATATTTATTATTTTGCTTCTGAACACTCATGTGCAGTTGTCCTGACACAACGAAGAGAGGAGGGGGATGAAAGGCCAATTGCCTTCATGAGCTCTCCGTTTAAGAATGCTGAAGTCAAGTACCCACCTCTTGAGAAACAAGCTTTTGCGTTGGTTAGAGCTGTCAAGAAGTTTAGGCATTATATCCTTCAAATTTAGATCATTGATGTGGTTCCTGATGCTGCTATGAAGTCTCTACTTATGCAGAGCGAGTTGGGAGAACGAAGGGGGAAATGGATGGCTATTTTGTAGGAGTTTGATCTGGAGATTCACCCTATGTAACTTTTCTGAGGTCAAGTCCTATCTAAAGCAATGGAAGATGCTGGTAAGAACATTACTTATTAGCAGTACACAACACAGTCCTTTTCTAATGACTCTTGGTATGCCGATATTATTTATTTCATGCTCAATAATCGATGCCCAGAGGGAATGAATACAACTCAGAGGAGAGCACTAAGAATGAAAAGCTCCCATTATATGCTCAAAGGAGGATTGTTATACAAAAATAATTTTGAAGGGGTTTATCTATGATGCTTTGATCAACAAGAAACTAAGCACGCAATTGTTGAATTTCATGGGAAACATGGCACGGGTCATGGTTCTGTAGATTCTTTAGCACATCAGATCCTCAAATCTAGTTATTATTGGCCATGTGTGTTTAAGGATTCCCACCAACATGTAAGGAAATGTCATATATGTCAAACTTCTACATCAAGAGAGCGTCATCCAGCCATGCCATTGTAGCTTGTTTATGAGGTAAGGCCATTTGCCCAATGGGCACTTGATTTTATTGGGGTAATTAACCCAAATTCTTCTGTAGGACATAAATTCATTTTGACTACCACAGATTACTGCATGAGATGGACAGAAGCTATACCTTGCAAGAATAGCACAACGGAGGTGGTAATCAAGTTCCTCACTGAATGCATCACAACCAGGTTTGGAGTACCCTTTGCACTAGTATGTGACAATGGCCCTGCCTTTTCTTCTGTCGAGTTTATTTCATGGGCTTATGATCATAGGGTTGTTTTAAAGTATTCTTCAAACTATTATCCACAAGGAAATGGAGTTGCAAAATCAACTAATAAGAATCTCCTAGGAGTAATCAAAAAATTGTTAGAGAACAATCCTAGAGACTGGCATACCCGGTTAAGATTTGTGTTATGGGTAGATAGGACTAGGATCAAGGTTGTGTTGAAGACTTCACCGTTTAAGCTAGTGTATGGCCAAGAGCTTGTGTTCCCTATTCACTTGCAAATACCTGTCTTTAAATTTATGCAAGAATTTTACTCTAGTGATGATAGGATTGAAGTAAGGTTAGCTGGCTTGCTGAAATTAGAAGAGCAGAGAGATGCTACTTTGCAACAAATCTTTAGGCACCAGGCTGTTTTCAAATGTTGGTTTGACAAAAAAGCCAAAGTCAAGGATTTCAGGATATCAGACCTTGTCTTACTGTGGGATAAATCCAATGAAAAGAAGGGTGACCACCAGAAGTTTGATAAGCTCTAGTTGGGTCCCTATCAAATTGCTGAAATCCTAGGAGAAAATGTTTTTTGGCTGAGTAGTTTAGCAGGAGAACCTGTTCCATTGCCTATCAATGGACAGTTTCTCAACCATTATTTTAGGTCTTAAAAGGTCTAGTATTTTTTTGGGTTGTATATATGTAAATAGTTTGTTGTTTTGTTGGTTTTGTCTTTTCCTTGTGTTTTTTCTTTTTTTTTCTTTTTGTTCCTTTGTTTTTTTTGGGGGGCCTTCATTTTATTCAATTGAATAAAGGGGTTGTTATCTGAAGTATACTTTGGTTACTAGGAGAGAAGTTGGTTTAGATATTTCCAAGTTTTCTGATTGGATGATTTTGTTCTAAATTCATTATTTTATGTCCATTGTCAATGAGAGTTGTGGAAAGTCATTGAGAACAAGGTGTAAAGTAAGCAATCTTCACTAACTACGATTGAATTTGTCACAAATCATTAGAAACATCTCCTTTTTTAATGGTATATTTTTCTTAGGATGATGGTGTTGCAAGATTTAAGTTAAAAATATGATTCCCTGGATGTTGTTATGAGGTACATGGTAGTTTTCAACCCAGTACAAAAGTTGGACATCTGACATATTGAGAAAAGAGAACTATCTAAGAAAAGAGAAATATCTAAGAAAAGAAAACTCAATACTAAATAGGTGATTCCAGTATCTCTACCAGGGCTATGGATGCCTGACTGGCAGTAGAGCAATGTTGTGAGAAAACTAGAGGTATCTCCGTCGGAGCTATGGACACTTGACTGGCAGCGGAGCAATGCCCAGGATATCATTGCACAACAGTTAAAGGGAATCAACTCATGTAGTTCAAATCTTGAACATAATTGTTCAAAAGATGAGAAAAACTTTGTAAAAAGGGTGATATACCATCAAGCACACACATAGGTTCAGGGGTAGCCAGTGCTGATTTACATTTGAGATTCGAGCTCAACCTTGTTTACTGAAATTGACCTAACTGGAATTGTGATGTCCATAAATCAGGAGTTCTAGGTAACTGAATCCCTCAGTTTCCTAAAATTGGTTAAACCATTTTCCCTTCCAAGTCACCAATTGTTATGCCTTGCATAACCACCCCATTTTAAATTTGATTAAAATGGGACCCTCTTTTTCTTTTGCTCTTTTTGTTTTCCCCCCTTTGATTTTGAGGTTTTTATTTGCCTTGGCATGTGCTTAATATGTTTATCTTGCTTTCCCAAGTTTTTTCCCCAAGTTGCATATTGAAAATCTTATGTTTTGGACGAAGTTCAAGTTTTTCTGGTCCGTCCGGATTTTTCCAGATTTCTTTTAAACTTCAGTTTCAATGTTGTTGTTCAGGTTTTTGAGCCAGTTCAATATTGTCCACCCCATCCAGATTTTCCTAGATTGTGCTTGAAGTCTGGCTCAGCCTACTTTTATCTACAGTTTGGAGATTTCTGGCCTTCGCAAAATTCCGCCCGGGTCAGATTTTTCTAGATTTCCATCTAGCCGTCGGGTTTCCGAGTTTGGTCGATTTTTGGGGCTTTATGTCATTTTTCTTTATCATTTGCATTCTTTTGAGTTGAGATGTTCAATCTTGTTGTGCTTTAAAACATTATGGTCTTACTTGGAGTTCGAATTCCTGTGTGTTTGGGCATTCATGGCTTGCCATGTGCGTTCATGGTTAAAATATAGGGTTTCATGCCTAGAGCGTCGCCATCTCATCTTGTTTTGCTTTTGATTTTGCCTAGAATTCAAGGAAGATCTGTTGAAGGTTCGGATTTAGCTGGTTATGTGCCCAAGGTCCTCAAATTTGTGACCTTCAGTCAATTTGAGTGAATTCATGTTGGATTGTCAATTTTTGGGTTTTCTGTTGACCTTGGGATTTTCCTGCCCAGTCGAATTTTCCCAGTTTTTCCTCCTTCCCTCTATTTTCACGGAATGCATTGAAACTTCAAAAATTTACACTTTTCGTAGAAATCTAGTCTGGTCGAATTTTCCCAAATTTTTTGGGAGGCGCTGTGGAATGAGGAAATTTGGTGAAATGGATGATTCTAATGATAAATTCTTGAGGACAAGAGTAGGATTCCTGAGGACAAGATGACATCAGTCTGGTTCGAGGTTTCAGATATGAATATGAATGCCCTGCTACAAAGGACTAAGGCTATCATGGGATATAGTAACTGGACACCAACTGGATGATACAGCAACCTACAGTGCAATCATTAATGAATATCAATCCAACAAGAGAGATTGGGACAACACGATGGGGTAGATGAAGAATAATATTCATGTTATTGAATGGAAAACTAGGGTTTCACCTATGCCACTTGTAGATAGCTTGTAGAGGACGTTCTTGGTGACGAAGGCCAGAATGGAGCAAGGTATGGGTGAAGTGGGGGAAGCAGTTAATGCAAAGTTGCATCAAAATTCGTGCTTCCTCATTGTTTCACTTTGCCTCTTCTTCACGTGTTTTGGTCCGAGTTATGTGAGAGATCCTAGGCTAATCTAGTTGGTTCCTGTGCATTTAATGCACGTTTGACTTTGTTTCAAATTATTCTAGGGCCGACTTGTTATGTGACCGACTTATTGTAAACCCTAACTGGGCCGACACATCTGGCATTTTATAAATATGGCATTTCACCTCTTTGGTAAGGGTTAGAAAAGGTTCAAAAAAAGTTAGCAGATTAGTTAGCAAGCTGGGGGATTCAGAGGGTAGAGAAAATCAAGAATTAGAGTAGGAGTTAGAAGTTATTTTATTCTGAGCAGTCGTTGTAATACGAAAAGACTCGAATTGTTGCTATCTTTGGTGATTCGATCAACTGAAGACAGTGTGTTCTTGTTCAGTAGGAGGAGTAGGTGATGTATCTTCCTGATTTTCTTAGCATAAATGGAGATAATTTGAAGACATGGGTTTTTTGTACACTGGTGATCTTGCCAGATTTGTAAATGTTGCTTATCTATTTCATTGACAGTAGGAGCAGCCAGAATTAAACCTACTTTATATTATGCTCTAGAATGGTATTCATTTTGGGTTAATCATTTGATTTGAAAAGATTTCAAGGAATGAAATTTTATCTTATGTTTTTTTTGAATGATGATTTGCAATCTACTGTTAAAGTTTGCACTGTGAATAAATGAAACTTTGTATCAATTACAGGTTAATTTTATTCTGCAGTTCTAGTTTAGGAATTCCTTGGAAGGTAACAAGTCTGATTAGTTGAATGAATCAACATTCTTTTCAGTTTGAAAACCTTGATCTATCTTTTTCTATTTCTTTAAAACCCCTGGTTAAAGTAGGTTTAGATAGAAGTTTGATCTTGCAACAATCCAGAAGCTCAAAACCAGCAGGCCCCTTGAATATTATAGCCATATTGACCACTTCGTGAAATAGCAACATTGTGAACCAACATCAAAGACCTTGGGAGGTGATCAGTTTGATTACTGATTGTCTCTTTCAGGAGAGGTGAGATATTTTTACTTTTATCTTACCTGCATGTTGTGTGTCAACTTGGCAACCCAACAGCTATGTACTCTTGGAGGGGGTTATTTTCAAGAGGAATTTCGATGGCATTTTGCTAAGCTGTGTGACATAAGAACAAACAAGAAATGTACTGGAGCAGTATCATAGTGGCCTGGCCAGAGGACATTTTTTGGAAAAAAATTACTGCAATCAAGATCATGCGCGCTGGCTATTTCTGGCCAACATTATTAGAGGATTCACATTCATTGGTAAGACCTTGCAATGAGTGCCAATTTTTTGTTGGAAAAAGGAAAAATGTCACCATGCCACTCCAGCCAATTGTTGTGGAAGATCCTTTTTTTCAATGGGGTCTCGACTTCATTGGCATGATCAACCCGATTTCATCCACTAGACATAAATGGATCCTAACAGCAACTGACTACTTCACCGGGTGGACTGAAGCTCTACCTTTCAAGAATGCAACTAAAGTAGAAATTATAAACTTCCTAGGAGAATTGGGAGCCAAGTTTGGCCCACCAAAAACAACTATATCAGATAATTCCAAAGCCTTTCTCGGCTCCAATATCAATCAATTTGCACTAAAATATGGGGTCTTCCTAAAGACATCTTCCAATTACTACCCACAAGGGAATGGTCTTGTTGAATCTACAAACAAGAGTCTTATCTGATTGATCAAGAGGATAGGTTCAGAACACAAAGGGAGTGGCATTGACACCTCCATACATCTCTATGGGCGGATCACATCATGCCTAAGCAAATACAAAAAACATCTCCTTACGAGATAGTTTACGGAAGGAAGCACTGTTACCCATTTCCATGGAGATCCCTGCAATCCAATTGCTCAAGTCCCTTGATAATGAGAAAAATGAAGCAATGGAGGTGTGGCTAGCAGAATTACTGGAGGTTCAGGAGAAATGAGAGCATTCTCTTGAGGCAATGACTAACCACCAACAGGTGGCAAAGAAATGGTTTGACAAGAAACTGTCTTACCAGGGTTTACAATGTGGAGACTTGGTGCTAAAATTTAATGAGCATGGAGCGAACCCGGTCAACATGGAAAGTTTGACAGTCTCTGGGAAGGACCATTCTAGATAACTCAGTGCAAGCAACATAATTCATTTGAATTGGAAACAATGGAGGGTGAAGCTTTGGGTATACATATTAGTGCTACAAGGCCCATGGCCATGTTCCAAAAATACATATATTATCGTCGGTATGTGTAGCAGAAAGTGTTTCATATACAAAAAGAGAAAAAGGGGTCTTCAGGGCATTTCTTTAGGCATTTGAAGGACCAGCGGCAGCAGCAGGTGGCACACGATGAGGGAACATCATTCTTTCAAAATTCTCGTACCATTGCACCTCGTTGAAGGGATCGATGTTATGCATCCTCATCAGAAAGTGGAAAGTGGTACAGACCTTATGGCAGTGTTCCTCATGGGTTTTGAGCTCAAAGCTGCACAGAAAGGGCTTTGTCAGCACAAGTCCTCCTTCCTCAACAAGCAAGTGTAGGTTGTGAGCAGACAGAATCCTGTGACCAATCTCAGCAGCTGCTACAATGACCTCCAACCCCCCCAGATAGTGTTTGGGGAACACCTGCTTGGTTAGCCTCAGAACCTTCCTCTTGGAGATGCCAATATCTTGCAGGGAAGCTACAAAGTGAGAGGTAATGCTAGTGTTTACCCTATATTGGTCCTGATACTCCATGCAGTCTTTCCCAAGAACCCACTTAATAGCTTTCACACATACAAAAAAAATTTCATGCAGATCATGTGTTTTAAACGCCTACACCTAATTTGTCCAAAAAAGGAAAATTGAGTCTTTTTACATGTAATCCTAATGGGAGTCTCCATAACTACTGCTACTTATGCTAAGTAATGAAGCTACTTACTTTTTCCTAAGGCTAGTTGCTAAGAAATCACTAAGTGCAAATGTGAATTGCCATAATACCAACGGGTCTATTTATAGACAAGAAGAAGATCCTCTAATCGGGCAAGGTGTGCTTACGTCAAAAATAAGTGGTATGAGAGAGAGTCCTGACAAGTTGTATTACAGCGTGCGAAATATTGAATATAAGCAAATGCAGTTTCAAGTTGTTCAAATTAAGCCTTTTCAGAGGAGAAAAAAGGAGCCAGCTTTCGCTACAAGAATACTTTTGTCCTGGTAAATCAAATAAAATCTCTTTTGGTTAAGTCGTTGGTTGATGTGCCCCGTCGCAATCAAGTGATCATTAAATGTAAAGGCTTGCAAAAAGATATGGCATTGCCGATCTGGTACCTTTTCCAAGGAAAAACTATAGTTGTCATACATGGGGTCACATCCCTTGTTATGTGGAATCCTTTGGCAAGTTGGAGGCCTCTTCGCATGAGTGACAAGGTTAGTGGTGCATGGCATAATTAATGTGAAAGATAATGTCTCCTCTTGCTAATCCACTATTTTTGAAAATCAAAAAGGCAATTAAGAGCATCGTGCGGAAGTTATTAATCTTGTAGGGTTGGCAAAACATGTAACCACCTCAGTCATTTGCACAGAGGACTTTCAAAAAATTAGTTAGTAGAATCCAGCAAAATATAGGAAAAAATGGCTGAGATTACAGAAAGCTCAACCCAGGCCATCATCGCTAGCAGCATTAAAGAAAGAAGAATGCAGGTGCCTTGCATGGAAATTTATGAGCGAATTTCTTATGCAACCTCGGGCATTCTAGCTAAGCCTTTGTGGCCTCACACTCAACAAGCAAACCAAAAATTGTTAAATGCAATTTTTCCCAGGAACCAAGTTTTAGTTGCAAAGGATTGGGATAATGTTTAGGATCCAGAGCTATCCTAGAATCCTAAGAGTCTAAGAGAATCCACATGTGAAAAAATGAAGAATCTCAATGATCCTTTTTATGACCGGTTGTGGAATTGTAGTCTTCCTCAATAAATGGTTCCTTTCGTACACTATTGTTCAAAAAATGTGGTTGCTTGTGCCAAAATTTTTGATGTTGAGTTAGGAGTTGTGAACGACTATGATTTCAGAGTGGTGATCAGTCATCAGGCTCTCCAGGACATGTTGCGCATCCCTCTTAATGGTCTCGAGGGTGTTGAATATTTCAATATTGCCAGATTATAGAGGGCCTAGGGAGGGTTTAGAACAACGTAGCAATTTTTCAACATTGAGACTAATTAGCCAACAAATTACTCAGTTCCGCCTAGCTTTCCTCTTAAGCTAGTTGCTTTCAAAGTAGGTATGGCTTCCATTTTCTCCATGTTGGCATTGATATGTGGGTTATCTATGGACAAGGAGGTCTCAGATTTTCAAATGAGTGTAGGCTTCATGCTAAAATGGAATAAAGTGCCTCCATTGATGGACTTTGCAAAAGCCATTGTAGAAGGAATGTGCCAACAGTTGAAGGGGTTTGAGCCAGGCTCCATGTTCAGGTATCCATCTTTCTTGGCCTATATGATTTTGTTTCAAAACCTTGATTATTTCAAGCAATTTATGCCCATGGCAGTATTTGATGAGAATGGTGCTAGAAGACCAGTTTCGACCTGGACTATGGTCCTTTCAAAAACCTTTGATTATTGCACTTTTTTATACGCATTCCTAGCTCCAACTTTGAGAGCTTTGGATCAAACGGGAGGTCAAGGGTCCAGGCGCTTGATGCAAAATAAAATATCATGGATGAGGGGCCTGGTGCCGCCTTGTGATTGGTTTTTTAGTTAAAAATTTACAATGCTCCATATGTAGGGTTTTGTCTGCGAGCCTTTCCGACTCCTGCATTTTGTTTCTGACAAGGTGCTAGCCTTGGAAGTCCTTAGGTAGTTATACAACATTTAAAATGATTACTGGGGGGTAAGCATCTGACTTCCTACCTGGTGCTGCTAGTTTCGTTTGGTTCTGTAACCTTGGTTAAGAAAAAGAGTTCAAATGTTAATAGTTCTGAAGTGTTGTTTTCCAAATTGGGCCACCTTGGACTTGTGCTTTTCAATGATACTTGGTGATATAATCTAGTGGGTAATTTAGCGGAGGTAGGCATTAAAATCCCTCATCAACCTCAGCCATTTTGGTATCCTCAGAGGAATGCAAATGAAGGAGATGATAAATTATACATTGGCCTTGAGCACTTACCTTCCAACATGGGTTGACCTCCTTGGCTAAATTTATATCATATATTGGCTAAGCCTAACCCTATTCATGTAATAAATTAATTCCTTTATAGCCAATTGGCAAGACTTGGATGGAAACCTGAGAAGATTAAAGCTTTTTGGATCTACAGGTAGGAGACTAAAACAACTAATGGGCTCTATCAAGAGGTGGGCTTGGATGCCCGGTTTGATGAAGTCTAGAACCGCGAGCACTCAGACAGTGATGATTGTCCAAATCCTTTAAAGTCCAAGAGGTATTGTGAAGTAGAAAGCATTGCCCCAGGGCATGGAGAAGATGTAGCCCAAAAGGCTTCGATAATTGAAAAAGGCTTTGTGTAGGAAAAGGCCATCAGTGGACAACAGTTGCCGCTTGAGGAATCCTCAAATACACAACTGTCAGAGCCAACTAGTTCCTCAAGATCGAGCAAGAAAATATCAGGCTCTGCTAGGCACCACAGAAAGGTTATTCTAGACATCGATGATTCTCCACCAGATAAGATATCTCGGACAAAAGAGGCATGAGAAGGAAAAGAAGAACAGTGTGAGGAGGTAGTCATGTCTACCACCAATCTTTGAGGAACTCAGGTACATTTCTCCCCTTATCTCTGTTCTATGTCTCTAGTTTCCTCCACGCCTGCTTCTACCATGCCGCTTGTGTCAAATGTTCCTTTCGAGGGTCATTTGGGACAGGTTACCCTTGGTTCTCCTAGGGGTCCTCGTTCACCTCCTCCCATGTCTACTACTCTTGAGGTGAAAATTATAGCAACATATTCTAGCCCACTAAGTTAGCAGTTTGTATCTTCGATGCTTCAGCGTCAAGTGGCTACTTCTCTAGCCTTTTTCCCTGCTATGCTTTCATCATCTCAGAGCAGTTAGTTTATCCCATTTTTTTCCCCTGCAACTATTATGAGACCTAGCAAATCCACTAATATGATAAGCACGCTATCATTCCCATTGGAAGTTCCCCCGAAGTATCCTTTTGTTGGTCGATTAGGTATTTTTCCCCAAGAGTATTTCTTGCAGGTGGATGTTTCCAAAAGTTCCCAGGCTAACCAAATTCAAAAAAGAAGGGAAAAGAATGCAAGCAAACTTGTGGAGCCCCATATGCAGAATGTGTTCAACGAGGGTCAAAATTCATTGATGTTAGAGAATTTGACACCCAACATCATTAGGCCATTCGAAGAGATGCAGCCAACTGATTATTTTGTCAATGTTGTTCAGCTTGACTTACAACAAGCTCATCCACAGGACAAAGTGGAATTGATGGAGGAAACCCAAAGGGTGGTGATTACTGATTTCCTTAAGCTCAGCTGCTAGATGAAAAAGAAAGATGAAGAAATAAGTGACCTAAAGGGGAAGGTGATCCTTTGATCAAATAAGTATAAAGCTCAAGAAATTGAACTTAATTGGCTATGGGATGAGAGGACTGCCTTTGAAGGAAAGGCCACTGAACTTCAGACTCTAAGTGTGGAGGTCATTCCAACCCTGCAGAAGGAGATCGAGCAACTCTGGGCAACCGAGACATCCCTCTGAGATGAATTAAAGCAAACAAATGATGGTCTAAAAGAGCTCCAACAAAGTACTAATGATGAAGTGAATGAGATGAATGTCACATTGGAGCAAGAAACTGAAAGGCTAAAGTAGACTGAATTAGCCCTGAAAGAAAGGGAAGAAGAAAATGTTTCTTTAAAGAATTAGATTTTGGTCCTGGAAGGAAACATCACAAAGTTGAAAATGAAACTAAGTAGCAAAACTATGAAAATAGACATTTTGAGATCTCAGCCTCTTGTATCTCAAATAAACATGTTGGAAATAGCAAAAGAACTACATGCGTCATACTGGGATAAGGTCAAGTCATTATGCCTTACCTTACAACCCACACTCAAATTTATGGTGCAGGCTATCAATTTGTGCAGATTGGTTGGCGAATCATTGCAACGAGCATAGGAGATGACTTTTGATAGGGTTTTAGAGGCTAAACAACTGCTAAGAAAATTGTATATAGCCTCTAATGAAGCATTGAGCAGTGTGGAAGTCAGAGATTAGACAATAGCAGCCATGAGCGTGAACATCCTCATTTCCATGCATGAGGCCATTCAGCATGTCGGCGAGTGCAGAGCAAGGGTAACTCAAATTACCAGTGATATGCGAGCTCAATTTTCTCGACTAACTCAATGAGGACTTTCGTCACCTTTCCTGGCTAACCAAACAGTAGCGGGCATCAAACACATTATTGAGAAGATTGAAGAGAAGAAGCAAGATTTATCTGTGTTTCAGTCTTTTGATCAACCTCTAACTGCTACTAATATTGAGAACATGGTGCATCAGTTGGCGCAGCTCCTTTTCCAGCTCAAGTCTGAGGTGAAAGTATCTAGCAGATTTCCTTTTAAGGCAATTATTGATTTGAATATGGTGCATGAAAGCTTACACAATCTCACTGCACCATCGAGCAAAGTCTAGACATCCCTTCAAGCTTCTCTCTCCAAACTATGAGTGTTTTTTCCTTTAAAGGTGGGATTGGTCTGCGAGGCCATGATCTAGAGGTTCTCATTTTGTAGGCAAAATGCCCCTACGAGTCGTCAGGCTATGAATAATTATTCACGTACCTCTCTTTTCCTTCATTTTTTTCTTTGTCTGCAGTTTCACTTTTAATAACGCTCATAGCTTTTTGGTTGTCGACACGTGTTATCATATCAGATCTTTCCTTCGGGACGCTTCCTTTTATTTTTGTCGGGCTCTGACTATGTGACACATCGCCTCATCTTGCTTTCCATTTGGTTGGGACCCGCATCACAACTTCTTCTACCAGGAGCTTTCCATGTGGCATTAGTTCGAGCACCGGTTATTTTTGTTAGATGATTGTTGCAACGACTTCCATTTTTCCACCACGTGTCCTTTCCTTTTTACTACTACATGGCTCGTATTCCCCCGAAATGTCCCTGCTAGCGTGCTATTCTTCCATCCTTTATGTTGGTGTTGATGCTGGAGAGCCTTTTTGTTATTGCTTGAGCTAAGGAATCTTTATTGTTGATGGCTTTGTTGAAGTATCTTTTCCGTTGGAACCTCCAAGCGGTGAGCCGACTAATTTAAGCAGCCATTTCTTCATTTGTTGGTTGTTGTTAGATGAGCAAAAAAAAAATTATGAGCATTAGGAATTAGCCTCTGTAGTTTTTTATTGTTAAATTTGGACTTACAGACTGTGCCATTATCTCTTGGCCTCTCTATTTTCAAGTATTTGATAGAACATTAGATTGTGCTAGCAATTTCTAAGATATATGGACATCTATTTCAAGCTTCTGTAATCTTTATATATAGCTTAGCGTAATACAAATCATGTTGCTGCTCTTTTGTGTTATTCTCATGTTGTAAGGGATATATTATGCAAATGTTTCGATGTTCTTATGTTTATGGCGCTGGGAATCGTTGATTTGATATACGCTTATAATTGTTTGAGCCTTTGTTCCCGCAATGTGCTTGTTTGTTTCATCACTAGTCTAGCACATCGCCTTAGTGTAGATTTGTTTGTTTTATGTTAATTTCTTGTTCCCTTCCCCCCCCCCATTAAAAAAATGAAGATTCATCTTCGATAAAATCTTGGAGGTCACTTAGTTGTGCGCATACATCCCCCCAATAGCTAAGTTTCGCATAAGACTGTTGCCCTGCAATTTTTGAGTCAACATTACCCAACCAAGATCTTATTTTGAGTGATACTTGCCTCCGCCTGGAGGAATGAACATTTACCTACAACCACTAACACGTGCTCATGGCAGTCAGGTGTTCAAAAATATGCATTTCACATAATACATCTCCATAGTTAGAATATTAATTCAATAACCATCCATTTCACACATATGCATTTCTTCATTAAATGAAATAACGTTCATTCATAATGCATTGATAACAAAGTACAAGAACATTTTATTCACCATCAGAATATTAAATTCACACTTACCCTATATAGTAATAGTAAATAGTAATTACATAATTGGGGTATAACAATTTTTGTAGATCAGTTTGATGTGTAAACATTGATACATTTATACAGTAGCCACTTATGTTTTGATGACAGTGGCTTGATACATGTACATGACACTTGATATATATATATATACACACACACACACACACACACATGAGATGTTGGTTCTAATATTATGGTGTTTCTTGTTTCATGTACACGCTTCTTTACTTTCATGTATGATTATGTGATGGATGTTATACCTATGGATGTATGCTTAGATTAGATGCTACTATGATTTAATAAACACACATGGATGTATGTTAATTAAATACAATAATGATCTAATTTCCTAACCAAAATGTTTAATGTAATGCACGGATACATAGCTAGTAGAACACACATGTATGTTTCTTACACACACACATGGTTACATCATAACACAAAAAATTTAATAATGTGTTAATAAAGGAATGCTAACATATGACACACTACAACCCTGAGGGATGAGCATTACACATGTGACACATAGACACTATGCATAGTATCGATGAAGATGCATTGAATTAATAAGCTCTTTAGAGGTGTCCCATCCATAGATGAAAATCTATTGGCATCAAAACCTTACACAAAGATAACAATGTAAAAGCCTAACCAATTAGGACTAAATTTTCCCCTTTGATCAAATGACACATTTACAATCCTCTAATTCTCATAAAGAACTAGGTCACCTCCTTGAAATTTCTAGGAAGAACACCTTGATTATACTGCCTAGATAGTGATCATTGAGAAGCTTTAAGATGATTGAGGGCTTGTAAACAATGCTCATCGAGCAAATCAAGCTAATGTAAATGATTAGAATAGAAAGTTTCATCATCAATTAACCCTTTAAGGGAAACCTGCAAATACAAAATCTCCAACTCTAAAGGCATGATAACTCCAACACCGTACATGAGGTTATAAGGTGTTTCTCTCATCATCATATGAACACTCATTTGATAGGCCCACAAAGCATATGTTAATTGATTATACCAATCTTTACCATTTTTTGAAGAATAAGCTCAAGATTTTTATTAGATGCTTCTACTTGGCCATTAGACTAAGGATAATATGGTCTAGAGAATCTATGTTGCATATGAAATTTCTCCAGGAATTGCTTCACTTACTTGTTCTTGAATGGTGTACCACTTTCAAAAAAAAGGTAGAAGGTAACCCAAAGAGAGCAATGATATTGTTTAGAAGAAAGCTACAGATAGCTTCAACATTCGTGGATCGAAGCAAGATAGCTTCAACCCACTTCGTGAAGTAATTGATAGCAGTAATGATAAAGACGTGTTCTTTAGAAGAAGGAGGTGATATCTTTCCAATAATATCCAACCCCCATTTTATGAACGGCCAAGGGGAAGTCTAATTTTGAAGCTCTTGAGTAGGAGCATAAATAAGAAAACTATGTTGTTGACATTACAGTCACTTCATAACAAAATCAAAGGAATCTTGTTCCATTTTCTGCCAAAAGTATCCCATGTGGATAAGTTTTTGCACCCTAGAGCTTGAATGAGCTTCTTTAAGGGAAAGGGGTATTTTTTCCTTAGTGAAGCGCCAAAGAAGAAGACCATTATAGGATTTTTGATAAAAGAACATCTGATAATAAAATGTAGTGGACCAAAATATTTTGTATCTAAGTGTGATCATTCTTTGTTGCATCATTAGGAAATTTTTCGGTCTTCAAATAGTTGTAAATGTTAGAGTACAATTCTCCCAATTCTACATGAGTACACATGAGAGCATCGGATTCAGGTTGATTAGAAACAACAGGAGAGTGAAGAATGTGAACCACAAAGTGGTATTCTTTCATATCCTTACCTGAGGGCACTAGGGAGGTAACGCTCACCATGGCATCCATGTGTTAGTTTTCTTTGCTAGGGACACTATGTATTGTGAAAGAAGAGAATCGATCAAGGAAAAAGCCAGGTCCCGATACCAAGACAACTTACTTTACTTAGCTTGATATGTTCCCATGATTTGATTCACACTAAGCTCAGAGTCACTATGCACAAAGATGCTTTATGTTTAATGTGATTGTGGCATGCAAACCAGGAATAAGGGCCTTGTACTCAGCAATATTATTAGTATATTGAAATTTTAATCAAAAGGAGAGAGGGACTAGACTTCCTTCGGGTGAGATCAAAAATACACCCACCTCAGAGCTAATCTGACATCTCGATCCATTGAAATACATCTCCCATACAAGATCATGATTAATCATAAAAATATCTTCATCGAGAAACAAATCTAGACCAGGGAAGGAGCAAGATGAAGGAGCGTCTGCCAATTGATTGAGAACTGCTTGACCTTTTATTGATTTTTGAGTCGTGAACTTTATGTCAAACTCAGAAAGAAAATTACCCATTTCTCCAACCTCCCAACAAGGTCAGCACTAGAAAAAATTCTTTAGAAGATGACTTTTCACAATGACGTGCATCTCAACATGAAGATAATGTCTAAAATTTTGCATTGCAAAGACAAGAGTGAGACATTATTTCTCCATGGTAGAATAACGGGTTTCCTAATCAACAAGGACACAATTTTTTTAGAAGACCGCTCTTTCCCTACCATCATCATCGTATTGAGCAAGCAAGGCTGCCAAAGCGTACAGTGATGCAACAACATAGAGAAAAAAGGGTCTATCCTCCATAGTCGGCATTAAGATGGGAGGATTGGCTAGATAAGTTTTAATTGAATAAAAAGCTTTTTGGCACTCATCATACCATATAAAGTGAACATTCTTCTTCAACTAACGAGTGAAGGGAAGAGTATGATCAACCAACTAAGATATGAATCTTCAAATTGCTTGAATCTTCCCTTACAAACTCTATAGTTTAGATATTTTCTAAGTGGAGGTATGTTAATAATTGCATCAATTTTGTTTATATCGACTTTAATTCCACGATAAGAAACTATAAATCCTAAAAAATTCCCTACGTCGAAGACACACTTAAGAGGATTTAGCCTCATCTTATAGAGTCGAAGTATTTCAAAGATGAGATGAAGATATCCTACATGATATTAATGGGCTATAGATTTCTCCAAGATGTCATCAACGTAGTCTTCTAAAATTTTATAATGAAATCATGAAAGATTAGGTTCATCACCTGTTGGTAAGTCATGTCTACATTCTTTAACCTAGATAGCATGACCATATAACATAAAGTACCCTAAGGGGTAGTGAAGATTGTATTATACTAATCTTTCGACTTAATATGAATCTGGTTATAGCCCTAGAAGCCATCCATGAAGGACAATAAGGCATGGCTTGTCGTCGATTCTACAATCATATCAATATTAGAAAATGGAAAATCATCTTTAAGAGAAGCCTTATTAAGGTCACAAAATTCAATGCAAATACAAATATGACCATCAGGTTTACTAATGGTAACAATATTTGAGATCCAAGGTGAATAGTCGATAGGATGGATAAAGCCTGATTTTAATAACTTCTCTATCTCAGTCTTAACCAACAAGGCCACCTTGGGATTGATCTTTCAAATTTTTTACCTAAAAAGCTTGGTATCAAGACATAGGATGATATTGTGGATCACTATAGACTTGTCAATACTAGGCATTTCCTCATATGACCAAGCGAAGATATCGGTTGGAGTGCTCCTTAGCTTGTTTTGAAGAAAAACATTTTTTATCTTAATCACCTTTTCAGAGGATTTACGATCCATGAAAACTTTAACAATATCTCACTTAAAGAGAGGACTACGGTCTTTAGTATGAGGTATTAGGAAACCATCGTCAATGTTAGATAGAGGGGCCTCCTCATCCATACTCAAAACAAATTCTTCAAAGTATGCTTGTTTATTCAAGTGATACGAGAATCGTCACTTCTGGTGAAAGGGAGGCAAATAGGAATAGGCACCTAAGAATTCTTCCAATGCTTCTCCAAGTAAAAAACATCTAGAGGAACTTCTTCAGGTTCTACTTTATCCTCGATCAGTTCAAGGTGAACTAGGTTGAGAGGTTCAACCATAATCATGTTAACACTCCATCATGGTTTTCATCTAGATTGTTCAATAGAGCATCCCAGTTCCAAGTTATGCTTGCAAGGATTAAATTGGATAGGGACTTCAATTCCTTTTTAAATATGCCCAATACCTTTACGTATGTAACCATACTTGGAAACAAGCCTATATCTAGGGCCATAACGCGTTCACAAAGTCTCAAAAGGAGGTGGTTCCACGTAGAGAGTGTCATTCCACCAGTGAGTGTCAAATGTGTCTACGAGACCACAACCATCCTTCTCATTAGAATTAGAAACATTAACCTCTCCATTAGAACTTCAATCATCCTCGTTAGCAAGGGAACAACTGGGTTCCTGGATAGGATCATAACTTTCCTTCTCAGTGGGAGGTTGATCAACTTTCTTAGCGAAGGTATTTAAAGTTGTTGGAAGATCAAGGTTGACGAGATTCACTTTGTACTCTCCAATGAAGAATTCAAAGAAGTCCAAGGATCCCCAAACAGCACCAAGACATGCATTTGATTTAGAAGAGGAAGTAAACGGGGAAGACTTAGGACTTTTTGCTTTAGGTCGTTCCTCTTTCGAGACACTCACTTTGAGGATGATCTCTACAGATGGAACCATCAAAGAGCATGTCAATGCCTCAAAGGTTAGTGATGGAATATAATTCTTAAGAGTGGAAACAACTGAGGCTCAACTAGCAGCCACCAACTCACAAAGGTGCACTGCTTCAAGGTCAGCCTTAATTGTAACCACTTGATTATTAGCTATAAACTTTAAAGAATGATGTAGAGCAAAAGTCACAGCTCCCATAGCATGAATCCAAGGTCTTCCCAAAAGAATTTTGTAAGGTAAGGTTCCAGGCATCACATATACCAAAGTGGGTAAAGTAACAGATCTAGTTGTAAGGGAAAGATTATCGTGCCTAGGGCTTGTCAACCAGCATTGTCAAATCCATGAATGTATAAAGAAGAAGCAGCTAAAGAAGAAGAATCAATATTAATCTTAGGTAGTAGATCAATACCACAAACATTAAGAGTTGAACTGGTGTCAATGAGGGTACTTCTAATACCAATGTTGTTAATGCTAACTATGATCATTAGAAAGTGTGCTTGCTTCAGCATATCTGGGGGTGAAAGTTCTTGTGGATAGAATGTAATATTCAGTGAATCTGCAAGAATATGAGCCATCAACACATTAATATTTGTTTTCCTAGCAGAGATAGGTAAGAGGATCTTTTGAAAGGCTTCCTAAAGCATACCTTGGTAAACTAGAGCAGTCTGAAGCAAACCCCAAAGTGAGATCTTAGACAGAGTAACACGAAGTTGCTCGATAAGATCATGGTCTCCAGGTGCTTTAGTCGCGGTTTTAGGAGTTGAAGGGAGGATTGGTTGAGAAGGAGATAAAGAAGTAGGAACTTGAGTAGATTTAGGTGTTGGAATATTATAAGGTTGTTGATTCAAATTTTGTTGATTTCTTTTGGTATTATATGTGTGCACTATATTGTTATAAGTAGAGTTTGTAGCTTATACAAACCTTGTATACAAATATGTTGAGTCATTATAATACGGGACCCCATAGATAGAATGAATCTTCTTAGGAGAAGGTCTAGCTGGATTCAAGTAAACAACGGGTCTCTTGGGCCTTGGGGAAGCCACGAAGACTACAACAAAGTTCACTGACTTCTCAATGGGTGAAGAAGAAGTAGATGTTTGTGAAGAAGTTTGTTTGAAATATCTGTAGATAAAGAAAAATGATTCTAAGAAATCATCTAGTGCATCATCCAACATATTAAAATCTTCCTTAGAGAAAGCATTATCATAAGTATTAAAATATTACAGAAAAATATTTGACATGGTTCACATCGGATTCACCAAAATGTAGAGAAGGGGGATTCACTGCTCACGAGTCTTTAGGTGATCCCACAATACTGGTTTATAATTTTGTTGAGGAAGGAAAATTGCAAAAACGCTCCCATGAAAAAAATTTGGCTTTTAGGGGTTTGCACAAACTGGGGTGTTCGTATGGACCCAAAAAGGGGTTTGTATAGACCTTGGTTCGATCGAACCCTATTTAATGATGAGACCCAGTTTTTGGAAAAAATTTAAAATGAAGATAATGGAAAATTCAAAAAAGGGGGGGTTTACTTGTACTAGGGTCCATACGAAGCCCCCTTCAAGTGAACCCCCAAGGGGGGTTCGCTCAAACCAAGGTCCATACGAACCCCCCTTTTTCCCCCTTCCCCTCCTCTTCTACTAAATATCTACAAAAAATTTCCTTTTGAAGCTCGGGTTGAGGATGAAAATGGAAGAGACTTCACAGACCCAACTAGATGATGGTATTCCTCAGAATGAGCTATCCATCAAATATAATTTTAATATGTTTTGGTTTTATTATGTATTTTTTTTAGTTTGATTAAACATAAATTTTTCATTGAAAATCAAGCTCTTTGTTCTGTACATGTGGAAAAATAGTAGATTAACAAAAAAAAATTCTAAAAAATATGTTTGGGCTAGGTATTGATGTCCTTGATCTAGTAAAAAAAATGAATTTTGATACATACAAAAAAAGTTATGTTGTATACAGTCTGCCTATGTTTGAATTGTAATTGGTTTGACTTTGAAACTTGATTAAGGAAAAAATATTCAATAAAACACTATGAAACCAAATGAACTTGTTAGATATCGTAGTTACAAATCTAAAAAAAAAAAAATTATCCTTCATAGAAAACAATTTATGTTGTTTACGGTGAGCATCACTCCTTAAAAATGGTGTTTACTGATAAAAACTAGATTTTGAAGGAGATGGAAAAAGAAATGCAGTTTGATTAAAAAAAATTAAAAAATATATATTTAGAATCTACAGACAAAATTTCACAAATCATTAGTTCGCATCATCTTCAAATTCCTCATGGTTTAGCAACTTAAGTGCCCAAAAGTGAAGATTTAGTTATAAAAAATTAGTTCAATGTATAGTTTGGCCAAAACTTATAAACCAATATTGTGGGATCACCACTCTTCATTCTCAAGAGAATCCCAGGGAGTGAATTTCCCTAAACTTCCTCAAGCTTAGCTAAATTGAATTAGGGAACCAATTGGAGAAATTGTGAAGAACGAGATATCAGGAATCTAGTATAGACAGACTATTTGAAAGACCGAAAGAGTAGAATCAACAAATCTTTGTTACAAGAGGAATAACTCTCAGAAAAGGACAACAGTGTAGGTTCAGGATGCCAACACAACGTGCTAGAGTCTGAGGGACGCGTTGGCATCTTGTACAGGAAGAGAGCTAAACCACAAAACAAAAATACCACTATTCTACTAATGAATTCAAATCTGAGGTCTGCTTCAACAAAATAGAATAACATAAATCAATAAAAGTTGAAAAGCACAAGGGAGAATGAAGGAGAAGCTTACAACAGGTCATGTGTTTGAAAACTTCCTCCAAGATTCACTTGGACAACTTGCACACAAGGAAAATGAGGAAAAATGTTGGGGCTATTTTCGGGCTTGCCATAGTCAAACCCCCACTTTAGTGTTCCCACCTCCATGGAAATCATAGAAAATTTGGAAAAAGTAAACAAGTACAAAGTGATAAAAGCAATCCTCACTCAAGGAGGAGAACTCATATCACAAGATAGCAAATGAGCAAAGTATCTATTTGCAATAGACAAGAAACAAGAGAGTGTTACCAACAATATGTGCCCCCCTCTTAACTGCACAGATGCATCATTGAAGGCTTGCAAGAGAGCTTTGGTTGTTGGAGGGACCTCAGTCTAGCAAAGCTTCACTATAGAAGCAAGATCGAAAGAGCAAGAGCTCAAGAATAGAGTAAGATTGAGAGATTCAAGAGTTAGAATTAGAGACATCCCCCAAAAGAGAGAAAAGGGAGAGTTTTGTTGCTAAAAAAGGCGAGAGGATCCGTTACACTCAAAAATATTACTATAGGGACACGTGTTGTGAGTCAATATTTTAAGATTCCACATTTCAAACACAAAAAAGCAGGAGGACGCTAGTGCGCCGCACAGACATCTACACTTTGTGCATGCATCTAGCTCATCATTTTTTGGGAAATGAGGTAGCAGACTATTGTTGCTTCATCATTGGTCCTTGTGGTAGATTGAAATCATGGAATTTCGACCCATAAGGTTCTTGTCATAAATGTGTTTACGCGTAATAAATTTTGAGCCAAATGTGCAAATGTGAAATTGCCCCTAAGGTGCAATTTTATGACATTACATTTTCCCCCCACTATAGTGGGCTAGATTTTGGAAAAAATCAACCGCACTAAAGTAGAAAAGAAAACAAACACTAAAACTTAAAAAAATTATAGATTTATGTGCCAAAAAAGGATATTGTGGAGGCTGCAGAGGTCAAGCAGGCAAGTACCAATGATGCCCCTGGTGATCAAACTCAACGAAAAATATAGCATTCAACATGAAAGTGCATGCAAACTTTTGTTCTACAAAACTTCAAGTTTTAGGTCAATCTAAAAATTGGAGGAAGCTACCAAGGTGAGAAGAATGATCAAGAAAAAAAAATGATGGTTCCAAGGCATGTGACTTAGAAAATTTAGAAGTACTAATTTGAATGAGTTTATCTTGCATCCTAGTAAGTTTAGTAGCAAGCTCATTGATAAATTACATTGTAAATGCATCTCCAATAGAACCCTTAGTGACATGAAAGGTAGAAATAAAATTTGAGTAATTTAGGCCAAGTTTAAAGCGAATACAAAGAATAAATTAAGTGTCTTCTTTCTTAATCCAACATTGTTTAAATTATAATCTCAAGGATTTGAAAAGTGTGAAGAGGTCTTGAATAGTTTCAAAGTTACAAGGGTTAATACTGATGAACTCATTCTCCAAGAGATGTCCTCCTCTTGCATCTTATTTCCAAATTAAGTTTAACAATATAGTCCATAGTTTATTATGCATATTTAAGAACTTAATTTGAAAGAGTATTTCTAGACATATAACTAAATGTAAAAATCCATAGGCCTCATCACATCTATTTTTCCTCTTAATCTCTTTTAAAGCTATTATTTGTTTTGCTTGCATACCCTTTGTTATTTTGAAAAAACCCTTTGCTTCTTAGTAACATAAACATTTCAGATTTCCACTAAAACTAAATATATGTTGTAAGAAGAGACATATGCAACTAATCCATAATGCAAAATTAAAGTTTGAGAGTGTAAAAAATAAGAAGACACAAGTGCAACCCAATGTTACTAGTTGGTGCAATAACACCCTAGAAATTTTAAAATTTGATACTTTATTTCAGTGCATTTACTATGCGAAGGTTGAGTTTTGCATAGTCCAAAATAGAAATATGTTAGACATACAATATGTTTACAAAATTGGAAAAAGTAAATGACACTATTGTGTAAGCTTAATAAATATCAACTTTCAAACAAATAGGGATAAAAATGGGTACATACAAGAAAATTACAAGAATATAAGTTCCAAAAATTAGGATTACTAAGTAATTTTTTTGATAAAAAATAAACTCTAGAAAATAGGATCATCAAATTAAAAAACCAACCACACAGTCACATAACCAACAAAAAAATCCTAAAGAAAAAAAAAAACTTGAATAGACATTTGGACAACCAATATATAAACCTCTAGCATTAAGATGTGAAAATTAAAGCTTTAATGGACCAAGGGTCCCCTCCAAGCCAAAGAAGAGTGCTAATTTTAATGCATCAACATCTATTGTGGTGCTCAAGTAATAAGATGATGTTAGTAATATAGGAACCACAGGTAAAAACACAAAGTCATGTCACACTTTTATAAAGGAAACAACCAACACTAATCCAACTTTTAAACTTGAATCACTAAAAAGTGGCATATATGTTTCGAATTTTGAAATGATGTAAATTAATAAAATGTGTGTGTATTAAAATATAATTGTTTCAATTTGACATCAACTTTCATATGAACTATTTATCTTAAAAATATATATATATACCATCCTAATGTAGATTCTTTTGTCTAGTGCATCATATTTTTTTAATTTTTAATAAGTTTTAGTATTTTTCTTGACGTGGTAATCAACCTAACATTTTTGTGCCGATAACCTAATTTTAATCAAAATAGAAAATAAAATATTAATAATGAGTAATATCTATATATTTATCTAAAATAGAAAAAATATATATATATTCTTATACCATCTTGATATATAATTTTTTTTGTCTAGTGCATCATATTTTTTTCAAAATTTTAATAAGTTTTAGTATTTTCCTTGACGTGGTAATCAACCTAATTTTTTTATGTTGATAATCTAATTTTATTAAAAATAAAATATAAATAATAATTAAACTATACACTTATGGATCTACAATTTTTTTAATTTAAAAAAATATTATTTACATGAGTAGGAGTTGTTGAAACATCAAGTTTTTCAAATAATTGTATTTCTTTGGTCAATTAGGCTCGAAGTGGTGCTACATATGCATTGAGCCAAAAAAATTAATTGGAAAAGTGGACATAGCTAGAATGAATCTTACTAGATCATATGTTTCACCAAAATTAATTTTTAGTCAGAAATTTGCTTAAGTTCACTTGTGTTGATAAGTTGGCTGAAAGTGTGACACAAATTTGTACTTTTACCCTACACTATCAAGTGATGTGGCATGTTGAGCTAGGGGGTGATGTGGCAAGGTCCATGCTAGCAATCCACATAAGTAGTTGATGAGTCTAAGTTGAGATAAGGTCCACAATGACAAGGCTCGAGATTAATGATTCTCATGGGTGATGTATATTTTGATTAAGTAGGAAACATGGAGGATAAAGTGACATGTATGTTGTAATTATTAGTAAGGTTGATAATTAGTAGAGTTGTTAATTAGCGAGAGAATTAGTATGGTATGTTGGAGGATAAAGTAGTAGGTTGGTAGAGGTATCAATTATTTAGGGATTACCAAAAATGTTTAAATAATTGTTAGGTAAAGAGGAAATGTCATCAAGGGTACATAGGTGGGAGAATGAGGCTATTAGTGGTTAAGGAGATTGTAAAAAAGGAGTATAAGTTGAATAAAAATGAATGCCACTATCACAAGTTCTTTGGTGATTATTGGATAATCTAAAACATCATTGTTGCTATATGGAAACCACCATAACTTATTTGGAGATCATTGGGTGTTGTAAGTTGTGATAACAGGTGGTTAAAAAGGGTATCATATTATGCTTTGGTCTATCAAGTAAATTGACATGACATTGCTATGAGGTCAAGTAGTTGGTACCATGTATGATTATAATGAACTTTGATTCCCATGATCAATGAAAACATACTTTCCCTTTTTGTAAATATATTTTCTTGATACAAACCTTCTACTCAAACAAGATATTATGCCACATAAACATTAAAAATTGGAAAAGAGACTTTCAAACCATGAACATGGAATATTCCAACCATGTAGTAGAGAAAGCTCCAGTGTCCCTAAAAAAAGTGTTTATATATTAATACATTTATAATAATTTTATGATTTTTGTGTTATTAGACTTGTAGGTTCACTTAAATTGTTGCTTGAACATCCCAAAATTTGAGCCACACATAAAACCAAAGCACACTAACATATAAACACGCCAATTATAGATTAGCTTCCCTAAATCTAAATTGAGTAAAATGAAAGCACACACCAACTTTCTCAAGCCTTCTGAACATAATGATGAAGCCATTTTTTTGTATACATTACCAAAATTAGCTCACCCAAAAATACAAAAAATAAGATCTCTCTAAAATCAATAAACAACTTAGTGACCTATCCTAAACACCATAACTTTGATACCATATTAGATTGTACAAAAAATAATAACTAAAACCTAGTGCAAGGACAGTAATAAGAATACCATGTGACATATGATCCTAAAACCAAAATTGTGGAATGGTCCACTTCCATTAATCAGAGATTGCATGTAAAAAGAACACAAGATAGCGATGGAAAAACTAATATACATAAATGGAAATCTCACACTAACATGCAAAACCATGCAAGGTGAGTAAGTATATATATAATATACAAGGTAAAAGATATAACTAATAGATAATGTAACTCACAAATATCCCAAATTTAGGAGTAACTCCTAAATAAGATGTTGACAACTCACTTCATGATCCACTCATAAGAACCTAAGCAAGCTAAACATAAGCGCAGGAAAAATGCATAACAACTAAATCAAATGAAATAAAAATTGACACTAATAATGTGGATGTTGAATAGGATGAGGAACCTATTGATAAAACTACTAGGGCCATAAAGCAACACATCAGATTTTTGACATGTTCTAGTGTCCCAAATCCTCTTGGATCAATGAGCTCTTGTTCTATTTGTAAGTATATTAGTATTTAGGAAATTTAGCATTCAACATTTTCAATTTTTAGCTCTAGTAAGATATAGAAGTCTAGCCTTAATGTCTCATTATAGTTGGATTCATGTATGCGAACTATCCTTCAAGGCTTCATTTAATTACATGTATTTTCAAGTAATTGCATATCATGTGCTTATTCATACTCTTGGACTTGATCTTGTTGGTGTAGATAGGTGTTTTACCTATCTAGGTCCTATTTATATTGTTGAAGTCCACTTAGGTCTTATGAGGGAATCTTTCTAGTTAGCATTAATTAAGGAGAATCTTTCTAGTTAAGTATTAGTTGCCACTTATCTTTTGACATTTAATTCTTGTGTCCTAGTTCATTTAATATTTTTTGGGGTAGTTATCTCATTGTACAAGATTAAGACATATGTCAAGATCTTGTATAATCCTATCCCACATTTTGCCTTTATAAGCAAGGCATCATTTGAACAGCCAAGTCAATTCAATTCAGTAAGTCTAATATATCACTGCAATCTTGAGTATTGCATATTGGCCATATCTTGCATCTATTATTACAATTTCATGTTCTTGCTTTTCCCTCTTGAAGAAGGTTGTTTTTGGTTTTTGCAAGTGATACTAGAGGCTTGAGTCCTTGAGTGACTTTAACATGGTATCAAAGCTTCAAAATTGTAAAACCCCTTCTTAGATCTGAGGGCGATTCAAGCTTGAGGTTTTGCAAGGTGCACATTGGGGCAAAACTAACCCCACAGTTGAGTCCAGAATGCCCAAAAAACCCTTATTTTTTATATAAAATACTTGGTATTTTGTTGATTTTTTTGTGGGCCATTTTTAAAGGGTTTGGCAAATTTATAAAAAATTCATCCATATGGATTGTACAGTGTCATACCTCTTGTACTTGATTTGTGTTGGTGGTATCATACATGACATCTTCAGGAATCTTTGTTGGCATAATCTATACGATTTTTGCATACTATTAGCATCTGCAAGTTTGATAGTCACATCCAAAGGTACAAAAGATAGTTTAAATAATTAAAAAATTATTTTCATTGTCATTTTTTAGTTGCCAATTTTTGTTTTTAACCATTGGTTTTATGTTTATAGAACCAATTTATTTTAAGTGCCCAATGCTTTGTTTTAATGGGGTGGTTATTTCTGCTTAGCCCCACAAAGCTTAAGCACTTGCAGGTGGAACGACCCTCCCACCACCCTTAGCACCACCATCACCCAAGTGGCACCACAGACCCCAACAACAACCAAAGTTTTATTTTTATTTTTAAAACTGCACTGTCATATGGGAGTCTCAGCGCCTAATTATTAAGCCCCTAGTGCTTATTTTGGTCCCCCTATAGCCCAAATAAGACACTTTTTTTATGGAGCATAAATTTTTTTCCAAGTGTCAAAAAATTGTAAACGAGGTATTTATGGAAAACTGGTTCCAAGCACTTCATGGTGGTGCAAGCCATTTTCTTTGATTTCACCTTAGGTTATTTTTATTGTTGGTCAAAGTCAATTTTTACTTTTTGGACCTTTGAGCTTATAAATTTTTGCCACAATCTTTAATTTTAGTGATTCTTATGACATTGGAAAGGTATTGACAAGCTCTACATTTCTATTCATGCAATTTTTCTAGATTTAGCCCCAGATAGCTTTTATTCATATTTATGCAATTTTGCATTATGGTTGATTACTCAAACATACCACAACTTGCAGAAGTTTTTTCCACTTGGGAAGGCTTCATTTTTAGTGTAGATCATATTGGGAAAGGTTAATTTCAGTTTGACCTGATCTCGTTTTGAGATATTATTGTAATTTTTCCATGTTTGATCCATCTTGGCATTGTAAATCTAGAACACAAGTTTGGCATTGTAATTGCACCGAATATAAAGTGAAAAATATATTATTGGGATGATTATGGGGTCTCTTGGTGTACTTATTTGATCTATTTGCTTGTGTTCTTCTTGCTTTCATGGGTCATTCTAAGGTTCTTTTTCTAACATCATATAACTATTCAACATGGCATCAACATGCATGGAGTATACTAATGAATTAAGGTCGCTCTCTATATGTTGAAAATAAGGTACATGGTATATGCAAAAAGATGACACAAAAAAGATGCCACTTCCTTTTTTATGCCCAAAATGAGCATTTGGAATCTAAAAGATTATAAAAATAAAAAACCAAACTTTCTTTTCATTTTTCTGCTCTTCATTTTTCAATAGTACCCTAAACCTTGTACCACCAATCTTGTACTCTAAACCCCACACCTCAACCCTATATACATTATACCATCAACCTTAAACCCTACACACTCAACATATACCATCAACTACACTTCTAATACCCTCAACCTTATAATCAGTACCCTTAACCTTAAACCCTACACCCTATACCCTAAACCCTATACTAATACCCTCGACCCTATAACCCTATATGCTAAACCCTCAACCCTATACCTTATACCTTATACCCTCAACCATAAATCCAATACCCTAAACCTCAAACCCTATAATACCCCAAACCGTATACCTTATGTACCCTAAACCTTGTACCATCAATCTTGTACCCTATACCCTATAATGTACCCTAAACCTTGTACTATAATCATTGTACCCTAAACCCTATATGAGTACCCTAAACCCTATGTGCCCTAAACCCTATACCAATACTCTAAACCCTATATCATATACCCTAAACCCTATACTCTATGTACCCTAAACCTTGTACCATCAATCTTGTACCCTAAGTCCTACACCTAAACCCTAGATATGCCTTATACCATCAACCCTGAAACCTACACTCTTAACCTATACCCTTAACCATACTTTCAATACCCTCAACCCTATAATCAATACCCTTAACTCTAAACCCTAAACCCTAACTCGTACATGTTGATGATGTTTTAGGCACAGCAACAATTCAGACAAAATATAATATCCTATCTCTCTTGAAAGGTAAATCTCTATCAGCAAGCCTCAAGAGATAACCCCAAGGTATCTAATGTCAGGTCTTAACAATGCATAAACAACTCAGTGATAAATGTGAAAATGTTGGTAATCATAATAGGACCTTACTACAAGCAAAATACTGAATCTCAATTTATCAGATCTAATAATATGATGATACTTCAATCCTAAATTTAATCCAATAGTCAAAGAAATAACAAAAGATGAGGGTTTCAAAGAGATTTCTAAACTTAATATTAAACCTAAGATTAACAATGCAAATGATAAAACACTTGAAATGGACCAATCCCTCAAAACTGATTTCTACTGGACCCAGATGAATCTGCAATCTTATAGAAACAATGCAATCTTCTAAGGTGTTAAGATTTTCAGATCATGAACATTCATTCAAACAACCCTATTGTAATTGAAATGAATAAACCCTCACAATTGAACTAAGCACAATGAATATAAAGGTCCAGGCTAACTTTGCAAAGCAGCTAACAATCAGTTGGTTGCGAAAAGTATGGACCAGGGATTGCTGCAACACTTCAAATATCAAACCATAAACATCATTGAATCAAACCTAATTATAAATATCGATTTTCCTCAAAGAAATTCTAAAGATAGAATAACAAGAACCATGCAAGATAAGAGGAACATAATTATGGCACCAAATCACAATGTCATTACTTGCATCAAATTATCCACTGTGGCAACAATTCCAGCTTTCTGTTACAATATTTGCTTGAGAACAACTACTTGCTAACTCTTGCTCTACTTAATTTTCTCTAACTATCTCTCTATTTGTCTATGTCTAAAACTTCTTAACCCTTACAAATGAGGAAAAATGCCATATTTATATAACCCCCAAAACATGTCGGCCTAGATAGGATTTTACAATAATAATTAGGCACAACAAGTCAGCCAAGAGAAATTCGAAATGAAAGAAAATATGCATTAAATGCATGAACTTCATCTAGGTCGGCCTAGGATCTCCAATGCAGCCTAGACCAATGCATGGAAAAATAATAGGGAAGCACAAATCTCGATGTATCCTATCATTAACTACCTTCCCCTTTGTCTTTATTTCGATCCAACATTTCATGAACTTTCAAAAGCACCCTATCCAAGTTGGCCACAAGTGGCAAAGGCAAAACCCTAAGTCGCCTTTCAATTGATGCAATTTCTTCCCTTGACTATTTCACCGACTTATCCCACTGCACCTTATAAGTTAGGTATTTGTCAATGACAACAATGTAGGTGGCCACATCATCCAACCAGTGCTTAGAAATGGAATCATCATTAATTGGAGCATAAACATCATGCCACCACTTTCTCAATTGTTCTAAACTCAAATATTTGGGGGAAATCTTCCTTCTTCTTGTCATAATCTCAAAGAAAGCAATGGATCCATTATACACACCAATTAGGGTATCATCAATCTACCTCCTCTATTTGTAAATATTTTTCAGAACCTTCTGCCTGATTTTCAATGCTTCAAAACACTCCCAAGGTTCAGCAGTGTCGGAGGAAGGAAGAATTTTATCATTCACTAGCTTATTCCCGGTGTACTCCATGATGGTTTTGGTTTTCTACAGCAGAAGATCCGTATCTTTGTTGTCCTGAGCTAATACCTCCTTCAACCAATCAACCACCCTCATAGCATCCTTCCCTATTGACAAAATATCTTTAATGGCCTCATTTCCTTTGGTTTGCAACCCTTGCAGCCAATTTGCAGTGGCAAGAGTGCAAGCCTTCATCTTTTCCAACTCGGTGATAGTTTCTTGAGGTAAGGGATTCGCAGCAGAAACTGAGGGGTTACAAGATTGCAAGGGTTTCATCAGATCCTCCAAGCATTTCCTGAGATTCTCATTTTCCTTTTTTAGCTCCTACTTAGTCTTTATTTCCTTCCTCAATCTACCCAAGATGACTACACTAGAACCCTGATAATCTTCAATGTCTTGCTCGATGGAAGTGGGCCCTAAATTGAAAGTCTGCACATTGTAATCTTTTGCAGTTACCCCTTCCCTATTCTTATCTGGAGCAGGAGTTGCAATATGGACAACTCTATTACTCGCCTCATCTCTTTCAATCCTTGAGATGACCCTAGCCTTCTTCTTACCCTTGTCCTTTCCCATCTTGGTCAGCAACTCATCCCAGTTCGGTGGAGTATCTTCCACAACAACCTGTTTTCTCTTTATTTCTTTGTCTAACCACTCTGGAATAGTGGATTCCAACTGCACTTCACTTTTTTTCTCCTCTTCATGTTGACCCTTAGGTACTTCTTCATTCAAACCCTGCTTCTCAGGAGTTTCATTTGTCTGGAACTCCTTCTCTTCAGCCTGTTCCTCTTTATGCTCAGGTGATGGAATCGTTTCTGCCTCTTCTTCTCTTGGAGGTGATTTAACCTCTCCAATTCCAACAGGTGACTCTGCATACACAACCAAGGAAGACTACATTACCTTTTCTACTTCAGCTTCTGCACTATAAAGGTCACCCTCATGAAATTCCTCCCCTTTAGTATCTGGATGATCTTCAACTTTCTCAAATTCACTTGGTTTTCTTTGAGCTTCATGGGTGGAAGGAACATCATCATGTTGCTCCTCATGAGAAATAACTGGAGGAAGGTCTATTTTAGGCACACTATCCTTGGGAGAAGGAGTCCTAGACCTCCTTGTGTACACCTGTGCCTCCTCTTCTGAGCTTTCTACATTTACCACCGGTGGGGTAACTTCTTCTTCTCCTACTTTGGAGCTTGCCTTTTGTGATAGTCTTATGACTCTTCTCCTTTTGGGCATAGGAACATCAACCTCAAGACCCTGCTTTTCAATTTCCTTCTATTTAGACTTATTAGTCCCTGACCTTTTCTTAGCAATTGGCTTTCTCTGATTTTCTGCTTCTTGGACTTCCTCCTCTTGAACACCTTTTATCTTGATTTTGAAAGGAGAATCCAGCTTACCTTCTCCCTTAGGATCTTGCTCAGCTGACTCTTCAGAAGTGGAATGAGGATCCAAATCCCCCATCAGATCATAGGTGCATTGTACACCTTCATTTTCTAACTCCCATAGTTTATTCTTTAGCCACATTCTAGTGAATTTGGCGAATGGATCCATCAACTGTTTTAGTTCTATATTTTCTTCTTCTAGCCAATCCACATCACCAATCGGCCTGTCCTTCACTGCTTCATAAGCATGGCCCTGAATCAAGTCCCCATCATCCTCAAGCTGGTTAGGAACTCCCTTCACATTATATAGTCGAACTGATTCAACTAGCAATCGAGAAAACTTTTTCTTCCTAACCTCAAATTCATCACTACAATTGGCCCAGTAGTCCTCCAAATTCACCTTATGGCTATACTCTATACTGGCCTTCTTTTGGGCTTCACCTGTGATATCAAATCTGGACCTCTTGGAATGAAAGGATAAGCCAAGAGTACTCATCTCCTCCTTTGAAGCTTGGGAAGAAATAATGGAAGTACATGCCTCTCCAGTGCCAATCCTCAAGGGGAAGTCTCCACCAAAACCAGTCTTATGATTGTCCCTTTTAACAATGGCATCAAAGTCACATATATGTCTAGTGACTTCCAAAAGTATGATATGATCAGTGGGATACCTTGGAAGCCTGTATGGAGCCCTTTGACAACCATCAACCCATATGTATGAGAAGGTTGGGAACTAAATAAACCAAGCACCATATTTCTTGATTAACTCCTTTGCTTGGTCAGAAATCCTTGTGTGCTCTGCTCCCTGAAGCAATCTAGTGATATGCATGGTGAATGCATCATTCACCCTCCTGTAACTCGAACTTCCCAAATGCAACTGAGGGAAAACCTCATAGATAATATCTTGTCCAAAGGTGCCTCTGGTACTCAATCCCTTGTATGGAAGAAAACCTTGCAAGAGCATAGACCAAGTATGAGGTCATTGTGAAGGTCTTAGTCTACAGCACATTGGAAAATTGCTCATGAATCACTCTGCTAATGACACCTACCCAATGGTAGTCATTCTTCTCATGTTCCATCCTCACAATCACATGGTACATCCAATTCTCAAACATTCCAGCATTCTTCAATCCAACCACCCTGCTAAGAAGAGTGATGGCATCATAATACTCCTTGAATTTTTCCCTGAATAACTATTTAGGCAGCTTGGAATAATGAGACTTGGGCTTCTCCAACCAGGAATTGATAAGTTGTTGAGATTTAACAGTCTGTTCATCATAGTACTCCTGAGCTGCCTTCATGTTGAATGCCACCACATGAGATCTATCCGGCATATCAAAAGTCCGAGCAATAGAAACAAGGTTGAGATTCACCACAATCCTCCCTTGAGGACCAATTATTCTTTGTGTATCACTGTCATAGTGTCTAGCACACTCAAGGACCAACTCATAACACCACACCATGGAAGGGAAACCAGCTACATGTGCCAATCCTAATTCTAACATCCTCTTAGCCACTAGAGGAAGATCCTATGCCGCCATTCTGCCTTTGAACTCCTCATAGTCCCATAGTCCAACATTGGTATTAGTTACCTCTGACCAGACAGAAGTGATCTTACTCTCTGGAATCTTGCTCTTGATGTCCATCTTTATTCTTTCTGCCTCGGATATGGAAGATCCCTCCATGTCACCCTTAGTCTTTCCAACTATTGCCTTGCTTGATTCAGCCTGCACTTCACAAAGGAAACATAATAAAGATCACAACAACAAAGGTTAACCAATCAAAATCATCATTAAATCACATTAAACCTCATATATAATAATCATTTTAAACTTCGTGTTTCAGGACCATCCGCAGAATCCAAGCCAGGGAGGAATTTCGGAGAATTCTGGGCTAGATGAATTCCAACGAAATAATCAAGAAAATACAATTAGCAATTCAATTCAATCATTATTAATCAATATACATCATGTGAGATCTCAAAATAGCATAAATAAATCATAAAATGCACCATCACCTATTAACAAATCATGCTATTTCATATTCCTTCATATTTCATCAAATTCTGGGAAAATCCGCCAGGGACGGATTTCTACGAAGGCAGAGACACTTTGCAAATCTGGAAAAAATAGGGAACCAAGGACTTCAGGAAAATCCAGAGTCAACCAAAATCCGCGGATAAGGTAAAACTCTGAAAGTATGCAGATTTTGAGAAATTGAAGGAAATTGGGAAAATCCGCCAGAACCGAAAAATCCGTCGGAGATGAAAAATCCCGGACTAAGGACGAAACTTGAACTACGACACCAAATCACGATTTCACCTAGATTGATGGTTCGATTATAAATTTTCAAGAACCTAGGCCCGAGACAAGTTTGGTATGGGTCCTTCATAGATTTTCTTAGAATTATAGGCCAATTAGGAGGTGAACTAGGGTTAAATGGTGATGCCCTAAATCCAACTCTACAAATCCACCATTAACGCATAGGAAAGCTCAAGATTCAATCATTTCAAGCACTAATTCCTTACTAGGGGGAAATCATGACTCTCAAGCAAGACTCCTCAGAAGGAAAAGAAACAAACGAGCTTGGAAATTACTTGGGAGACCATAAATCAGACAATGCTATGCAACCCTAGTCATGAAATGATCAAACATTCAAGAATTCAAACCCCAATAAACTCTATAACATCAAAGTGTTATCCACAATCATCAATTAAAAGCAAGGCAATCGAATACATACCATTGTGATGCAGCAGAAATCAAATGAGGTAGCAAATGAAAATTTAATGGCGTCCACAAAGAACAGCGGCAAGAATGCACTAGAAATTGCCACTTAAATCGAACAATTCAAACTCAACGCCTCAAATCCAATCAAACACTCGCAAGAATGCACTCCGCAGATCAATCAACGGCAAAAAATAAGCATAATGGCACAAAAGACCTTGAAAATCAGTTAAATACATCGTTTAAAGATTGTACGAAAACATTAATGTCGCCGACAAGACAGCCAGGAAAATTCGGGAACCTAACGACAGGATGGAATCCGGAAAAATCCAGACCATGCAGAATTTCGCGAAGACTGAAAATCTCCAAACAACAGTGCCCAGCTAGAGTTCGAGCAGGATCTGGGGAAATCTGGCCAGGGTGGAAAGTCCCGAACTTCAGCAAAAACCCAAACTTAGCTCAAAATTAAAGATCTTCAATGAATAACCTAGGGGGATCACTTAGGAAATCAAAATAAACATTTTAGAACATGCCAAAATAAGATAAAACCTCAAAATGAAAGGGCCAAGACACCAAAAACCAAAGCGAAAGAGGGTCCCTGCCTTCAGCCGGGTGTGTGTGCGAAAGCTGCACAACAGTACCCTTGACCCTATAACCCTATATGCTAAACCCTCAACCATATACCTTATACCTTCAACCATAAATCCAATACCCTAAAAATTATATCCTATGTACCCTAAACCTTGTACCATCAATCGTGTATCATGAATCCTATACCAATACCCTAAACCCTATACCCTATAATGAACCCTAAACCTTGTACCCTAAAACCTATACCCTATGTACCCTAAACCTTGTACCATCAATCTTGTAACCTAAACTGTATACCAATAGCCTAAGCCCTACACCTCAACCTTAGATATCTTATACCATTGTAAAGAATTTTTTGCATTTTAATCTTTTTGGTTTTTAGCTTCTACCTTTTTTTAGCTTCGGGAGAAGTTTGTGCTTAGTGAAGAGAAGACTGTTCTGAAAAGCATGCAATGTGCCACGTGGTGGCTACACAGCTTTTGTATATCGCCTTCCTTTTGAGCGTGAGCCAAGACATGTGTCAGCTTGGGGGGGATTTTCTTCAAATCCATTCTCATAAATCTAAGATTGCTCGCTTGCTCGACATGTCATCTATTTGCTTGGGCAGTTTTTCTTTTTGCGGAATGATCTCTTTGAGTGGAGTTTGTCAAAATGCTTGGGTGTCTTGTCTTCAGGGTGGAACCTTCAAGTCAGTGCCATCAATTTGTATGATTGATCGATAAGATTAGGATTTGTTAGAATCTGATTATTTTATGACTGCAAATCTTTGCTAAATATCTAAAATCCATTAATAAAGCAGTTGGGACTTAATGAGCAAAGACTGCTACGATCTAATCAAGATCTAGGATTAGATTGTGGGCTATCAGGTACATGCACCTGATAGTTTCTACTTTTGGAATGTTGGTGGTGGTGTTCTCTTCTTTCAGTTATAAATAGGGGCTGGCAGCATAAGCAAAAAAGGTTAGAAAAAATTTACTTCGAAACCTTTTCAAAGTAGATAGATCTAGTAGGGATTTTTTTATGTTTTCAAAAATAGAAAGTCTTACAGAATACTGCTATTATTTGGCATGCTATATTTTAACTCAAACTATCGTCAAATTGGCATCTGACCTTTGTTTTTTAGTTTATTTAATATTGAAGTTCAATCTATTTAGAAGAAATCTTTGAAACTATGCATGTTATGGCTTTTGTCAAATTCCTTCTTTCTGTTTTTGTTCATGTTAAAAACATTGTGTTAAGATTATTTTGATAGTTTAGATAGCTAATTTCCATGTTCTTAAGCTTGTATGTTGAATAATAGCTTTCAGAAATTGGATTATGTCTGTTGAAATTTTCCATTTTCTGTAAAGGTTGTTGTTTTTCATATTATGTCGTAAAGGGAGAAAGGGTTTCTATAATTTTTTGGATATTTTTGTTAACTGGAAGAGTTTTCCTATGTCTGATCGGACCTTAATGGGTGCTTCCCATGAGGAGATTTTAAAGATTGTATTGTGCTTGTACTAAGCCTTTGTTGCTCGTTCTCTTCCCAACAATGAAGGGTCTGTGGCATTCTGTGTTTATCATTCATAGGAAATAAGTTGAGGTTTGAAATGTTGTAAAAGCTTTGGCGCATCACCATTTTCATGTTTTATTCACATTTCTTTCTACTTATTTCCCCCAACACAAAGAAGAGTCGGCTTTCTATAAAAATCTTGGAGGTTATTCAATGAGGCGCAAATTGGTCCCCCACTTGTTGAATATCCCATAAGGTTGTCAGAGAGGTGCAATCTTTGATGATCAAAAGTTCTTTTTTCTGGCATGCCCGATGGGACCAAATTTTTTTTGAATGCCTGATTAGAAGTCAGAAATATTTCTAAAACTAGACCAAGAAAAGATGCTAGAAATTTCTTACCCATAATCCAAACAAGAGCATCCTCAAGAGGCCATTTCCAGTACTCCCAGTTACTTGCCTCAGTATCAAGGAGAAAAACACTTACAGGTTTCATATCACCTGTAAGAAGCAACAGGGAAAGAAGCAAAATCCCAAGATCCAGAGCTTTATCCACTCCACCAAGAGGCTGAATTTTTCAAATTAGAATACCAGTATACCCTATTCATAGGAATCTATTTTCAATGGCTCATCTAGTTTCCCCCACTCATAGAAATTTTGTAACCTGGGATAGTGGTAGTCCATTACAACCACCTACACCCCAAAATGTATGGCTTTCCATACCCACCAATGCCTTCAATCCATCCCAAAGTTTTATGGGGAGGATTTCAAAACCCCCTCTGAACATCTCCAAGATATAGCGGAGATATGCAAAGTACATAACATAGCGAAAGAAAATATTTCTCTTAGGTTATTGGTCACATCTTTCAAGGGAAAAGCTCAGGATTGGTATAGGTCTTTGGCTTCCAATTCTATCTACTCTTCGGATTAGCTCGAAGAGAGGTTGTTTGAATGTTTCTCAGAAAATGGAGACTACTCCTTGCTGCTACATCAATTAATCACCATCAAAAAGGCCCCACAAGAGGCCATGAACAACTTCAACACCAGGTTCCACAAGACTTGGCAAAGAATTCTTGTCACCGCTAGGCCTCCTATCGCAATGGCATTTATGTTTTACCTAAAAAAATTCAATTTAGACATTGTAGTCATGATAACCTCTATGGGAGGAGATATTCTACCCAACACATATGATTTGGTTGTGTGCACAAAGAACAGTCTGATCGACACTAGGAAGCTTCCACCACTTCTTTCAATGCCCATGTTCATAGAAATCTCCAGTGGCCCCCAAGAAGAAATCACTCCAAGAACTTTCACTCCACAAGTAACCACATTGACTATACCTCCTGTTGGCCTCCTCTAACGGTTCAATAACTAAGCCCTAGAGTTGTGACTTAGAGATTGGACATCTACAATAAGTAGCTATCTTACTCATCATGAAGGTGCATTTCATTGTCAACCTAGGGACATAAACTTGAAATGGGTTAGCACTGTATGTGCACTAGGACTCCACTGTAGTCATCCATGAACTAGAAAAGAAACAGTATTGGAAATAAAATGTTGGAAAGAAATAAACTTAAGCACTAAGCATGAATCAACTACACTAAGCATCAACAACTATACTAGAAATAGATGGCAAGAATAGAAATCTCAACAAACAGATAGGAAACTACTTTGTCTGCCTTGGCTGCAGGAACAATCACATAATAGAATTATAATGGTTGTAGGAATAGACAACTGTTGAAACTGAAACTAATTACTAAACAGAAAATAAATTTTAAACTAAATGGGTGCAATTCTCACCAAGTGGGCCCCCTTGAGTGAGTCTTCCTTAAGCTAACTTAGTTACAACAAATCAGAATATCATATTATTTCTTGAAAACATGATTACAACATTTCAACAATATGACTGTATTACTAAAACTGGAAAATGTGAGTACAATCTCAGAACATCCAACCTTATGAAAAGGGGCATCTGACCATTATTTATAGATACAAAAACTTCTAATTAACCCTAACTACCTATGCAGTCGACTCCATCAAAATAGGAGGATGCCATTTATTGAAAGCATAGAAAAGAGAGGGAGGAAGTTATGCATGCACCAAATTTGGTCAAAGCAGAATTTCCCAAATGAGAGTCTAGCACAACACACTCCCTAGATTTTCTCAAGAAACAAACATGGCCATTAAAAGGTAGTTACAATCTTTCATTCAAACTACGAATTTCCCTCCATTGGAAGTTTCCCTTCATTGAGATTTTTCCCTCCTTTGACCTCTTAATGACCATCTTTTTTACTCTCTTGGCAACCAACCAACTGGTAGGAGTTTCTTCCATTTTGCAAGCTTTGTTGACATCAACATCGCAGTGTGAACTTGCATAATGACATTAGCACACACAAACAATTGCATATCAATAATTACCTTAAAGTAACATCCATTCGACCACATGTAAAACTAACACAAATAATTCACATGGAATGTTAATGTCATTAAAAGACACAAGGATAAACTTATGCCCAAGGTTTATGGTTTTAAGGAAATAACACAGAAAATGTCAACAACCAAGTGCCAAAGTCTATGGTAACAACAACAAATATATAATAAACCCTATCAAAATTGATCCATTAATTGGACTCATCACCTTCATCCATGTATGTATACCCCATTATGCAACCAAGCACATCAAGATCCTCTTCACTAGCAGTAGATGTCAATGATATGAAGAGTCTCATGCGGTCCTTTGCTAATGAGCTAGTCCTCATCCGATGACAACAAGTAGCACCTCCGAACCAAGCCATGTAGACCTATCAAGGAGGAAGGTCATATTATCAATAGAATACGTACCAAGAATCCTCGAAAGGAGGAGGTTAGCAACCAATGTCCACAAACTAGATAGTCCTAGTTACCATGTTGCTTCAAGCTATCAAGAGTATCCAAGCAAAGATTTAGTCTCAGGCAATAACAACTTGGTGAAGGACGAGAAGGCATGGTGCTTCCCATGTAATGATATTCATATGCCCTGAAACTGTGAGGGGAAATCTACAATAGAAAATAGTAGATCAGAGAAGTTAGGGCATGTTCTCAAGCATGAAAGAATATCAGTCTCCCAAAATGGAGAATGTCTTCTTTAGAGCGCAAACACAAGGAATGTCTTTAGAACAAGAGCTAGATATTGCACCAGACCAAGCACTTCTCTCATGGATGGAGGAAGAGGATGCAGTATTTGCAAATGATGCTCCAACGACTAGTACCCCAAAAGTATAGTCAGACTACAACATGAATTCTAAAAGAAGGCTCCCTGGAGAATATGTGCAACAAGCTCCACAACCTCTACAACTACATCAACCACAGCTGAAGAAAAGAAAGCTTTACGGGTCATCGCTTGACTTACTCAATAGTCGCAAGCTCTGTAATTTCCAAAAAAGGAGATGGACAAAGTGTTGAATCCACTCACATCAGATTGGCTCCTCCCAAAAATGAGAGAGATACCACTGTTCAAACCCAAGACCCTGCTAGTTGGAACACTCAACATGGTCGAACAATTAAAGAAGGTGTCTGCTAATGTATCCCTATGGGACGTAATATCCATTTCTAAACAAAAGGTGTTGCTCCAGGAAGCGTTAAAGAAGGAAGAACAAATACCATGAATAGATGTGATTATGCCACGTGATCAAGTTAAAGACAAAGGGCTCGCATCAAAACTCCAACCTTCAAGAGTCGTGACTTATGTGAATGTCACAAACAATGAAAAGGAGAAAGAGGTAAGCAAGCCAAATCCCACACCTTTCCTTTTAACACTTATTGTGGGAGATAAGCTTTTACATAATAACGTGATTGATTCAAGAGCTAGTACTACGGTCATGCCTAAACAAGTGGTCGATGCCCTAAACCTCAAGTATGAGACTCTTGAGAAAGGAATCATACAATTATATGGGAAGCAAGTTTCGACCGTTGGTCGCATCAAGGATCTATTTTTGACCCTCTTCTCATGTTTGAGCCAAACAGTCACACAAGTAGTTGTGATAGATATCCCCCAATATTTGGGATGTGCCTTTCGAGGGACTTTACTGCAAAGCTTGGCGGATATTTAGCACTTGATTGGTCTCACCTAATATTGTGAACCAAGCATGGGGAAAATATGAAGATCCTATTTGAATCCTTGCATCCATAACAAATATTGAATAATGTAGTCTTATGTTTTGAAGCAGCGCATACCTCCTTCTCACAAAGAGAGAGGTATTGTGTAGAGATGTTAGAGGAAGAGGAAGACACGAGTGATTAGACCCCCGAAGAAGAGGTCCTCCTCAAACAATTTATTGACTCTGACCCGTTCATAAACTTTCATGCTACTAGGTTAGGCACCTATGTGATCTTCAACAATGACCAAGTCTTCCCAAAATTGGTAAAAGAACAAGAAGATCCTAATGGTTCGAGTGACAACATTCTATGTACATTATATTTTGATGGTGCCAAATGCAAATTCGGTTTTGGAGCAAGTGCCCGACTAGTATCCTCGACAAGGTCAGAGACCCTCAAATCTTTTCATTTCTAGTTCATGTGCTGGAATAATGATGTGGAATACAAAGCCTTGGTTCATGGTTTGTTCCTTGTAGAACAGATGGGTGTAAAGAGAATACAAGCATTCAGAGATTCAAAGTTGGTTGTAATTCAAGCTTGTGGGTAGGCAGCTACCAAAAATATAAGAATGAAGTCGTATAGACATAGAATATGGGATCTGATCAAGGGTTTTGATTCTTTTAACATTCAGGTTATCCCACATTCCCAGAACGATGTTGCTGATTGGATGGATTTGATTGGTTCACAATTTGAACCAATTTCCAATTCAACAACGAAGCAAAATGCAGTATAGATCATCATTCGACCAACAATTCTTGACAATGATCAAAACTGACAGGTTTTTTAGGATGATGTTCAAATCACTACTTTTTAAAAAAATTAGGACCATACACAATCCAAAGCAAATCCCTCTGAAGGGCAAGCGATCTAGTTAAAATGTAATAAGCTCCCTCAAGGTTTAATCTCTCTTGAAAATATTTTCTATTGCGAGGACGCGAGAAATAGAAAACAAAGGTTCACTACTGACAAGAAAGACTATGAAGATCTTGATGTTGAAAATGATAGAAAATTAAAGGTCAGAAGGGACATTCCACAGAATGACAAAGAGAGATTAAAAGGGATATGTTCTAGATATGACGGGGTCATAGCTTGGACCTATGATGATCTCAGAGGATAAGATCCTGACATAATTCAGCATACTACTGACTTAATTGAAGGCTCAAAATCAGTTCGATAAAATAAAAGGCTAGTTAATCCAAAGGTTGAAGCATTGATGGCACAAGAGCTCACCAAATTAATCGAATCAAGGATCATTTACCCGATTAAGCATTCTACCAAGGTGGCTAATCTTGTGCCAGTATGAAAAAAGAATGGCAATATTTGACTTTGTATGGATTTTAGGGATTTAAACAAAGCCTTGCTAAAAGATCACTACCCTTTACCATCAATGGAGTAGATTTTGTAGACTATGTCTAGATAAAAAATGTTCTCATTAGTCAATGATTTTTTGGGTTATAACCAGGTATATGTCAAAGAAGGATATCAAAATAAAATAGCATTCACTACTAAGTGGGGAACATTCGCATACTCAAAAATTCCCTTTAGACTCTCCAATACTGGTGCAACCTTATCACTTTTAGAGGTTTAATTAATCAAATTATTCTAATTTATCTGGATGACCTAACAATCTTTTCAAAATCAAAGGATGATCATTTTGATCATCTGGAAAAGGTCTTCAAGAAATGTCAACAGTTTGGGATTTCCTTAAATCCCAAAAAATGTGTTTTCGGAGTGGCCCAAGGCAAGCTACTCAGTTTTGTGGTATCAAAGGAAGGAATAGCGATAGATCTCGAAAGGGTGAAATCTATAATGGAGCTACCTCTACCAGTCAACCAAAAGGGGTTGTAGTCTTTTTTGGGGAAGATTAATTTTGTTAGCCAATTCATTTTGGACTTTACGATCATCATGAGACCTATCACGCTGATGCTAAAAAAGAATATAATGTTCAAATGGACCCCCAAAGGCAAGACAACTTTCGAACGAATAAAGGCATCCATCTTTATGGCCCCGATGTTAGCTAACCCGGGAAACTCCAAGGATTTCTTACTCTACATCTACAATGACCAACACAACATAGCTTCGGTGCTCACTTAGAAGGACAAAGACAATAGCGAAGAGCATCCCATCATATTCCACTCTAGGGCTCTCAAAGGATATGAGGCCAGGTACAACAAAAATAGGCTTTTTCTATTGTTAAAAGCTTGAAGAAATTTTGACACTTGGTATCGGCCAACAAAATCACCATTCTCGTCACCCATCCCAGTGTTCGGGAGTATATTACTAAGGGAAAAATAACTAAAAAGAGGGCCAACTGGATCACCAAGATCCTAGAATACGATGTAGATATTAGACCAACCAAGTTGGTTCGAGGAAGAGGTATTTGTGAATACCTTATGCAAGAGTTAAGCTCCTTGGTGGAGGAAGAGACCGACCAGGCTTACACGAACCAGTTCAAGTCCGATGAGTTGTGGGTGACTGATTAGACACAATTTATGCAAAAGGGGTGTACTTGATCAACATTCTGCCTCACAAAAGGTGATACTACCAACTGCAAGGAACCAGGTATGAACTAATTGAGGTTATTTTGTTCAAAATAAATTATGATGGCATCCTACTCTGATACTTAGATAATCCATAGGCGGAAAGAGTTTTAAATGAATTTCATAGCAGTCCTAAGTGTGGAAATTTCTTTGCCAAGACTACTACTTTGAAGATAATGTGGGTAGGATATTATTGGCCTTCCATGTTCTTTGAGGCAAACCATTTGGTGCGAATATGTACTCAATGCCAATATTTTGTTGGCAAGTGGAAAAATCCCACCATGCCCCTAAGCCCAATTGTAACTGAAGAACCCTTTGCCCAATGGGGTTTGGATTTCTTCAAGATGATAAATCCTATTTCCAGTGTGGGCCATAAGTGGATACTTATGACAACTGACTATGTCACAAGATGGATGGAGGCCATTTCTCTAAAAAATGCTACGAAAATTGAAATTGTCAATTTTCTTGAGGAGCTAGTAGCAAGGTTTAGTTCGCCAAAAATTGTCATATCCGATAATGCGCGAGATTTTGTGGGTTATCGGATGTCATATTTTAATCTCAAGCATGGGGTCTACCTCAAGACTTCATCAAATTACTACCCACAAGGAAATGGGCTAACAGAATCGACCAACAAAAACCTAATTAGGCTAATCAAGTACATTAGGTCAAAAAGACAAAGGGAGTGGCACAAGCACCTGCGAGCTGCTCTATGGACCAAAAAAATTACACCCACACAAATCTTGAAGGAATCTCCTTATGAGATAGTATATGGAAAGCAAGTGGTTTTACCTGTATCTATAGAGATTCCATCATTACAACTATTAAATGATTTGGAAATCGAACAAACTAGCAGAATGGAAGTAAGGTTGGTGGAACTCCTTAACCTTGAAAAAAAAAGAGAAAAATCCTATGAATCCATGATCAGTTGCCAAAAAATAGTTAAACGATGGTTTGACATAAAGGCCTCTAACCCAAATTTTCAAGAAGGGAGCCTAGTGCATAAGTACGATGAGCACGTCGCAAAACCAGGGCAACATGCAAAATTTGAAGCCCTATGGAACTTGGGTCCCTTCCACATTCAAACGTGCAAAGAAAAGAATGTGTATAAGCTAGAAGAAATGGATGGAATTTTTTTGGATATACCTGTAAATGGTATTCATCTAAAACTATTCCATTAAAGTGCATAGGTTCTTTTTTTAATAAAAATCACAGTTATATTCCATATATAAATTTTTTGTAAAATACGATTAGTTTTGCGAATAAAGCCATGAGAATAACACAACAAAAAGCATAAGCATATTATATATTATGTTCATTGGAAAATTTACAATGTAATATGAGCCTAAGGCTCTAAGAAGCTTGAAGCCTTCTTGAGAAAACCCAAAAGAGTTACAGTGTAAAAAGGAAAAACAAGGAGGCACGCTTAAAAAGGTAATGAATTTAAAGCCTTCAGGACATTGCTAGGAAGTCAAAATGGAACTTCGTTGGGTTCATCTTTTTCTTCAATTTCTTCTTCTTCTTCTTCTTTAGTAGGATGGGAAAGGGGGTTAACACACAACACACGCAGGCTCAACACACCAAGGACCTTAGTCCTCGTTCCCATGGCTATACACTAGAAATTTGAAATGCTTTTTTTCCAGATGAGCCCAAGAACATAATCCATGCCAAACTCTCTCAAAAGGAGGGAAGTCGTAGGTCGAGATAGCGAGTGATGCGTCTCAAAGTCCATAGTTTGAAAATTAGTAAGGAGAGGAAACCAGACCACGTCTTCCCCATAGTTAATGTGCCTGTGGAGGTCCATGGCATTTGAAATACCGCCACCAGGGATGGACACTTGCACAATTTTTTCGAGCCTGTCCAAATACAGAGGGTTAAACATGGCATGGCACAACTCAATTATCTAAAGCTTGGATATATCCAAGTTGAGAAGGGAGGCCATGAAGCGGGAGACGACATTGGAGTTACACTGTGGTTGGTTCTCATCCTTCATATAGTCCTTGTCGAGCACCCACTTGAATGCCACTACAGTAAGGCAGTCGTTCTTCCTCACCAAGCATTTAATTCAATCATTGGTAATTTTGCCCATGAAGGAGTATTGTGGCCTTCGTGCCATGAGCTGAATAGGAATGCTTAGACCAGACGACATGATAGCAAACAGGCTAAAGCTAGCAGAATGGGATACTACAAGGAACTCTTGCTAACTAAAAGAGCTTTTAAAGTGAATATTTCACTAAGGTGGCATAGCTATTTATAGAAAAAGGTGTTCTAATGAGATCGACCAATGGAAAATCCATTGCCCTTTGGACGACAATGAAAAAATATCAAAGCAACCAGAGGGAAAGAGACAAATCGTACAAAAAATCTATCATCAAGCCTTGAGAAATAAATTTGGGTGTTGGGAGTAAATACTCACGTGTGACGATCACTGCCATGTGTCCATTGTTGTCATCAATGCCAACTTGCTTATTTATGCGAAAAGACGTTGATTAATGTGCTAAGTCCTGAAAAATTAAATATGCACATCTTTTTGGAGTACTTTACACCACTTAAGCATTCTTTCCATGGCTAAGAGCATGCTTTCCAAAAACATAAAAGCTTATTTGTGAAAAGGGCAGCGAGGAGAATGTATTGATTACATTCTCATGGTGAATTTGGCATTCCCAAGGGATATGGATCCCAAATCCACATGTATCACCTCAGTGGAAGCATTTAGTTAGCCAAAGGTAATGGCAATGCCTTAATGCATGTACATGCAAGAAGAATTGAATGCACCCAAAATTATTTTTTGTTGAGTAACAAAATGCAAGTAGTCATTTCTCTAAAGAAGCTCTTTGCAAATTTTCAGTACAACAATGGCGAAAACATTGACTTTGGGTAGAAAGGTTGGACCCTCATCTAAAAGACCAAGCTATGTCAATATTTTTGAGAGAGAGTCATTCATGAATGCCCCAGTTCCAGAAGAACAACATTTTTCCCATACCAAACCGACACAGTCAAGTGACCATGTTAAGAAAGAGGTCATGCTAGATTTTGCAGACAACATTTTTGACCCAAAGGTAGTGGCGAACCCTAAAATCCTTAGGGAAGGGGTGTTTCAAAGAATGATCAAACATGGGGAAGTTGAGGGTTTTGCATCACGACTCTAGAATTGTGCTTTACCACAATTCATGTTGCATGTTGTACACCCATGCCTAGAGTTAATAGATGCATGTGTGAGGAGGTTTGATAAGGAAATAGGAGTTATAGTCGGCGATAGAATAAGGGTTAAAATCAATGCAGCAGCCATTTGGGATATGTTATGTATACCTACGAACTGGGGTGTCGAGATCTTCAACTAAGAAGCAATGGAAGATTTTTGGAACACCAGAACTAAACAATTGGATTTTTATGAAGATGAAACCGAGGAGAAGCCAGAAGGAGGTCAACTCCCCTTCCCTTTTGTTAGTTCTCAAAAATGTTGGTTTGTAACCATAAGAGGTTGCCAAGCTCTTGATACATTTTAGGCTAACGAACAAGGCCATATGGTATATTTGAACCTTCTTCTCTTCAGGCTCTGCCAGACCTAGGTTGGTGTACCTATGTGAATGAACTAGACTTAAACTGTGTGTTTCTTCCTTAAGCAATCTATCCACAATGGAAATTGGGAGTGGAGAGATGTAGCCCTAGTTTGGTATAGATTGTATAAGCAATATCAAGGTGGAGTTTATGAATATGTTCAGTTAACAAATGTAAGGTTTTGAAAATAAATTGGTTAAAACTAAATGATGAAAATGATAAGACCGGTGCCTTGTTGGGTAGATGGAGTCAAATGAAGATATTGAATATGTGGCGTGTATTGGCAATAATTCAAACTGTTTGGCACACTAATATTGGTTTATAACTTGTGTAAACATGCAGGTAAATGATTGACAAACTCTACTTATGGATCCAACTGACACAACCAAGTTATTTATAATCTATCAAAAGGATTTAATCTTTACTTGAAAGAACCAATTGAGTAAATTGTGCAAGAACACAAATAACACCAGATTGGAGACAAATTGACAACCCTAACTATGTGGCTCTTCTTATCGATCCAATTAACATTTGCAGGTTACTGTGACTGACTAGAATGATGTTTAATTCCTTTGGGGAAACCAATTAATCACATCACATAGATACAACAAATGTGCATTGATAAATTGAATATATACTCGATATATCAATTTAAATAACAAAGAAACATTAAAATGCAAACAACCAAATAATTGAATAATTCCAACAAACAGTTGATACCAAGATAAGCTCGCAAAATCAAATATCTTCCATTGAATTCTTCAAAATTTATACATGCATCATGGTCTTTTGAAATGTAAGCATTATATCTATCCCTATTCGCCTGTTACTTTCTCCTATCTAATCTAATGATCTCTTTTGGTCTTGGTCTCTCTTATTTATACGAGAGGCGACAAGCTTTAGACCAAAGGACATGTCTTTTGATAACAAAACATAATTTTAAATTAAACATAACTAAAGGAAATTAACAATAAACATGTGTGTTAATCCATTAATCTTCAAGTAAAAGCCCATGGTCACATAAGACCTGTTCAAAGCTTTTACTGTATAATATTTCCTCCTCGTGATGCTCATAATCAATCTTCATCAGAGCCTAGATATTTCTCCTGCCACTTATTAATTGTTAGATCACTCAGCCATTTGAATTCTTGTCTAGATGCAAAATTTGTGAGATGACTTTTCCATCTATTATCTAGGATATTTTTGACATCCACCATGAACATTGTGTTTCCACTGTCTAGTATGACAATCCCATCAAGTAAAGTATGAAATTTGTCGAGATTGATCTCCCCATCATCCTATACATGTGTTAAGCATTTAGGAATCATTTGATCAAAATATCCTCTCCATTCATCCATTCCTTTCAACTGATTATCATCTTTGAAGATTGATGGGTTGAAGATGTATTTAATAGAGTCAAATGCAATCCTCCTACTCTCCACTTTCTTCCTCATATCCACCAAATACTTATATTCTTCAATTACACCTTTTACCATTTCTTGTGTAGGTTTAAGTCTTGGTGGGGCATCTGGATCCCTTTGTGTGGCTTTGCATGGAGTATTCAGTATGTGATAGGTAGGTTGCCACCTCTTCTGGAGCTCTTCATGGATAGGGGAGTTAGCATCTATCTGCTCCAAAGCTTTAATCAGATTGCTAAAGCTTTCGTGTAATCCACTTATCTTCTCCTTCAATATCCCGACCCTATGCTCTAATATCTTTCTTAGAATCTCCATGATATGCTGCTTGACATCCTCCATGTTATGTTTCTTCAATTTATCAATTTCATCTTTCATTTGTTGTTTTTGTGGATCCTCTGCTTGGACAAGTGGGTGATAAACAATCAATCCATACCCTCTTACTATGGTGGCCTGCTGCAACTATTGTTTTAACTTCACATTCTCAATAAACAATTTGTTCACCTCATCATTTGACAATTTTAATCTCTTCTCATATTTATTAATTTTCTTTTCCATATTCCCTACCACATCCTTAGTGAACATTGTAGAATACATAGTCATAGTTACATCCTCTGTGGGGGTTGTGTCTTTCATTTTTCTCACCATAGTTGACCCCCTCATCTCCTGCACTACATCCAAGAGTCGAGGCTTCCTCGTGTTTTTTTGTTTTGTCCATAGAGCAAGTGTTTGGGTAGTAGGATTGTACCCTATTCTTGAGACACCTTCCCCTGAATCAAATTCTACTACTAACATAGGATCATCCTGTGCTTTGATCTGATCTAGAAGAAATGCTTTAGATAGCTCCATCCCCAGTATAATCAGCATATCACTTATCAATACTATTTATCTTGCCTCCTAGAGGGTGACATTGATGTTATCAACATTTAATTATGCAAATGTCTAAGCCTGGATCTCAGCCTGCTTTGATTCATCAGCTCCTATAAGATTGATTTTCAATCTTTCATCAAATTGTTTCATCTTCATCTTAATCCAAAAGTCCTTAAATTCATTGGTATGGATAAAACCATCATCTTCCATAAACCTTAGAGAGGCCACTACCCTCTCATCCTCTTGAATTTCATCAGCTCCCTCATCTGAAAGCTTGATCTTAGGATCATGAGGCTCTTGACTTTTTTGTTGCTCTGCTACCTCCTTCATTTTAGTGAGAGCTATGACTACTTCTTCGTTGTCACTTGAGCCATAATCAACCAATGACTCATTCTTTTGTCTCTTGGCCTGTGGTTCATGAGTAGGAGATGGAGGGGATGGATGTGCAGGTGATGGAGGTGGTGTCTTGGATGTGGTGGTTGGTGAGGTGTGGGAAGTGGAATCAACCCCTCATCTTAGCCCATTTTGTATAATTCATCAAATTTATCAAGGATCATTTACATCCTTTTTAGGAGGTTAGGTTCATCAATGGAAAACCCTTTGAAGCTTATATTCTTTTCCTTCTTTTAATTTTCCCACCTCATCATTGTTATCCATCTCTTTCTAGTCTGCAGTACATCAACAAAATACACCAAATTTCTTATGACATCATCCTCAGGGTCAAATTCATGAGATATGGCCCTCTTTGTTAGCAAGGTCCTTCTGATCATATTAATATGACCCTCTGGGTCACACACTCTCTCCTTTCTAGACTTGAGGGGATAATTAACCCTCATGAACCTTTGCAATTCTTCTAGCACATCAGATCCAATGGCCAATTCTTCAAATACTATCAAATCAAGCAAGAATGCTCCTTTCCTCTTATTCCTCATCAAATCATGTTCCATCAAGAGCATCTACCACATGAATTCCAAAAAAAATTGTCTTGTAGGTACAAATTTGGGCAAGATACGTGGTGCTTGGTTACATTTGTATACTCTGATAATAGTGTGTTGTGGCATAAAGAATCAATCAACATAATTATGAGTACAACCCTGGTCTGGCTTATATTGTACAGGCCTCATTACTCTCATCAATGATTCAGGTAACCTTGGTGTTGGGTAGCCAAGGGAAGCTATCAGTCTAACAACAAAGTCATCTCGAAACATAATGAAATCACATTCTATACATTTTCTATCCCAAGTGTAACACCAATTTTGCATAGGGAGTCTTACTTCATTCTCTTGTGTACACAACTTCATTCTTCTATTCCATTTCATTCATTTTGGTACAAGATTAAATGACACTGTAGACACCTAAATTTGGGCACTTAATTTATCCAAATCTATCCCCTTTCGTCTAAACATACTGTTATTTGCATTAATTAAGTAATATTACTATTATTTAATTAATACCCTTAATTTTTCCAAATCCCTAAGGTATTTAGTTAATAATTAAATACCTTATCTCTTTAATCCCCCTTTCATCAAATGAATTAAATAAATATGATATTTATTTAATTCCTCACATGTCACATAAAGGGGTCATACCAGCCAATTTCAGTTTGGACCCATTTGCTTTCAAAGACATGGGATTATTACTGGTTTTTGGATTATTTTATGAAGCCAGTGCTCGTAGACTTATCCCCACACCCTCCACGACATTTCTCTCCTAAAGTCTTACAATGGATAAAAAGTTGGTAGCCCTCAGTGGATTATTTTCAGGGAGTTGAGTTCACATTCATCAAATTTCATGGTTTCATTAAGGAGCCTTTCAAGCTCCCTAAATTTGTAACAGATAGGGTTTTTGCTTTGGAGGCATGTCGTCAAGTAACTATTGTCGACAATGCCTATGGAACCGGAAGGCACAAGACAAAGCTTTACTCGACTCCCCTCTCCATTCCCAGTAGTCAGGTGACACTAATAAAAAGGAAGGCACAGGAGGTGCTTACGAAAAAATTGGTGCACTTGGGCCCGGTTCTCATTTGCGATGCATGGAGCTACAACCCGATAAAGCACCTCCCAATTGTGAGGCATGAGAGTTAGGAGTGTTTTGAATCAAGAATTAACCTAACCGAAGAGAGGTTGGAATTGTACATCGACTTAGCCTTCATACCATCTGACCGGCCACCATGGCTTGACTTTTATGTCAAGACAATGAAGTACCATTTGAGTCGTCTGATGGGAAAGTCTCTAAGTACACAATTGAAGCACCTAGGGTGGTCAAAGAGAAAAAGGGTAGATTTCTAGAGGTTCCAACAGGAAATGAAGAGTCTCAACACCATGTATAGGTATCTCCAGCCACATGATGAAAATTTTGATGAAAATTATGATAGAGGTTGACACTGAGGATAGTAATCCTGAGACCAATCAAGAGATTGAATAGGGAGAGCTTCCACTCTACACTTCCCTACCTCAGGAGCCTGACAAAGGAAAGAGGTCAAAATGGAAGGACTCGTAGGTAAGATCCTTCATCAGTGCCCAAGGAAAGTGAAAGAGAACCCAAAGGTCCTCGAAGAGGTTTGTTGTGACTACAAAAGGCCAAATTTATGTGGGATTGGTCGCCAAGGGATCTAAATCTATTGGTTGGATGCTCATACAAAAAGGAGACAAGTCCAAGACCTAGGTGGACCCAGTGCACCAACTAGAGGAGAGGAAGAAGTGGAGTCCGCTCTACTAGGATATTCAGCTTCGATGGCCCAGGTAAGTTTTTCTCCCCCTCTTCTTTCTACCTCTACATCTTTGGTCATTCCTCTACCCCTGTCTATGAAAAAGAGTCCTCCATCCATGAATTTTGATCTCTTCATTCTAAATGAATCCCCGCCCATATTCAACAATGAACCCTGTGAGGAAACCCCGCGCACCAAGCGAGCATCATCCGTGTTAGTCGCGATTGATTCTTTGATCGCCTTGTCAAGGGCCCCCATTGAAAAATTTGAAGCATCCATATTTCCAATTTCACCAAATCCATCTTCTTTTGGGAAAATGTCACTTTTTCTACCCACTTCCCCTTTTCACTCTAATGGGTGTTCCCCCTCTACAGTCCCCATATGGTATCCCACCGTTTTCTATGATAACGCTCCCCTTCACCTCTCTACAATCTCATACAGTTGAGGCTTCTCCTTTTGTGACCCTATCCAGTCTCCCTCCAAGTGCTTCTATTGTTGCACAAAGCATCGACACCCCACAAAGTCTCTGAGGTCATTTTGATGCAATAAAGCTAGCCTAATAGGCTATAAAATAGAAACTGCAAATAAAAGTTGCGACACAACCAACTACTAAAAATATTGAGGATTGTTTCAATGAAGAGTGGAATTCCTTGTTGATTTCTACCATGAAGCCACTAATATCCAAGACAGAAGGAGAAATGTGGATAGAAGATTACGACATCAGAGCTATGGGCCTGGATTTAAGTGAAACTAGCTCGCGTGACAAACTAGTTCGGGCTAAGGCCACCTAGAAAGTGGTCTATTCTGATTATGAGAAGTTGGACAAAGTGGTGATCAGACTACAAGTGGAAATAAAAGGTAGATCAGTGGAAATGGATCGCATAAGGAAAATACAGGATCAACAGGTGGAAGCAACTAAGTTGCCCGAGGAGGCCCAAAATAAACAAAGTCAGCTTTATGTCAAGATAGAAAAGTTAAGGGTTGAGCTTACTACTGAGCGTTAGACAAATGTAAAATACCAATGTATCTAGGAGAGCATGCAGAAAGAATTAGATAGTGTCTAATCTCAGGCTTTTGACAATCTAAGAAAGGACAAGACAAAAATAGAGAGGGAAAAGCAAGAGAAGCAGGAGATTGAGTCCATTTTGGAAACTCGTGACTAAGAGGTTAGAAGGTTGAGCTCTGAACTAACAAACACCCTCCAGGAGAAAAATCAGATGGAGGAGAATATGAAGGCAAGGGAATCTCAATTCCATCGAGAATTGGCTATCGTGCAAGGATCCAGGATCATCCTGATATTGAAAAGACTAATATCCACGCATTGGGAAGGAATCATAGTTGTAGTTGCTGCTCTAAATCCACTCTTGCAGTTTCTAAGGGATGCTCAAGAATTAGACAAGAAGGGGCCTAGTGGCTGACCAAATTCTGCAAATTTATGCTCCCCGAGCTACGGAATCAGAAAACCTGATTTCTGGGTTATGCAAAGCCACTGAAGAAGCTTTAGGAGGCGTAGGAATTCTTGATCGGAGGGATGCCTCAAGGAAAGCAAGTGAATTCGTCAATTGCTACAAGGTCGCAGAAAAAAGCATAGGACGCCAAGCAATGTTGAATAGAAAGGTCAATGAGATCAAGAAGGATTTCAATGTTCTGCTTGATTTTAGATTGCCCGCCCTTTTCTCATCAGATGGAGGAGCACTATCAATCGAGCATATCACAGATGCGATTAGACACAAGATCCAAACTTCTACAATACTCCCAAGTATAATCCCATCACCCACTGTTGAAAAAATCAAGGAGATCCTTCCCCTTTCTAAGCTCTATTACCACATTGGGGCTATTTCATCAAGGTGTGGAGGTCTTTCTTTTAAAGAATTTTTTGAGTTGGATCAATCATACGAGATTCTCCGCACTCTCATCTGACCCACTGATTTGGATTGGGAAGTAAAACACTCCACCTTCCTCAAACTCCAAGAGTTTCTAGAGCTCTAAGTTCATCCCTCCACAAGTGAAGGCCCCCTGTGAGTCTCCAAAACTGTAAAGCAAACTTTTCTTTTTAATCTTTTTGGTTTTTTACTTCTACCTTTTTTTAGCTTCGGGAGAAGTTCGTGCTTAGTGAAGAGAAGACTGTTATGAAAAGCGCGCAATGCACCATGTGGTGGTTGCACCACTTTTATATATCACTTTCCTTTCAGGCACAAGCTGAGACATGTGTCAACTTGGTGGGTATTTTCTTCAAATCCATTCTCATACATTTGAGATTGCTCGCCCACTAGACATGTCATCTATTCGTTCGGGCAGTTTTTCTTTTTGCGGAATGATCTCTTTAGGCGGAGTTAATCAAAATGTTGTGGGTGTCTTGTCTTTAAGGTGGAACCTTTGAGTTAGCACCATCAATCTATATGATTGATCGATGAGATATTTTACAGGATGTGTTAAAATCTGATTGTTTTTTTATTGCAATCTTTGCTAAATATCTAAAAGCCATTAATAAAGAAGTTGGGACTTAATGAGCAAAGATTGCTATGATCTAATCAAAATATAGGATCGGATCGTGGGATATCAGGTATAGGCACCTGGCAGTTTGTGCTTCTGGAATGTTGGTGGTGGTGTTCTCTTCTTTCGGTTATAAATAGGGGTTGGTAGCATAAGCAAAAAAGTTAGAGAAAAGTTACTTCAAAACCTTTTCGAAGTAGATAGATCTAGTAGGGAGTTTTTTATGTTTTCAGAAGTAGAAAGTTTTACAGAATATTGCTATTCTCTGGCATGTTATATTTTAACTCAAACTATCATTGGATTGGCATCCGAACTTATTTTTTAGTTCATTTAATATTGAATTTCAATCTATTTAGAAGAAATCATTGAAATTGTTCATATTATGGCCTTTGTCAAATTCCTTCTTTATGTTTTTGTTCATGTTAAAAATATTTTTTTAAGCTTATTTTGATAGTTTGGGTAGCTAATTTCCATGTTGTTAAGCTTCTATGTTGAATAATAGCTTTCGAAAATTGGATTATGTCTATTGAACTTTTCCATTTTCTATAAAGGTTGTTGTTTTTCATATAATGCCATAAAGGGAGAAAGGGTTTCTATAATTTTTTGGATATTTCTGCTAACTAGAAGAGTTTTCCTATGTTTGATCGGACCTTAATGGGTGCTTCCCACAAGGAGATTTGAAATACTGCACTATGCTTGTACTAAGCCTTTGTTGCTCATTCTCTTCCCAACAATGAATGGTTTGTGGCATTCTATGTCTATTATATCATTCATAGGAAATAAGTTGAGGTTTGAAATGTTGTAAAAGCTTTGGTGCATCGCCATTTTCATGTTTTATTCACATTTCTTTCTACCTTTTTCCCCCAACACAAAGAAGAGTCAGCTTTCTATAAAAATCTCAGAGGTTATTTAGTGAGGCGCAAATTGGTCCCCCACTTGTTGAATTTCCCATAAGGTTGTTGGAGAGGTGCAAGCTTTGATGATCAATAACCATCAACCCTAAACCCTACACCCTTGACTTATACCCTTAACCATACTTCCAATACCCTCAACCCTATAATCAATACCCTTAACCCTAAATCATACACCTTATACCTTAAACTCTATACTAATACCCTCGACCCTATAAACCTATATGTTAAACCCTCAACCATATACCTTATACCTTATACCTTATACCCTCAACCATAAAGACAACACCCAAAAACCAAAACCCTATACCCTATAATGTACCCTAAACCTTGTACCGTCAATAGATTGTACCCTAAACCCTAAACCCTATACACTATACCCTATGTACCCTCAACATTATTTCTTCAATCTTGTACTCTAAATTCTATACCAATACCCTAAACCTTAAAATCTATACCTTATACCCTATACCCAATGTACCCTAAACCTTGTAGAATCAATATTGCACCCTAAACCCTAAACCCTAAACCTCAACCCTAGATACCTTATACCATCAACCCTAAACCCTACACCCTCAACCTATACCCTAAATCGTACTTACAATATCCTCAACCCTATAATCAGTACCCTAAAACCTAAACTATACACCCTATACCCTAAAACCTAAACTCTATAGTAATACCCTTTACCCTATAACCTTATTTGCTAAACCCTCAACCTTATACCTTATACCCTCAACAATAAATCCAATACCCAAAACCCAAAACCCTATATTACCTTAAACCCTATACCCTATGTACCCTAAACCTTGTATCATCAATATTGTACCCTAAACCCCAAGCCCTAAACCCTATACCCTATACTGTAAGCCCTAAACCCTAAACCCTATAATGTACCCTAAACTTTGTACCGTCAATATTGTACCCTAAACCCTATAACAATGTCAGTGTAATTAAATATTTAATTACACTTTATTAAGTTTACTTAGGTCCTAATTAGGTTTTCCTTTTACAGGTTTTCATCTTGCTCGGTAAAAGCAAGTTATCTCATGTAATTCATTATTCCCAATAATTTTATTTGCACATCTTTTGCAAATTGCTTTTGTATGTTTGATTTTTCTCCTCATAGAAGGCTAATCTAGGTTTTGTAGGTGATCTTGGTTTTATAGAGTTTATTGGAAACTCTAACATGTTATCAGAGCCTTGATTTGCAAGCCCCTTCTTGGATTCGAGAGAAATTCAATCAAGAGATTTTTTTGGGGATCCTCGAGGGATCAAGCCTTGAACAATTTTTCTAGTGCATCTTGGATCCTTGAGAAAAAATGGCCAATATCTTTTGCCTCGTGTATTTTTGAGAAAAAAATATTTCTATATTTTGTTTAAAATCACAAAATATCATCTGGGTATCTGCTATATTTTGCGAGAAGTGAATAGATCTTGAAAAAAAGGCTATCAAAATAGCTCAACACAACTATTTTCCCTACAGGTGAAGTTTATTTTTGTATCAAATCACATGTTCTGATTTTTGGATTTAAAAACATTTTTTGGGTTTTGTTTTTAGCACCATAATATTTTTTGGGTATATTTTAGTTTTTGCATAAAATGAGAAAATTTCTAGAAATCAAATCAAAAGGGATGTGCCTATTAATTGTTGGCTAGCAAAATTTCCCCCATTTTTCAAAAATGCATAACTTTTGCATATGGTGTCCCTAGTAGCACCAACACCTTTCAAAGGCATCTTCACCAATCAACTTTCTTCAAGCTTGCAAAAATCAAACAAATCACCAACAAAAGACCTTGTCCCTTAGCTCTAATACCACCTAATGTAAGCAAGGTGTTTGAAACACACTATCCAACACAAAACAACCTGATTCAAACAAGGAAATCGGCCCTTGAACACACAAACACCCAATTGTCCCTTAATACACCACTAGAGGTTTCTAGCCCTTATAACACAACTTGTGATATATTTTGGAATAGGTCGTACAAAGTCCAAACAAATACCTTCAAATACTTTCAACTAGATATGAGATAACTTCCCAACAAATTCAATGAGGCTTCTTTGACACAAAATTGAAAACCACTAACCTACCTTGTTTTTAGGCTACTAAATTAGCTCTCTTTTACAAAGGAGGTCCCTCCAAAACTTCAAGTTTTCACTTTAACTCTTTAGAAAAAATCAAATTGTGTCCCAAAACATCATATTCCAACATTTATTCTTTGATACTTGGCTTCTACAACATTGATCCTTGAAACCCTCCAATTTCACACAAAAACTCTAGGGCTTTCTAAAAACCACTACATCTAGGCTTACCAAACTCTAAAATGGCATCCAACAGATTCCACTAAATCTATACAGACTCACCAAAACATTACAAGGTCAATTCCATCAATATTTCATGAAAACCCTTCATTGGTAACTCATTTTCACAAGGGAAAACACATTTACTAGCCCTAGGGCTTCACTCCATGTCAAAAAATATCGACTCCACAACCTACCAGACCATTTAGACATCTAACCTACCATTATATATGTCATCCCACCAAAGCACAGGTTTATACAGTAGGTGGGATTACTAATTTGTCATTTTATCTTCAAAACAAGGTCCTCACTAGATTTCAATAGGCTACATTACATAAATTTAAAGAGTTCTCCCTCAATTCTCAATGGAAGACTCTCAAAATGGGTTCTAACAAGAGTTAAAACATGTTCCTACAAAATACAAAGATCTTCAAAGCAATTGTTGAAAGTACAAAACCGTACATTGCTTGTAAAATTAAAAAAAATAGAGGAAATCGCAGAATAGATGTTGTTCTTGTTATGGGAATGTTATTACAATCTTTATCGACAATTATTTGAACCTTTTGAGGCCTTTAAATACATTTTCAACTCAAAAAACAACTACCCAACGTTCCTAACTACTTTTTAAACTTCTAAGACTTTTCACATTCTCTAAAGTTGCATTTTGTTAATTTTGCCTAACAACATTTTTTTGCTTTTTGTGCAACTTTTGACTCCTAAACATAAATGACTCAAAACCCCCATTACATTGCAAATGGTCTCAATAGAACTTATTTATCATAATTATACCCTATCTAGTGCCTGATGACCTCAACATTTCTATTTGACACATTGTCCAATATTTGAAATTTTCAAGTACTTAGGTGCACCTGCACCACATGGCCTTGTAGTTGGGACCCATTCATGATTTCATGCATTCGTCCTTGCATTATTTTCATATTTCTCATTCTCCCTAAGTTGCACTTAAGGGGGTGTTAGTGTAATTAAATATTTAATTACACTTTATTAAGTTTACTTAGGTCCTAATTAGGTTTTCCTTTTAGGGTTTTTCATCTTGCTCTATAAAAGCAAGTTATCTCATGTAATTCATATTCCCAATAATATTATTTGCACATCTTTTGTAAATTGCTTTTGCATGTTTGATTTCTCTCCTTGTAGAAGGCTAATCTAGGTTTTGTAGACAATATTGGTTTTATGGAGTTTATTGGAAACTCTAACAACCAATACCTTAAACCCTAAACCCTATACCCTATGTAATATAAACCTTGTATCATCAATCTTGTACCCTAAACCCTATACAAATATCCTAAACCCAAACCCTAAACTCTATACCCTATAACCTATTCACTATGTATCCTAAACCTTGTACCATAAATCTTGTACCGTAAACCCTACACCTCAACCCTAGATACCTTATACCATCAACCCTAAATCCTACACACTCAACCTATACCCTTAATTATACTTTCAATACCCTCAACCCTATAATCAATACCCTTAACCCTAAGTTGTACACCCTATACCCTAAACCCTAAACCCTATACTAATACCCTTGACCTTATAACCTAAGATGCTAAACCCTCAACCCTATACCTTATACCTTATACCCTCAACCATAAATCCAATACCCTAAACCCTAAACACTATAATTCCTTAAACCCTATAACCTATGTACCCTAAATCTTATACCATCAATCTTGTACCCTAAACTCCATACCAATACCGTAAACCCTATACCCTATAATGTACCTTAAACCTTGTACCATCGATCTTGTACCCTAAACCCTATACTAATTTACCCTAAACCTTATACCCTATACCCTATGTACCCTAAACCTTGTATCATCAATCTTGTACCCTAAACCCTATACAAATACCCTAAACCCTAAACACTATACCCTATGTAACCCAAACCTTGTACCATCAATCTTGTACCCTAAACCCTAAACCCTATCTATACCTTAAACCCTATATCCTATACCTAGATGGGGTAGAGACCTGGGTGAGATAGATAGAAGGGGATAGGGATAGTCCTGATGAAGGTTGAAGCCTGAGGTAGACTTCTTTGCCATGAACAAGGTAGCTACTAGCACTCTTCATATGCCACCTATATATATCATCACAATCTCAAAAGATGGAGGAACTAACTGATGAAATGTTAAAAAATATAGATAATATTTTCACCGATTCTGAGGTTTAACTTCAAGATCATGTTTCTAGTTCTAAGGTTATGAGCTCACAATATAATATACCTATGTCCTCAAAGAGCAAAAAAAACAATTTTTTTTCTTCTAAATACTACTGTTGAAGCTCCTCTTTGTAAAATTATTGAAAGTGCTAATGAAGCTCCTCACAGTGAGGCATGTCTTATCAAACGATAAGAAGCACACTTAGATTCAGTGAGAAAGGAAAGAAAGGGAGAAAAATTTAGCTTGGATCTTGGTGTAAGGGCACCAAGTTTCAAGACTGAATTAGGAAAGGTCAGGAGTTAGAAATTAGGTGTTTTTGATTCCTTTATCATTTAATAAGTTCCTTGAGACCATTTCTATGTAATCAAATTGGTTTTAGAGTCATTTTGTCAATAAGTGCAAAATATTGTAAAAGTGGCAAAAAAATGCAAAATTGCAATTAGGGAAGTTGAAGAGTCATTTTGAGTGGGGGAAGTTTAAAAATCAGTTGTATTCAGTTTGGGAGGTTGGTAAGTATTTAAAAAGTCTTTGTAAATGTTGAGAGGTTGGCTTTTTGTAGAAGATTCAAAAATTGAATATCAAAGGTGGCACTTTCCTGCATTTTTCTTTGTATTTTCTATTTTCCAGACCACTATAAAGGCCTGCATAGGGTGATTATTATTCTATTAGAGGGATTCTACTTTCATTTTCAACTAGTTTTGTTAAATTTCATAAAGATTTGTGGGTTTTACAGGTCTTTTTTCTGAAACTACCCGGGTGAACTCATCTTAAGGGTTTTAGAGGTGTAAAAATGACATTTTAGCTATTCCACCCACTGTATCCTACTGTAACTTGGTGGAATGGCATAATTAGGTGTAGGAAATATGTGTGTATGGGTTCATGAGTAGGGGAGGCAAATAGTTGAGTTTTGTGAGATGCCCTAGTCAACAATTGTTGTGTTTTGATGAAATTGTAAGGTTTGAGAAGGGAAATGTGTGAAAACCTTAGAGGCAGTGGATTTTTATGATTGATTAAGCATGTGTAGGTGATTTGAAGAGTATTTTATGCATTTTTAAGGTGTTAATAGGCTGGGAGATAAAATTTCCAATAAACCCCTTCAAATTAGGCTAAAATTGAGGGTTTGTTCGTTGGGGGTCTTGGAGGCCGATCCTTGAGTGACGATCATGGATTTTGGTGGTTGGTAATTGACTTCCCATAGGTATTTTGGGTTGGTAGCAAATTTAAAGGAGGGTTCCTTTGTAAAAGTGGCCTAATTGGCCTACTAAGACAACAAACAGTCCATTTTTGGTGAGGTTGGTCCAAAGGGGTCATAGGTGATTTTGAGATATGTTAAGGTTGGGGAAAAAGGGTGTCTGAAAGTGTAATTGTTTAGTGGTTTATAGATTGTATTGTTGAGATTTGATAAAAAAAAATCCTAGGTTTGCAGACCTACTAGTGAAAACTGGATGGTTTTGAGAAAAGTTGATGAGATAGGAATTTAAGAGTTGCAAAGTTATTTCAAGGGACTTTAATTGTGAGTGGAAATTTATTTCCTCCCTGCTCTGCATCAATTGGTATCAGAGCTTAGGCAGTAGATCATTGGAAGAGTTGAAGATTGAAGTTTGACAGTTGGAATTTGAAGAGTCAAGATGCATCCAAAAGATACCATGGCAAAAGAAATCAGAGAGTTGAGAGAAAGGTATGCTAAGCTGAAGGAGATGACACAAAGGAGGTGTCTATTCAAGACAAAATGAAAATGCAAAAACAAGGTATTTAAAGTGGTAATAGATTCAGGATCTATTGATAACATGGTTTCAAGTGAAATGGTTGATAAGTTGAATTTGCCAAGGATACCTCATGAAACACCATATATAGCATCTTGGTTGAATAATGATTAGTCAATAGTGGTTAATGAAAAATATTATGTTGAATTTTATATTTTTCCATACAAGGATAGGGTATTATGTGCCTATGAGTTACTGTCATTTGTTACTTGGAAGACCATGGCAGTTCAACAAACATGCCATATATGATGGTAGGGAGAATATTTATGATATTGAGAAGGATGGAATCAAATTCACACTAACACCATTGTAGGAGGATGATAAGGCACAAGATAAGATAGAAAGGATAGTGATGGTAGGCAAGAAGGAGTTTATAAGATATGAGGAAGACAAAAATGAAGGTGCAGCCACTACAAAGGAAGAACATGCTAAGACAATAAGTGTAAAGGAAGATTCAAGGTCGAAGAGTAAAGAGGATGGTGATATGTTGGTGTCAATGACTAAAACAGAGAAGGTCAAGGATGAATTAACCATGGAAATTCAAGACAAGCTTGAAAAACATGATGAAGTCAAGAGATGGACTGAATTTTGTCACTTGAGAGGTTGTAGGACAGTCAAATACTATCAAAACAGTGATGTGTAAGTCTGATAAGATAGAGAAAGAAGATGCAAAGACCCTAATGGTAAAGACAAGAGGAAAGGTTAAGACTGAGTTGACTGTGGAAAGCCAAGATGGGCTTGTAAGGCATGGGGAGATCATCACAGGAACAATGAATTGTCCATTAAAAGCAAAATAAGACAAGGGGCAGCCAAGTACTGTCATGACAGAGATGTGGAAGTATGAAAACATAGTGGTATTAAGGGAAGATAGTTTAATGATAGTAATGAAAGCAAGAGGTGGGGTGATCCAAGGTGGAAGACAAGAGCAAATGGGTGAGTTCAAGAATGAAGCAAAAACAATAAGGCTGGATAGGAAAGAGTTTGAGATAAGGGGCAAAGAAGAATGTGAAGCCACTCTAAGGCTTGAAGGTGTCAAGATGAAAAAGGTAGAGGGTAAGGATAAAGGTTTGGTGTCAAAACCTGATATAAAAAAGGTTAAGAGTGACTTGGTTGTGGGAAGGCAACCCTAAGAAGAGAAACAAATTGAGAACATGGTGGGTAAGGTACTTTGTCCATTGATGGGACAAGAGTTGTGGGCAGTCTCAGTCTGCCAGTAAAATAGTTAATGAACCTAAGAATACAGTGATGGCAAGGGTAGAGAGTCTAGTGCAAGACAAGAAGATAGAAAGTACAGTGAGCCAAGGAGAATGAAAAAGGTTAGTGAAAGGGATTGTAAAGGTTGAGGTTGAAGAAAGGAAGGAGGTTGCAATCACCCTAAGAGGTGAAGATGTAAAAGTAGTGAGTTTGAAGAGGGTCTCAAAGTTGGAAGGGACCAAGGATGTGATAGGGAAAGACAAAATGTTTCTGAAGACTCTAAATGAAGTGGAGAAGAGTGATGGTGTTGTGGTAACGACAATGAGTTGTCCTTGGATGTTAAGAGAGGTTGGTAGGTAGTCTTATTCTACCATGACAAAGGTTATTAAAATTGATTGCATAAGGTTTCCAAGAATGGAGAACCTAAAGGTGGTTGTGAAGACAAAGAATGGGGTGAAAGTGGATGTTTGGAAAGGCCAATGGGGTAGATTCAATTATGCATCAAATATGATAAGGAAAAGAGCTCATGAAATAGCTGAAGAAGGTGTGTTTGCAAGTGTAAGGATATGTGTATCATCAAGTTTTGATGAGAGAATGGTTAAAGGACATGTAGCAGGTCTGTATGCAACAAAGAAGCAATATCAAGTTGCAAGGCAAGGAAGAGTTGATGAGTTTGAGTTTTTTCCAAGGGTGAAGATGAAGACACCTCAATTTAAGATTGGAAGGGGTTTGGTAATAGGTATAGGGGTAGATAAGACAATGTTCTCAGGTGAAGGAGCAAGCAAAGGTCATTCATCAAGTGTGGAGCAACAATCCAAAGGAAAGAACCGGTCCAAGGCTAGAAGCAATGCATGTTTTCTATAACTAAATTAGTGGAAGGGATTCCCAGGTGAAAGGGAATTTGGAGATGAAGAAGACAAGTTGATGAAGCCAAGGAAATGGTGCAATACAGTCCTCATGGGACATGAATTTTTTTTTAGGCCAATTGTATGGTGCAGGGGCACCAAGTTGCAAGACTTTGGCAAGGTCAAGAGTTAGAAATTAGGTGTTTTTGAGTCTTTTATCATTCAATAAGGTCCTTGAGACCATCTATATGCAATCAAATTGGTTTTAGAGTCATTTTGTAAAAAAGTGCAAAATATTGTAAAAGTGGCAAAAAAATGCAAAATTGCAATTAGGGAAGGTGAAGAGTCATTTTGAGTGGGGGAAGTTTAAAAATAAATTGTATTTAGTTTGGGAGGTTGGTAAGTATTTAAAAAGGCTTTGTAAGTGTTGAGAGGTTGGCTTTTTGTAGAAGATTCAAAAATTGAATATCAAAGGTGGCACTTTCGTGCATTTTTATCTGTATTTTCTATTTTCCAGACCATTGTATGGCCCGTACAGGGTGATTATTGTTGTGTGATGAATTAGAATAGATATTAGAGGGAGTATACTTTCATTTTCAACTAGTTTTGTTAAATTTCATAAAGTTTTGTGGGTTTTACATGTCTTTTTTCTGAAACTACCTGGGTGAACTCATCTTAAGGGTTTTGAAGGTGTAAAAATGACATTTTAGCCATTCCACCCATTGTATCCTACTATAACTCAATGGAATGGAATAATTAGGTGTAGGAAATATGTGTGTATGGGTTCAGGAGTAGGTTAGGCAGATAGTTGAGTTTTGTGAGATGCCTTAGTCGGCAATTGTTGTGTGTTTTGATGAAATTGTGACGTTTAAGAAGGGAAATGTGTGAAAACCTTGGGGGAAGTAGATTTTTATGATTGATTAAGCATGTTCAGGTGAGTGGAAGAGTTTTTGATGCATTTGTAAGGTGTCAAGAGGCTGGGAGATAAGATTTTCAATGAACCCCTACAAATTAGGCTAAAAGTGAGGGTTTGTTGGTTGGGGGTCTTGGAGGCCGATCCCTGAGTGAAGATCATGTATTTTGTGATTTTGGTGGTTGGTAATTGACTTCCCATAGGTATTTTGGGTTGGAAGCAAATTTAAAGGAGTTTTCCTTTGTAAAAGTGACCTAATTGGCCTACTAGGACAACAAACAATCCATTTTTGGTGAGGTTGGTCCAAAGGGGTCATAGGTGCTTTTGAGATATGGTAAAGTTGGGGAAAAAGGGTCTCTGAAAGTGTAATTTTTTAGTGGTTTCTAGATTGGATTGGTGAGATTTGATCAAAAACCTAGGTTTGTAGACCTACTAGTGAACACTAGATGGTTTTGAGAAAAGTTGATGAGATAGGAATTTAAGAGTTGCAAAGTTGTTTCAAGGGACTTTAATTGTGAGTGGAAATTGATTACCTCCCTGCTCTGCATCAAATATTAACTCAAAATTTGAATTGGAGTAAGACCAGCTTAACATTCCTACAACTAGAGTTGGTTTTCATAGCAACTTATAATACCAATAGAAAGGATAATGGGTTTTTAGGGATAAAAAAAATGTTTGAAGTCTTGAAAATCACAACCTTTTCTATAGTGGTTGGCTTGAAGCAAAAGATTGTAGTACCTCATAGAATGGAAAGGGTGGATTAAATGCTATTAATAATGAACTTGCTAGTAATTTTACTTGCTTGACTATAGATATCAAAAAATAAAGGGAGTGGGCTTCCTAATGATCACACAGTTTATTCTTGCAGAGGTGTCAAAAGACCTTCATGTTATAATTTTGAAAATGTAGGTTAACAAGTGATAGTAGGAGAGAACACAAATGACAAAAATATTTAGGGAGAAAAAAAATAGTACCTACTTCTTCCTGGGGTAAGGGTAAGTGGTAGAAGCATATAAGCAATGAATTATTTGTTGGTGAAAGAAAAGTTCAGGATCATAATCAAATAGGTGAAAATGCAAATACTTCAAATAAGCTGATACGTGATGGCAATGATTTTGATGGAGTTGATTCATTGAGCTCTAGTTGTCTGACACCACATTTGAAAAATAACACAAGCCATATTACAATGAAAAATCTCATCTTCTCTATAGGCATGGAAGGTCTTGTGGACCAAACTTTGCTAAATCGAGAAACAAGAAAGTTTGCACATGATTACAAAGAGTCTGTTGAAAAAATTATAAATGATGAGGTGCCACCATAGGAAATTCGATGTGAAGTGTTTGAAATGTCATCTAAAATAAATCTACCCCATTTCCAAACTAAATTCTCTTATGACATCAGTGCCAAAAGATCTGGCTATTCAAGTGCATCACATGGAAATGTCAACATAAGAAATGTCCCTTCTAATAGCTTTAGAGAATAAAGTGACCATCTAGACCAGGCCATGAACAAGGTAGAAGTTATGAAGGGTGTTACCAAGAATGCAAAGATTAACATGTAGGAGAAAAGTTTACCAAGATTTATGTTTGTTGAAGAAAGCAACCAAGGCACTTTGAGGAAGAAATGTGTTAATGAAATTATGGACTTAAATAGGCAACTTGATAATCATATTTAGCTACAGGAAGGTTTATCTACATAAAAAAATGAAGGAAGGTTGCACATGTATTCTAGAGGACATCTCAAGAATGGACAAACTAGAAATGAATACAATCTTGTAGATAGAGTAAAATCTGAAGGTCAAAAGAATCTACCTCCCATTCAAGATATCAACAACTGTTGTGCTTCTGAAAAGAGAAATTATTGCTCCTCTGATAAATCAAATGCTACCAATATGACATCTTTTGATAGTGAGCAAGATCTTGGAAGGTGTCAATCTCATTTTCCTTCCAAATAATGTGAAAATTTAGGTCCACGTTTATTTAAGATTCACTTGAGACCAATTGTTTTATACACTAAATAGACAAATTTGGCCCCATATGACCACCATAGAACACTCTGCTAACAACATCACAGACCATTGTGAACATTCCTCACATCCTTTAGAGTGTATATGTTGTGATCCACATAGTTGTAATGCGAATGCATCATCAAAGGGAGGAGTAAGAAGAGATGGAGGGAGTGAGAGACCTAGGGAAAGAGGACATAGAGGGGAAGAGAGGTGAGAGACCTACAAGGGGAGAGGAAGGTGAGATGGGGGTTTAAGGAGGGGGGAAGAGGGGATACAAAAGAACAAAGAGAGGCGTCGGATCAGGCGAATCCGTCAAAATCCGTCATAAATCCGCTGCGGATAAATCCGTCAAAATCAGATCAGATCTTTCAGATCCGCTTGCGTCGACAAATCCGTTTCCCTTCAGATCCGTCGAGATCAAAGAATCCGCGTCAATCAAATCAAATCAAAATTCGATCGATCAGGCGGAGTCAGGCAATCAGGCACGCGTCGAATCCATCAGAAAAGAAAGATCGAGGAAAAGATCGAAAGGAAAAAGAAAGGAAAAATGTCGTCGAAAAGAAATCGAAAAGTCATCCGCTCGATCATCAATCAATAAATAAAGTCATTATTATTAAGGTAAAAATAAAGTAGTCAGATTCATCGACATTTTTGAAAAGGTAAAAAAAATCACACGTTTTTGGCCATGCTCTCCATTAGGTTTGCACATGTTTCAATGCAAATTTATAAAAATTCCACAATGACGTTAAGATCTCTATTTGCTATCTAACCATATTTTTTTATGTTTTAATTATGTTAAGGTTTTCATCTTTAATTTCTTTTGTTAGTGTGTTCATTTTTTGTAAAAAACTAACATGTGGTATTTTGGGTATAATTTTTTACTCATTCATCAAATTTTGAAACAAATTACATTTTTAGAAACTAGACTCCATTCTACTCGTATTGAAAAAATAAAATTAATTTTCAATTAGTTTTGAAAAAGTTTAGGGGAGAGCAAGCTCAAACTTTTATTTTTTAGGATGTGTCCACTTTAAAAATTAGTTAAAAATATATATATTCCATTAAAAAATTAGCTGAAAAATCTAGAATAAACTACATGGTGTTAGTTGATTTCTCACTAAAATAAATTTTGAAATTCTAAAAAAAAGTTAACATTTTAGGGGGAGCACATGAGATGCTATGTTATGTTTTTTGAAAAAATAGGACCACTTATGTGCTCTCCCTTTTCAAAACCCTTAATCTTCACCATTTAAAAAAAATAGTAGTTTAGAAAGTAGATTTAGAGCACTACAACTCTTGTTCTTGTTGCATCTTCAAATTTTGATGTAACTATCTTTATTTTCTCGTCGTATATCAAACTTTATTGATTTCAAAAAAAAAAGAGTGGCATCTTAAGACCCCCTTTTTGTATCACATCTTAGTACACTTACCTAGTACCTGAACCTACAAATGATGAGAAAAATAAAATGGATGATTGAACATATCAAAGCTCTTGGATGTCTTCGTAAACTAGTTTCTCAAGATTTATTGTTTTAAATTAAATAATGTCAAAATTCTCATGAAGCTTGGGACAAATTGAAAACATTATATAGCTCTACTAATGAAGTAAGATTTTATCAACTTGATAATGAATTAACGAGCCTTGATCCTAAGAACTTTGACAACGTCTAGGACTACATCACTTAGGTTAATGATTTAAAAAAAGCAATGTAAAGCATATGTAATTGATAAGGATATTCAGTTGGTCTATAATACATTGAACAAACTTGGTCCTAATTATGCTGCTTTTGTTTCTAGCTTTCATACTCATAGATTGACTATGGGGTCTACATATACTACATCTTCATTTGCATCATTTTCTAAGATATTGATACACGAGCAAAAAAATATTTTTGATAGGTCTCATCAAGTCTTCTAAATCTAGGTATTGTTGGTTAGTCAGGTGAAAGAATAAGAAAATATTGATAAGAAACAAAATAAATCTAAGAACAATCCACATTTAGATCAACCAAAGAATAAATCCTCTTCCATGGATAAATCATCTAAGAAGGAGAAGTCTACTTATTCATACTGTAAGAAGCTTGGGCATGATGAACATTCTTGTTATAAGAAGGATGTTGATGTGTTGAAACATCTTCCAAAAAAGAATCAGATTTATTTTTCTTCTAGAATGTGTGAGTCACCTTCTTCTTCTTCAAAACAATCTAAATAGGACAAACATAAGACTACAGGTAAAGATCTTTGTGCTTCTTTAGGTCATGGATCAATGAGAGGGCTTCTATACTGAAGAGCATCTCATCATATGGCATCTTAATAGTCTATATTCTCTTCTTTTGATCCTTGTACTATGTCTCCTATTTTGATGGGAAATAATACATACTTGAGTATACTTGGGAAGGGGTTTATTTCTTTTGGGGAAACACTTTCAAATATTTTTTGTGTGTACCTCATTCGATGAACAATATTCTTTCCATTTATTAGATTACACATGGTGGAGATGGGAGGATTGTGGAGTTCACTCTTGATTCAATCATCATTCAAGACTTGGAGAGTATAGATATTCTTGCTATTGGGATGTTTGATCATTCATATCGGTTATACACCTTTGCAATTTTTGCTTTTGATGGTGACATTGTTTCTTTGACTATTGATCACACTTCTAGTGTGAACCATGATTGAGAGGAGACATTTGGTTTCTTGAACTTGGAGGTTCTCAAATTGGATCCCATTCTTAAGCCTTGCATTTCATTGATGAGCTCAAGATATGCTCATAATTTGAGTATCATGATGTATTTTTAATATCTCTACTTTTATTGCTAATGGATGTTTTAACTCTTTTATTAAATATTTTTTATCTAAAAATGGGTAGTATCCTGTAGCAATACATTCCTATATTCCTGCAGCCTAACATCTCTATGTGTCTTATTAATTACCATATTTGACTTCCCGAATGACTGATATAATGCATGTGGTTTTTGAATAATGGGATAGATTTAATATGTGATTAATGAATGTATCGTGTTGTTCCCCACACATGTTTTCTTTCACTTCTATTTTTGTGTGCATCACAGGTTGTTGAAGGGAGCATGAACGAGTCAAGCGCAACAGACTTCGACCTTGCAGTAAAGTCCATTTGCAGCAGGGTGTCGAGGAAGTTGTTCCAGCGAAGACTCTCTGACCAGGTCGTTAGGAAGAAACCTAAATGATCATTTAATCTGGAAAGAGTGGAATGCTAAATCTTCTCCCTGGATTGGGTTGAACAGATATGCTTTCATTTATGAGAAGTTTGTTCCTTGGTTTCAGAATACATTTATGTCCACATCTTTCTCTGTTAGAGTTAGGTAGTTAGTTGCTTTTTTGGTTTAAATAAATGTTCCTCCTGCGTGAGTGAGCAACATAACATGTAAAAGTTAGTATGATAATAAGAAGCAATGTTTTGTGTTAGTTTTCATATGAGCAGAACAATGTATATCATTCTGAGTTTATGAATAAAAGCTGATGAAGTTCTGAGTTCAATTCTTGCATAACTGGTTGATGCTTGCTAAGGGGGCCCACTTAGTGAGTATCTATAGTTAGTTAGTTGTTTATCTTATGTTGATTATAAGTTAGATTTCATTCTGGAAAGTTTCAGTGAAAACTCAATCTTATATTGTTCCTGCAGCATCGGGAATCCATCCCTATGTTCCTACAGCATAAGGTCAGTTCATAGTTTGTTTCTTAGTAACAGTTGTCGTGATGTTTGCTTTGATTAAGTTATGCTTAAGTTAAGAAAGCTTTACGTTACATTCCTGTAGCATAAGTAGAATTCCTTTCACGCATTTATTTCTGGTAAATCGTGACTAAAATTGGTTCTTAGTGCACATATAGTGCCGCTCCATTTCAAGTATACGTTCCCTGGTTTGACAATGTAAATGAACGACCATAAGAAGATGTTAGTCACATGCTGGAATGTCTAATTCCCAGGTTAGGATTTGCCGTGACTTTTATATCCTTTTGTGGACGCAACCATTTTTGGCATCGTTGCCGGGGATGGTGTCAAGCTAAGAACCTGTCATAGTCATTGTTAGCAGTAGTTTAGTATGTTATTCAAGCATTCTCAAAATTCCTTCAAGTTACGGTTCATTCTATTGCATGCATAGAAGAAGAGACGCTCTGGGAAGATTTGTCCCTAACCTTCCATTCATTGATCACAATCCTGAACCAGCTTATAATCTATTTGAGGAAGGAGGAGACCAAAATATCAATCCATTTGCTAAAAACCTGCTTGTTGAATTACCATTTGACCCAGCTGACGAAGAACTTGAAGAAAATCCATTTGCTTTGATACTCCATCCAGCAAATATGGCACGTAATCCACCTAATAGACCTCCTATTTTTGAATTCCCCATCATTGCTCAGCAAGATAATGATAACCTTAAAAATATTGCTTCTTCATTACTTCCCAAGTTATATGGACTAGTTACAGAGGACCCATACACTTTCTTGTTTGAGTTTGACATCCTCTGTCGCAGCTATGATTACACTTCAGATGCTCACAGGCTGAAATTGTTTCCTGCTACTTTGAAGGAAGGAGCTCTTAGATGGTTTATGAGTTTGGGGAGGGGTGTTGTTGATAGTTGGGAAGCCATGCAAACCAAATTTCTTGAGAAATACAAGGAATATTGTAAGAGTGGTAGTAAGGGTGATGATATATTCAGAATTCAACAAAAGGAGGATGAAAGCCTGGAAGACTATATCTCAAGATTTTTGTTTTCCCTGAAAAAGAATTCAGACCATACTCTCAATGAAGAATCTCAGAAACTACTTTTTCTAAGGGGAATCAGTGATACCTATAGATGCCCTGGACCGATGGGAGGAGGTGATATAACCCAACTGCCTTGGGATGATATCAAGAAAATATGTCTCAACTACTCTCGAGCAATTGTTAAGAAGGGTAGAGGTCATCAAGCCACAGTGGGGAAGTCTTCTATTAATGGAGTTTCACGGATGGAGATCACAAATTTGTTGTCGATTTCAAGTAGGATATCATAAACAACATGGCTACACAGTTGGATACTATGCAAGCTCAGAAAAAATATGAAGAAGCTAAAACAATCTTGGCTGAGTTCTATCCACATTGTAGACAGAAGAAACGTGACTGCAGATGTAAGATGGTGGCTAACCTAGAGGCTAAGCAGTTACCTACTGACTTTAAGATGGTAGAGAGTGATGATGACCAAGTATTCTTCGTCGCACAAAGGTGACCATGGGCTCAAAGACAAGGTATGCCTCAAGACCCTTTGACTTTTGGTAATCCTTATTCTAATTACAATAACCAATGGCAACCTACATATGGCCCAACACCACCTTGGAATACTTCTCAACCACACTGGCCTAACTATCAAAGTCCTCAATGGCAATCTCCTCAAGGAGGTTGGTAGCAGCCATAAGGACAATGGACTCCACCCCAAGGTAATTGGTAGCAGAATCCTCAATGGAGAGGTTCTCAACAATGGTAGAACCAATCCCTTGGATCCTCTCAGTTTTAGCAATCACAAACTCGAGGCCCTCATGCCACCTCCTGCAGCACCTACAACAAATACTGGCCCTCCAAAACAAACGCCTATGCCTGCTCAACCATTGCCAAATCCTAATAATAAGCAGTAGCAGCAACAACAGTCTGCATTTTGCAGAGGCCAATCAGTATCCAACTTATGCCCTGAATATTCATGATATCCATCTCAGGTCTAGAACCACTCTCCCTGCTCCATAGCTGCTTGTAATAACAAAGATTCCAAACTCTGCCTCTGAGCAACCTATTGATCCTGCAGAACATATACCTGTATCAGATACTGTCTCTAAGGAGCCTGTCCTGCAGCATCAGGCCAAACCGCCTTTTCCTCAGAGATTGAAAATTACTACATCCAAGTCTATGGAAGAGCCTACCTTTGATATTTTGGATCAACTAAAGAATGTACACATTCAAATCCCCCTTTTTCAAGCCATTAAAGATGTCCCAATTTATAGAAAAGCCATTAAGGAGGCCTGTTTAAAGAAACCAGGAAGAAAGAAAAAGGATCCCCAAACTATCCATGTTCTAGGACAGTTAGCATATATTATGTTAGGGAAGGTAGTTTTTCCAAAATATACTGACCCTGGGAGTCTTGTGGTACAAATAAATATTAATGGCCAGATAGTAAAGAATATTTTGATTGACCTTGGTGCAGCCATCAATGTAATGACCAAGAATACAATGGAGTATTTGAATATCTTAAACATTCGGTCTACACCTACCATCTTGTAGCTTGCTAATAGTTCCGTAGTAAAACTTGATAAAATGGTAGAAGATGTTATTGTCATCCTTGAGTCTTGGGAATACCTAATAGATTTCACTATATTGTCCACTAAGGCAACTTTGGGAGGATATCCTAGGTAGACCATGGTTAGCCACAAATGATGCTTTTATAGGATTCTGTTCAGGAGACATGACAATTTTTGATGGTCAGTCAAGAAAGAAATTAGCTTTATATCCACCTGCTTAGCCTTAGCCAGACTTACCTCAACCAATTTGGCCAGATTTAGGTGAAGAAACTGAAGAAGTCAATTCATTGGCTCAGTTAATGATGCTGCAAACTAATCCATTTTCACAACTTCAGAGTGAGGATGACTTGCTTTTACACATTTTGTAGTCCAACTCTGATCTGAGTAGCCCATATGTTCCAGATAGCTGTCTTCAGCAGTGTTTCCTACAACAACTAAATTCTGAGAGCCTGCCACTTGAATCTCCTGCATTTTTATCATAATTTGATTCCATATGAAATACATACACCACCTTTATCAACAACCTCCACGAATGATCTTATCAAGCAAGTAGAAGTGTCTCCAGGCCGCTGTCTAAACATCAATAATAAGCTGCCTCAATCTCAACAAGCTGCCCTAGTCACAATGTTGCAAGAACACAGAGCTTTTGCATGGGACTATGGGGATATGAAGATAATAGATCCTCAACTCTGTACTTATAGGATCTACATTAAGGAAGATTGTTCACCTGTCAGGCAGCCTCAAAGAAGGATAAACCCAACACTCAGGGAAATAGTTAAAACAAAGCTCCAAAAATTGCTTGATGCTAGTTTTATCTACCCCATTTTAGACAGTCAATGGGTGTCCTCATTGGTGATTGTTCCTAAAAAAGGTGGAAAATGGAGAATTTGTGTAGACTACAGGGACCTGAACACAACAACTAAAAAGATTACTTTTCATTGCCATTTGTTGACCAAGTGCTAGAATCATTGTCTGGTAAAAAGTATTTCTTCTTTTTGGATGGATATAGTGGGTATAATCAAATTAGAATTACCCCTAAGGATCAAGACAAAACAACTTTTACCAGTCCATGGGGCACTTTTGCCTATTCTGTCTTACCTTTTGGACTGTGTAATGCACCTGCAACATTTCAAAGGGTAGTGATCAGTATTTTTGCTAACATGTCTCATGATTCTATTAAGATCTACATGGATGATTTCACTACTTATGGAGTTACTTATGAAGAAGCATTAGCCAATTTGGAGAAAGTGTTGAAAAGATGTAAGGAGCAAAATTTATCTTTGAATAGTGAGAAATGCTTTATGATGATGCAAGAGGGAATTGTTTTAGGCCATCATATCTCTCAAGTAGGAATTCAAGTTGATTTTGCAAAAAATGAAGTTATTCTAACTTTGCAAACACCTATGAAACAAAAGGATGTTCAAAGCTTCCTAGGACATGTTGGATATTATAGAAGATTCATCAAAGATTTCAACAAAATAGCCAGTCCACTATATGCCATATTGACTAAGGATTCTGAATTTACTTGGACTGAGGCTTGTGACAAATCTTTCCTGCAGCTTAAGAACTTACTTACTCAGGCACCTATTCTTCAAGGATGGAAGTGGAGTCTTCCCTTTCATATACACACAGATGCTTCTGATTATGCCATAGGGGCAGTTTTAGGATAGAAAGAGAATTCCATTGAGCATGCCATATATTTCATTAGCAAAAATCTTCAAGGCCCTGAATTAAACTATACTGTCACAGAGAAAGAATTGCTAGCAGTTGTGTATGCCTTGAACAAGTTTCAAAATTATGTCACTGGTTACCAAATATTTGTCCATACAGATCATGCAGCAATACGGTACCTCATGAATAAGCCTGCCATATCTGGCAGATTGGCAAGATGGCTCCTATTGTTGCAGGAATTTGATATCACAATTATTGATAAGCCAGACCGAGCTAATGTGGTGGTTGATTTCTTGTCAAGACTTTAAACAACTACACCTGCCACCCCTGAGGTAATTAATGACAGCTTTCCCGATGAACATCTATTTTCTATTGCTGCTCAAACTCCATGGTATGCAAATATTGCAAATTATTTAGCAGCCAACAAGATTCTAGCTCACTTCTCACCAAAGGAGAGAAAATTATTGGTTGAGAAAAGTTTTAACTTTTCATGGATTGCAAATTGTTTATTTTACACAGGACCTGACCAAGTCATGAGAAGGTGTGTTAGGGAGGATGAGACCTATGAAATTTTGTATGCTTGTCATGATGAGCCATGTGGTGGGAACTTTGCAGCAAAGAGAACATCTATGAAAGTGCTTGCTACTGGATACTATTGGCCTACACTTCACAAAGATGCTGCAGCCTACACCAGAAAATGTGACAGATGTCAACGCATGGGGAGACCAAAAAAGTTTGATGAAATGCCCCTGTATCCTCAAGTGGTAGTCAGTCCCTTTGACAAGTGGGGCATGGATTTTGTTGGGCCTATTGATCCTCCATCCAATGGGAAATCATACATTTTGGTTTGTACTGATTATGTAACCAAGTGGGTGGAAGTGAAAGCAATGACACATGCCCATGATAATAAAGTTGTTGAGTTCCTATATGAGCATATTTTTACTCAGTTTGGAGTCCCAAGGGAACTTGTTACTGATCAAGGAGCTCAGTTTACATCTAATTTAATCACTGCATTGATGAATGATTACAAGATCAGACACAAAAATTCTAGCCCCTATCATCCTCAAGCCAATGGTCAGACAGAGGTTACCAACAGAGAAATTGAGGCAATCCTTACTAAGACAGTCCAATTACACAAGAAGGATTGGAGCAGTCGCCTTCCTGAAGCAGTTTGGGCTTATAGGACAACATGGAAAACAACTACTGGGTTCACTCATTTTGAGTTACTCTATGGCAAGACTGCCATGTTGCTAATTGAGTTTAAACATAAGACCTTGAGGACTGCTCTACAGCTTAACATTGATATTTCAAAAGCCCAAAAGGAATGCCTTTTGCAGCTGAATGCATTGGATGAGATGAGGAAAGCTGCCCTGCAGCATACTAAAGCTATCCAGCAGCAAAGAAAAAAATGGCATGACCACCATATCAGAACTAAACAATTCTCTGTCGGTGATTGGGCGCTACTCTATGACTCCAGGTACAAGGAAAATCAAGGTAAACTCACCACAAGACGGCTTGGTCCTTATGAAATAGAAAATGTATTTGATAATGGTTCAGTTCAGTTAGCTACAATAGATCCTGTCTGATTCAAGCTACTGGTTAATAGACACCGTCTTAGGTTGTATCATAAGCCAGCGTCCAAAGAATAATTTATGAAACAATTTGTTTCGAATGCAGCCACTGATCTTCCTACAACAAAAGGCTTCGACCTTTCTCCTGCAACATCTCTTTAAATTCCATGTTGCATGCACATAATAAAAGGTTTCCTTTTTAAGGGGAGCCACTTTCTCCGCTTTTCATCCATTACCACCATTCATTCTCTTTTCTTCCACGTCATCCATCTACCGTACCGCCCTCATTATGGTTTCAATTCCAGGCGTCATTTCATGTTGCGTTGTGATCTTTCACAACATATACTCGCATTTATTACAAGGTACGCAATATCTTTTATTGTCACATCGTTTATTTATTTCATTTATTCATTAACTGCTATGTACATATCAGTCATGTTGGCGTTTAAATTCGCACCTTTGGAATGCGTATTTGAAATGGACAACTATGCATAGATAAACTGCTCTTCAAATTAGGAGGGGAATCTCCCTCTTGCTGATGGTATTCAAGAAAGTAAACTAAAACTAAGTTGCCTATCTTTTTGATCAGCTTAGAGCACAAGGTTTATAAAACACAAACACTGCAGTTGAGATTTTCTGATTTAAGAACTTCAACTACGACTAACTTAAACTAAAGACGTTTCTAACTTCTCAAGTAATAAGCAGAGCAAGAGAAGCTAGAAATGAACAAGGTAGATTTTCTGACAAAAATACTTCAATAATCTCTCTTTCAACAAACACCTACACACTTCGCTGCAAGCTGAAATAAAGATCATAAAAGTAGAACACAAATAACGGAAATATGAGATTTTGGACCAAGGAAAAAGAGGCTCGTGATTTTATTACTCAAATCTCTGAAACAAAGCTCACTTCTAACATGCCTTAAACAAGAAATTGTAGCTAAAGAGGCTTGCAAACTTATTCTTAAAATAATAGAAAACAACAATCTCACTAACTCCTTGTTGGCTAAAGAGGCTCAACAATTTTCTTATCACAACACAAATGAACAATACTTGAGCAACAAATAGAAGGCACAATAGGCTCAGCGTTTTGTTCTCACTAGCACGGTTAAAGAAACTAATGAGCAAAGGCTCTTATTTATAGACAAGCAGAAGAGTAGGGAACCCTAAAATCTCCTTGCTTTCACAATCTAGGGCTTGCTTAGCAAGCAAGCTTTATTACTAAATCTAGAAAGAAGATAACAACTAACACCTAAGAAAGCAGAAAAAGCGGGAAACGCTAACTATTACATTTTATCTTCTTTCTCTTCTCAAAGAATGGATAAGAATTATTCCAAGAATAGAAAGAAAACGGGAAAGAAAGCTTCTAGAAGAAAGCTGCTTTAAAGCTCGATCTCATCTGCTAGAAAATTGGAAATGGTGTCCCGGTTCGGTGCATCTATGCTTACTAAGACAACATTCTGATTCTCCAAGATCTCTTCGCCCTTCAAGAATTTTTCACTTCTTCAACTGTTTTATGAGTTCTATTATTGCAAAACATCGCTACCCAAAAATATGACTCACTAATTGATAACTTGGCGGCTCTGCAACTTTATGCTTCTGACACCTCTCTTGATTTCCATTAGAAGAGTATTGCAACACTTTTTTTTTCGATACCTTTCCTCTTTCTCATATCACACCACCTCTCGTTCTTCAGCTGAGATGATGAAGTTTTGACATAGCGCTGATTTGATCTTAAACTCGACGCGAGTGTACTCCATATTGAAAACCTTGAAGAATGACTGTAAACTCGCCTATGTTCAGACAAATTGTGAGCAACTTTCTATTTTTAGAATGCTGGTTTTTCGTCTTCAAATGGACAAATTTTTGGAATTTTTTTCTGAGATATGGGTTTTGCTCAAAACTTCGTTGCAAGACAACCCAGATCATCCATTTTTGAAAATCTTGAATTTTGACTAAAAAAGCAGCAAACCCTAATTTCTTCAATTTTTATCGAAAAAGTTGGCACCTGGGTTTTGTTCATAATACAATTTGGAATGAACCCAGTTGATTAGATATGAAAAATACTGATGGCTGATCGAAAAAGCAGCCAACCCTAGAATTTGAAATTTTCTTGAAAAATCTGTGATATGGGTTTTCTTCAGAAGACTGTTTTGAGAGGACCCAGATGATCAAAAATTGGAAACCCTGAAGATTTCACTGACATGCAACTAAAAAGCAGCTGCTGCAACTTGATGAAAGTTTCTTGAAAAATTCTTGAGAAGAATGAGTTAAGCAAACCTAGAAGGCTGAAAATTGAAATCTTTGATCTTCTTCTTCAAAAATTTGACCTTCTAGATGAAAAAGCATGAAAAAGCAAGATCTTATGTTGCTGGTCTGAAAATTATTCATGAAAATCAGCAACCTTGAGCTCTTGAATCTTGAAATAAAACCTTAAAGTTGCTGCTCAACTTTTCTTCTTTGGAAGCCACCTGCAAAAATGATGAAAACTGAAAAGAAGAGATGTCTTAAATATACTTAGGGTTTGAAATAGGTTTGCTTTCTTTTGTTTTTATCTTCAAAACCCTAAATCTCAGTCTCTTAGACTTGGACGCCATCCTTCTCCTCTTGCAATTTTGAAATTTGAAAACTCTTGAAAATACTCTAAGGCATGAAACTTTGGGCGCCTTTCTCCAAGAAAGGCGCCTATTTCCACTAGTGTTAGTCAAAATTTTGATATTTTCACTTTTCTCTATTTTGACAGGCTACTTCACCACTGTTTTCCTGTTGACAGATTAACCCGACAGGCGAGCTGAGTGGTTCACGGTGGAGCCTAACTGAAACTGAGAAGGATGTTCTAGAGGCACCTCCGGCTAAAAACTTGATTTTGACCTTCGAATTCAAGGGTGCACATTCCTTCTAGGGGCGCTCAACTTCTTTAGTGTTAGCCATTTTTCTGATCTCCAAGTTCTCCCTTCTCCCTTTGATCTTCTAACGAATCTTCGATTCCGGGAGCAACGTTGATCCGACTGACTGTCTAAATATTTCGTTGGATAGCCAGACTGATTTTGATGAGGCACTCTTGGATGCTACTTTTGCAAAATCCATTATTTGAAGGCCTTAAAGTTTGGGCGCCCTTCCTCAACTGGGGCGCCCACTTCTACCAGACTTAGAAAAAATTTCAATTTATTCGTGTCTTTCACTTCTATGGGCGATCTTGTTGAATTTCGAGCTCCGGGCGTTGGATTGATGAATGTTTGGACTCGTTGTGAAGCTGAGAGGATTTCAGGAGGGGTCTCTAGGAGTTACTTCGCCAAAAAGTTGAATCTAAGGCACCAAAAGCTTGGGCACCCCTGGCAAGCTGGGGTGCCCAACTTCACCAGAGTTAGAAAATTTTCATTTGATTTTCAACTTCGACCTTGAATCTTTATCTTATACTATCAACTTTGACCTGGATTTTCCGGAGATTGACCTGTCCGATGCCCTGACAAAGATATTCGTTGCGAAGCTGACTAAAATCTGAAGAGATTGAGCACTTTAGCATACCTTAACTGCTAGATTTTCCCTTTCAAAAAGCTAGGCGCCCTTCTTCACCAGGGGTGCCCAAAATCTGAACACTTAGTCGAATTTTGATATTTTCAACTTTTCCTTGTTCTTCGTGCATGTTCATCATTTCATCTTCTGTCGAAAGCTTTGAACGTTGGATCTAATGCCTGACAGCCGGATGACCTCCATTGATGACCTTGAAGCTCCATATATGCTTCTAAAAAAAACATAATAGACCCAGTAGGGCAAAACTGACTATTTTGAGATTCTGACTGCACCAGCCTGATATGGACGTATTTTGAGCCAATCAAAATCAGTTCGGACCCTGTCGGACCAGCTTTCTATTTTTAGAAAATTTTGCCAGTATCTGTTTCGAAAGAAACCCAGAAAAACCCAGAAAACGTTACTAATTTTAGAAAATTTCTAAAAATAGCAGTTTTCCTAAAATTTAGGGATGAAAAACTGAGATTTGGGTTTTGTAGGTTAAGCTGCTCTTAGCAGACCTAGATTGTCAGAAATTGAAAATTTTGTGTTTTGACCCCTCATGCAAGACGTGCACACCCAAATTCTGACCTTTTTGACTGATTTAACAAGACTTTTACTCATTTCTTCAAAATGTCTAAGTGTAACAAAAATTTTAATTTTGGGGTACAACAAGTCATTATTGCCTGATCTTCGCCTATCCTTTCGCACATGTGTGGACACATGTCAAATTTTAAGTAGGGGGCGGGGTTAATCCATTTCAAACCTTTTCTTATGTCATTGTCACAATTGATAAGATATTTTTATTTTCTTGTACTTTCCAAATATGACTGCATGTTTTTATCCTAAACATCAATTAACTGCTTGATTTGGGTAGTTCGAAACAATCATTTCATGCATGTATTCTTTGAGTCATTCTTGGAAAGGTAAAGGAAAGTGATGACATAGCAGAAAGAAATAGTGCAGAAAAGTTTTTTTTTGAATTTTCAGAAAAAGTTTGAGCTGGGATAATTTGTGAATATGGGTGGCCAATTGGTAAGAAATGAGCCTGTAGCTCATGAAATCTTAACACAAAATCCTCAAACAGTTCAGGCATTTAGCAATTGTGGTTGGCTAAACTATTTTATGAGGTTAGATTCCTTTAATGAGGAAGTCGCAAGTGAATTTTTAAAACTCTTTCAGAAGGGGAAGCTTCAGTATGGGGTCTGACAGTAGCTATAACAAAAGAACGAATTGCAGAAGTAATTGGGCTTCCAACAGTAGGAGAAAATTTCTCTTCAGATGTTGTCTCTACTAGGGTAGAATTTACAGTACCAACTGATGGACCCTTGGAGGTCTCTAAACAAGGATGCAAACGAGTGTTGCTGCCCTTTCCACATTCAAAATATGCTGCATTCATAATGAGGTACTTAACTTGTGAGAGACGCTTCTCCTATTTATATTCCTACCATTTTAAATTATTGAGCCATATGAGGCATGGGTTAGTTGTTAATGTCCCAAATTTTTTGTTAAATCTCTTAAAATAAAGTGCCCATGAAACCTAGAGGGGAAGGGACAACTCTATTGCCCATCATGCCCTCATTAAATTGTTGATTGAGTGTTCCCTAAGGGATGTATCACCCCTTTCCTGGCAAGAATTTGTTGCCCAAAAGGGTCTACAACTTCCAGAGCCTCCTAGAGCACTCCCTGCACAACCCAAGAAAAAGAAAAAGAGAACAAAATCTACAAGTAGGGAAGCAGAGCAAGAATCATCTGCTCCTGTAGCCACCACACTAGAGCCCTCTACCCATGTACAAACCAGGTTTGCTAGTAGAAGAGAAAAAGGAAAAACAAAGGTAGGAGAGTCATCTAGGGCAGAACAAACCCCAGAGTCTGATCCTCATGTTCAAAAACAACAGTGTTCCTCTCCTGCAACATCTTATCCTGTTGCAGTCTCTCCTACAGCAACACCTGTTGCCATTACAAGTTCACCATCATCTTCTTCTATTGAGTCTGAATCCTCTAGGCAAGTCAGAAAGAGGAAAGCCACGAGAGTGCCTCCTGCAGCCGCAACATTGCCAAAAAGAGCTTTAGCAAGGAAACAACGCAAAGTCACCTCAACCTCTACTCAGCCTGAAATTATAATAATTTCTAAGGAATTTGAAGAACTCAGTCATAATGATTCTCAGAATGTATCTGAGAATGTTCCACATAGCCCACCTGTTGTTTCTGAGGAAATGCAAAATGAGCCAATGGAATTTGAGGAACCACATGATAGTGGTAATGAAAGGGGAATGCCAAATCTTGATGACTTGGTTGAGGCGGCTAGGCAAGTTTCTGAAGCAGCACAATCTCTTCCAACACAGCAACAGGAATTCATCTTGCAGCAAGAGGAAGAACATACTGAACAATTAGAAGTGTCCAATGACACACTATTACCCCTTGTAACTTGTCAGTCAATGGTTGTTTACAAGAAGACATTTTTGATTTAATTTTTGGAATACCTTAGGACCACATGGAGACCGGTCACATTTCAAACCTTGAGTTTCTACCACTTAGCCAAGACTGAAATTCAACAAAGTCTTTGGGAAGAAGAGAAGAAGAAATTGAAAGGCAGAAACAGGAAATCCAGGAAATGAAAAAGAAAATGGATGACATGATGAAAATAACTGGTAAAATTGTGGAGTGTAGACCACCGCCTAGGGTCTATGCTATGTGCCTAAAAGAACAATTTCTTTGGTTTCAATTGATGAGAATTTCAAGGAATTTAGATCCTGTTATTCATACAGCCAAAGAATTTTATGATGCATACCAGGTAACCCCTAGTTGGCTAAAGAATTCTTTGTGTGAATTTTATTTGCATGGATTGATAATTCCCTCTGAAACAGAGTGGAATCCACTTCTTTATATTGGTGATATTCATTTGAGGTCACTTATGTCATGGGCAGCCAATGAAACTAATTATGGCAGATAATTGGAAGCCTATGAAGAAGCTAAAAGGGATGAGCCTATACCATTGCGATCAGAAAGCACATATCCATACACAATGCTGAAAACTTGGCTCACTGTTGCATATGGGTTCAACAATCAAATAGAAAGAATAAAAATATTCAATATCAGAAAGCAAGTGTATGAGGAATTCAAAGGCCAACCGTATCTGTTTTGGAAGCTTGCCTCTTCTAGAATTGAAAAGAGATGGGAGAAATTGACTGTTGGGCTAAGGAAATCTGAGCCACATAGCCCCCTGAATTTTGAAGCAGCCCTTGGAAGGACAGAGAAGTACAGATCATTAATGTATATCATTCCGAGTTTATGAATAAAAGCTGATGAAGTTCTGAGTTCAATTCTTGCATAACTGGTTGATGCTTGCTAAGGGTGCCCACTTAGTGAGTATCTATAGTTAGTTGTTTATCTTTTGTTGATTATAAGTTAGATTTCATTCTGGAAAGTTTCAGTGCAAACTCAGTCTTATATTGTTCCTGCAGCATCGGGAATCCATCCCTGTGTTTGTTCCTGTAGCATAAGGCCAGCTCATAGTTTGTTTCTTAGTAATAGTTGTCGTGATGTTTGCTTTGATTAAGTTATGCTTAATTTAAGAAAGCTTTACATTACATTCCTGTAGCATAAGTAGAATTCCTTTCACGCATTTATTTTTGGTAAATCGTGACTGAAACTGGTTCTTAGTGCACATACAGTGCCGCTCCATTTCAAGTATATGTTCCCTGGTTTGCCAATGTAAATGAATGACCATAAGAAGATGTTAGTCACCTGCTGGAATGTCCAATTCCTAGGTTAGGATTTGCCGTGACTTTTATATCCTTTTGTGGACACAACCATTCATCTCCTCCATCTTCTGTTGCATTTGATGATGCTCATATTGGTGCAAGTTTGGCCTATTGTGATTTAGTGCAAAGGATCTATATTGTCTTCCAACTACATCTACTTTAGATGCATACCTGACAAATATTAGTGGGTTTTTTTATTGAGCTCCATATTTTAGATTTGGGAGACACCATTGATTGTGTACATCTCCTCTTTGATGAAGATGATTCTTCTTTAGTTGTTGCGAGGGAATTCTCTAACCCTCTTGTTCATTCTCTACATGATAATTCTTTACAACTTGACATAAGTGTGGATACGTTTGGACAATATTTGGAGAAGGCTTCTTTGTTTTCAGAGGATGCATCTTTGTCTTTGGAGTGTGTTCTACATCGATCTCTAGGAGATTCTGGTTTGACATCTTTAGCTGTGTGGCCTAAAATGCCTGTTTGGAGTGTCAACTTTCAACATCGACATGGAGACATTTGAGTGTAGTTTAGAGACATCACATATCATTATTCTTCCCGCATCTTCCTTTCAAGAATGGAAAGATATCTTGCATATCATCCTAGTTTTATTTCTTTCTAAGGGGAGAAATGTTGTTTGGCGAGATTGGATAATCTTCAACATTCAATGTCAAACTTCTACCAATGTAGGAGACTCACCATTGAGGGGGCTTGCATGGTCTCTCTTCTTCTCTCTTATGGGGTTTTGTCTCTCTCATGCATCATTGAGAGTATTTTGTATTTTATCTCTCATTTGATGAGGATTTTTGTCCCAACGAGTTTTCTCCTTTTATCCATTTGTGAGATATTGCATTCTATATGTACATGGGTACCTAACATGGCCTTGTAGTTGGGACCCATCCTTGCATCTTTACATAATAATTGACTCCATAAGTTGTACTTAAGGGGGGTGTTGGTGTAAATAGGTGTTTTTACCTATCTAAGTCCCATTTACATTGTTAATTCCACCTAGATCCTAGGAGAGAATATTTCTAGTTAGCATTAATCAGGGGGGAATCTTTTTAGTGAGGTATTAGTTCACTTATCTTTTGACATTAATGCTTGTGTCCTAGGTCATTTAATATCTTTTTGGGTAGTTATCTCATTATACATTATTAAGACACATGTCAAGATTTGTCTAATCCTATCCCACATTTTGCCTTTATAAGCAAGACATCATTTGTACACACCAATTCCAATCCAGTAAGTCCAATATATCACTACAATCTCGAGTATTCCATGTTGTTCATATCTTGCATCTATTATTATAATTTCATGTTCTTGCTTTTCCCTCTTGTAGAAGGTTATTTTTGGTTTTTATAGGTGATTATGGAAGTTTGAATCTTTGAGTGGCTCTAACAAATCTTATTTATGGATAATTAATTTATCATTATAATGTTAATTGTCACCCCTTACATGTGGAACAATTATGTTTTCTTTATATGGTCTATAATATAAATAAAGGATTAGAGTTTTAAATTCCATTAAGATAGATTAAGATTGACTATCTTGGGGTATTGTCCACTTACATTTTTTAGATTACTGTAGTCTCTAATTATTCCCTCCCCCCATTCTCCCAAAAAGTACACAAAAAAAATGATGTTAACATAGAGGAGTTGGCCTACTCTAGAGATTTATTAAGCTCAAGAGCTTCTATGTTAACATAGTGCCTAACCATTTCTCTTTACAAAATAGGCAGATATAAACAAAAGATGAAGAAGTCAATTTGCTTTAAAAATTGCTTAAATTTAAAAGAATCATACTCCCCTTTGAACTATAAATTTATATCGATATAAACAACATTACAAGTTGAATCCACCTAATTAACTTTATCTTTAATTTTATCCTAATTAACATTCACAAAGGAAAAAAACTTACATTCAAAGCTTCAACAAAGTGGAGAGGAACATTTAAATGCTTGGAGGCAAGATCTCAACTTTGGAAGTTTTGATGCCATTCCTCGTACTCAGCTAACCTCTAGATCTTTGGAAGGATGCTTTGGTAGTAGGTATAAATGAGGTAGGCACCACATGACCAAACGACCATCCTAATATTCAAAGCCACAAAATGCCACCGGCACCTCCCTCCAACAACCAAGAGAGAAAATGACCTGCCCACCTAACATAAACCCTACTAGCTCCCAACCACGGGTCCACCACAAAAACTAACGGATATTCCCCTATATTCGTTTAAACTCGTAAAATACAAAAAAGAAAAATCACCAACGTATATATTTTTTAAGGCCAGCGAAACCTATTCTTGAACTTGACCCGTGGCCCAATTTATTTTGTTTGTTGCTTGAGCAATAGCGGAAAATCCAAAGGCAAGAGATAAGGGATTATTGAGTGCCCCGTCACGTGAGCAGCGGGTCCCACGTCATATTGATGTCGCCACCAAAATGATAATTAATAATTGTTTCAACTGTCCTTGATATTCTGGCATATCCAGCCGAGAAATAGGAAGGACCTCTGTTTAAACATTTTTGTTTCAGAAAATACAGAGCAGCACCAAGAAAATAGGAGAAAAATAATGGGGTTCGGAGAAAGCAGAGAGCTTACTGGCTTACAGAAGCTTAGAAGCCAATACCAACCACTGTTACCGCCTGCACTTCAGGTTTTATTATGGCATAAGTTTTTCTTTTAATTTTTTTTAAAATGTTGTGTTGTTATGAAGTTGTTTGGAGCTGAAATTTGAACAAATAATGGCCGGGAGTTTCGATCTGTGAACCTTTCAACATTTTGCTGATGCATATGCACTTTCTTTGTTTTGTTTTTGATCTGATTAAAAAATGTTTTGTATTTTTGATATGCAACAAGGAAGGTTGGCTTTGTGTTAATAGAATTAGATCAAGAGAGATGGCTTTATACGTGTATTTTTTAAAGATTGGCGCCATGTTTATTATTTTGAAGGAATGTTCTGGTTAGATCAAGAGAGATGAACATTTCTTGATCTGGTGTTAAAATAGGCGAGTTGTTTGTTAAGAGAGGTACTGTTTGTGCTTTATATGAATGTGTGGAAGTATGTGTTTGAAATGCAAGAATGGAATGGTGTAGAAGTATTTTAACGTCCAGGAGGCCAAAGATAGACCGTGGGACACCAATAACAGTAATTGCAGCTGTAATCAACGGTTGTGAGGGGATTTCAGCTTTTTTATTTGTATTTTAGTATTACTATTTTTTTTTTAACTCGTCATGCATTAATGTCTCAGTGTATGAGACAGTAATAAGTGTTCTAAGGCTTCCACGGTCCGTGATTTTGAATGTTATGAATGAAAAAAGCCTCTGATACATTTAATGATAGTTCATATTCATATGATCCATTGTCAGGATGAAATGTTTGTAGGATTAGAGAAATATATTTAGAGTATTTTCCAGAAATGTGAACTTGTGTAATTGGGTCCTTTCTAGAATAAGCACATTTCCTTCAAAGTTGCCCTCAATATAAGATACATTTTGCAATCATATATTTGAAATAGAAGAACACGATGAAACTTGCGTAATTATTCTTAAACTAAACTCTAGTCTCTTATATAAACAATCTTCTATGAAATTTTTAAACAAACGAACCAGACAAAGCTTGGGGCATTTATTCTTAAACCAAACTATCGTAGAAACAATAGTCTAAACAGGTAAGCATGCACTGAAGCTCGGGACATTTATCCTTGAGCTGAACTGTCATAGAAACAAAATATTCTGAACAGGTAAGCGTGGTCTGATAGTTCCTAGTTACCATATTGGCTTAAAGGGCATTAAAAGTCATCATCATCATTTGGAAGTCTAAAACCAGTGCAATTAAATAAACCTTGGAGAATTCATTTTATTTATACCTCGAGATCTACGGTTGGTGATTTATAATTACATGGTCAAACATTTTTTATGCTTTCATGAGAATGTCAGCTTAGATCAGTTCCAAACTTATGCCAATGAGAAGATTTCCTTATTTAAAATTGTATCATAGGATTATTGGAAATCATAATTGGTGATCCTTGCTTATTGTGTTCCCTTACTCATTACATTACTGAAGAAGACATAAGTGATTATATATATGTGCTGGCTTTAGAGGCAAAAAATAATGTTCTAAAAGTAATTAGCAATTTATCTATTTATCTATTTATTAGGGTTCAGGAGGGCATGTGCTGTTAGTAGTAGGGCTTGGCGCTCCGAAGGTGCAATATACTTCTTTTTCCTTAAGAGAATAACTCAGATGGAAACAAAAATAAAAGCAAACTATGAAAAGTTTGAACTGATTTGGGGAGTTTTTACCAAATTCAAGTCATGTTGATGTGATTTTGGATCTGGTTGATGAATTGATAGGTATGAGATAAAAGTACCTAAGTGGTATCTGGGGATTGGCAGGTTTGTTCAGTTTCATTTCCGCATATTGTGCTTCATATAGTGCTAACACCTTCATATACCCTTTATTCTGCCCTGCTCTAATAGCATCATAACACAGAAGGGACAGTTTTAGGTGTAGCCTCCTTGAGCTGTAATTGCAGCTTGAGTAGCATGGCAATGCTTCTGCTCAGCCACATGTAAATCAGTATACACTATAGTGTGAGTGCTGTAAGTTCAGTTCTAACTTCAAGAAATACTAGATGTAAAATACAGATGTCCCAATCAGGCTGGAATTTGGACCAGGGTTAATTTTACTTAGGATAGATATTCTCTTCCTAATTCACCAAAAAATTAACATATTCCAAGTCTGATATGCATTGAGTATGAGCTGATTTATGTCACTGTTACTTAAGTTGTTTGTTTGAAAACATGAGTAAAAATAAAATTATGAAGCAATCTAAGCGGTGAAGTTTATGACAGCAGATGTATAAGATGAAATTAAGCAAGTAAAATGATTAAACCAATCAGATTGAGGTAGATAAATCACAAGACTTTACCTTGGAGAAACCTAATGTGTGTAAATTCCAGCAATCTTAACCGAATCCAGCAAGAATTGCAAGTCAGTTGTTCTCTTGGAGACACTGAGAATACTGTGGGACTTTTGCAGCATTGTCAAGACACAAAAATTATCCAATTTCTGCACAGACGCGTGTTATTAGACTTTCTGGGTGAACAAGAGTTTAAAAATAAAGAAAAGTGACCATAATCAGTAGAAGCGCTCACCATAATCTGATGACCTAAAAAATGAAAAGTCAAAAAATATCTAGAAAGAGAGCTGGTGTACACCATGACTTTCTATTCCAAAATTCATGGGGTAAATTCTCATTTTTATTTGCTTGCTATATCTCTATTCTAGTAAAATGCCTTCACATTTAAAAAATAGCAGGTTGCCCTCTTTGTTTTTTTTGCATTTTTTAAAAATCTGATTGTTCCCATTTAATCCTAATTTTTTCGAAATTTCTTTAACACTGATTTCAAAAAGTTGGTTAATTAACTTTATGGGGTGCACATGGGGTGTTCTAGATAGTTTTGATTCACAAAATTTCTACCCTGTTTGCTTTATGGCGTGTACCCTGATTATGGTGTTCACAGAAGCTTAAAGCAGCTATTTTCTGAGTTTGAATTTAATTTGACCTATTTAGGGTTAGGGCACACAACTAGAGTTTAATGAGCAACTGTTTCTGATTCTGAAATTCTGACCTTTTTGCTCAGGAACCCTAATGATGGGTCATTTGACCTATTTTTCTGACTTTTCTCCAGCCCTGTCCAAGTGCACTAGGGCTTTTTGGCTTCTTTTTTGTATTTTTAATGATAAAATGGACATGTAAAACTGTTTTTATGATGAAAAATATGCCAGAAAAAGTGAATTGTGAAAACTCAGTTTCCTATCACTAGAACTTGTGATTCTGATGATTTGATTGCGATACCTTTTGCCATTTTTTGTGGCAAAACTGCTAGAAAAGCGTGCCAGCTGATTGATTGATAAAACTGCAATTTTGCAGGATAAAAATTGTGAAAAATGGCTGTTCATGATTACTTGTGATTAACTGTGATTTTTTCACAATTTCTGCTTCTCCGGGCATAATTATGCTTCTACATGAGCAGCATAATGACAGAAAAATGCTTTCTCCCTTAAATAGGATAGTGCGTCAACTTCCATTCTATGCAGTTAACTTCTCCTATTGTCTTATCTGAATGTATTTGACTGTGCTTCAGATGGAGCTGAATCTGCATGCTTTGTTCTTTTTTGCTGTATGCACACAATCAGCTTCAGCTGAATGTGCCTATTTTATGGTTGTGTAGGGTAACACATTCAGTTGGAACCAAATGTGTCTCTTATTCTCGCCCTTCCTAGTGCTGGATATTCTCTGAGCGTTTGGACCTCCCTGGGGTTCTACACCCTTCCTTGACTTACATTTGCTCTGACTAGTACCCTGGCATGTTTCATCACCTTTAGAGTGAAAGTGGAAATGTGTCAAGAGTTTATCATTGGATATACAAATCACAAATAAGTATAATCAACTAAAACAGTATTAAAGTGCAGTGGCTTGAATGATATGATTTGGATCACACTTCCCAAAATGGAGACTTTTGGTTCCCAAAAATGTAAGGACTCATGAGATGAGGTAACAGTTCTCCCTCTGTCTTTCAAACATCACTTGGCTTTGCATATTATATGTCCCTTCTATCCAATTTACCAATTTTTCTGTTCTCCTTGTTTTCCTCACCTTCCTTTGCATCAGAACATCCTTTTTCCAACTCTTTTGGAAAATCAGGTGCCAAACCTCCATTGAACAGAAATAATTAGCCTTCTGCATCATTGAGCATGAAACTATAGAAGACATACATTATCGACATTCACAGCTGGATAGATCTGTATATGTGTTAACATTTTGATCTGTCTTGTGCAACATAGCCAGAACCAGATGGTGTGTTGAGGTGAAATCTCTCATCAATTATTATGAGGGGAAAGTCGCTGTATTCAAAACTAAAAAACTTATGGACAGAAGTTCACAGCATTTATGAGATTTTGATATGGGTTTTCAGCATATGATGAAGATAAATAGCATGCAACACAACGTTTTTTTGTTTTCTGCAGACAGATCTAGGCTGAAACAACATCCAGGCACTGTGTGCAAAAGCTATTTTTTTGGTTTTTGGCTACACAATTTTTTTTGATGGATTTCTGAATGAACCAAATGGTACATTAATTACATGCATGCACACAAGAAAAATAAGATTGCTGAAATTAAAACCATAAATTCTACAAAATTTGGTAAGCGAGAAGATTAACGGCAAAGCAGTGACTAATTACCATTGACACAAGCAGAAAACTTAGCACAAGGTCTATATTCACAATTTGTATTCCTCAAACTTTCAAAATTTACTCACACAAGATAAAGAAAATAGTTTGAACAAGGATATTGCACTAGTGTAACATAATTCACCATTAGATTCTATGATGTGCAAAGCACTTATCTATAAGATTTCAACAAATAACTTGGGAACTTGATGTCAATCCTAATTCAAGTTTTCTAAACTTGTTGCTTAATTAAAATTTAAAATTGCATATGGTTTTTGAAAATAGCTCTCATTGAGCCAAATATAATAACTCTTGAAAATATCTCTACAACTCCAAAAGTAAATCTTCCATCTTTAGGGTATCCTAAAATAACTTGTCTTCTATAAATGGACTGTGTCTAGAAACAGGTCATTTCTAAAAATAGACTATCTTCCAAAAATAGCTCATCCTTTTGAAGGGTGAGCATATCATATCATGGAGTTGGTTTCACACTCGGATTTTGCTCCATTTTTCTTGATTTTGTATACTTGGTATTTCTTCATTGTAGCTCTCACATCATTAGGATCAAGAATTCTAGCCAAACTCAAGCTTTAGGCATTTTGACTAGTGGAAAAAGAGTGAGCATGCAAGATGCACATGTGTTGGGAGGAGTTTTGTTCACACGAAGACACTTTGCATGTTTGTGTTTTCTTATAAACACCAATTTTACATTTCTTTGAACATGTGGAAGTATTTTACCTTTGCAAGTAAAAATTAGCTTTGAGTGCAAAACAATATAGAGTGGGAATGCAACATGCATGCAATTTGTGAGGAACAAGCTTGAGCATGGCTAGGTGCACACAAGAGAGGGATGGTTGGCAGAGTGGGGCATATGCCCCACATGGAGATGCCTGTCTCCTAAGTGGTCACGTTGCTCTTTGAACATCAACTTTTCTTTTCACTTCAGTAATGTGGGACTAATGTGGGCAGGGGTAGAAAGGAAGTGTAGAAAGTAGCAATGAGTGGAGGGCAATATGGGGCAGGAATGCATAGGGTGTGCAATCTATGGGTAGCAAGCTTGAGCATGGTTGTTAGCATGCACAAGGGAGGGGTGGATAGGTTAGATGGGTGCACCCCACATGGAGATACCTACCATGTGGGAGTATTGTTCTTTAAACACTAAATTTTCTTTTCATGTTGGCAATGTGGGACTAAAGCGAGAAGGGGCGAAAAGGGAAATGGAGAAAGGTGAGTGAGAAGGGACTTTTTTGGAGTGCGTTGAATGTATAGGGTATGCTTAGCATGCATGGGTGCATGGAAGGGGTGCTTTGGGGAGTGTCTGCCCTTGCATAACACTTAAAGTGAAAGTGCTTGGGCATGTAAACACCCAAAAAGCATCATTCCCCCGCGTGATGCTTACTTTTCATTTGAAGCTACTTGTACTTTATCCCACATGCATTGAGTTACACACATTTTGAAACTATTATGAACAATAGTGAACCACAGTAAAGTCGTCTTGGTAAGTGAAAGGAAATAGGCAATCTAGTTGGGTGTGCCATGGAGTTGGCAACTAAGTGTGAAAGGAGTGGGAATGGAATGTGGTAGAATGATGAGCATGCATTGCACATCATTTTTTATTTAAATTTTACCTTTTTCTATCATATATATATATAGATATATTGTAAACAAAGAATTGGAGCCTTGCGACTTGGATCATCTACTTTGGCAATCAGTTATAGGGTGAGCCCCTATAACCTAGGGCAACATGCAACAAGCCCCAAGTCACGCCACAAATTAATTGAGATGGGAACACTTCTTTGTCATTTCCATGGGTTGAGCCGCCATTTGACAACGCATCAAGGTTTGAATCTTTAAGCATTAGATCATTATCAAAGTAAACATTTTAAAGAAAAAAATAATCTTTTGGTAGTGATCTTTGCCATCCATCATCCTATAGTGGCAGTCCTTGGGCAAACTAGACCCCTTCAGCTTTATCCAATTAATTGACTTCAAAGAATACAACCCTAATAGAGAGGAAACAATTAGATTCCTCATTATCAATTGTGCAATTGTTGTCTCCTATCACTAGGGTAGGAGTGTGAATGTGAATCTTTGATGACATTTCTGTTTTTTTGATCAAACATCCTTTTGATACATGGTTACAAACTGTTGTTGTATGTTCAACTTCTGCTTTTGCATGGATGTGTATGGGACCTATTAAGGACAAGGATGAATAAAACTTCAAAAGGAAATTCATTGTGTTCTCCATTGATGACCTGTTCTCCAGGTGATGCAGAAAACAATCAAGATCTGGTAATGAATCCTCCATATGTATTTATGACTTGACGAGTCACTTTAGAGCTGAACTATTTTTAGGAAATTGTTCTTCATTGAACTATGATCTTTTCATTGGCATTGTGAAAAATATCAAGCTGCTAGAGAACTGAATTGGTCTCAAAATTCACCGAACTTGAAGCAGCGGCATCTGGGTCTTCCAACAACAGAGTTAGATGTTACAAAGAAATATCAATTTCTAGCTTGAGATTCTCTGTTTCTTCATCAGATATTGCCTCAACAGTTTGAGCGATTTGATCTTAATTGATTACATCTGGTGCAGGCTCTATGAATAACCCTTCAAATGAAGAAAAGAAGCAATTGGATTAATTATATTCTTTGATGTATTTGATTTCTTTGTGTTCACAACTTTGTCGTTAGATATTGGTGTGACTTTATTCTCTGTAGAGAATAAATGCAATTCTTGTGTAACATCAAGCTCTTCTTCCATCAAAATACTTTATTCAGCCTCAAAGAACTCGAGCAAACTAGGCAGACTTTCTTCTTCTTGTGGATATTCTTGTGAATTTATTTCATCCCTTGGGATGCAAACTTTTCACAACTTTTAACGAAGCCTATCTTTGAAATTATAGGCTTCCTTGAGCCTTGAATTTGTTCTTTTTGCCCCTCTCAAGAGCTGATATTTTCCCCCTAAATATTCATCACGTGCATATGCCTCATCATACATTTTATTGACAATTGCGTTCAAGCTAAGTTATGATGTCCAAATCTGAAGTCATGGCAGTCTACACCATGCATAGACCAATTTGTTATTTTTACTTATTTTATGCCTGATAACCAAATTTTCACAAAAAGCAAACCTGCTTGTACTGTCTTGCTTGCTGCAATTTTAATTTTTCTTATAAATATTGGAGAGGCTAGGGATTTTTGTGAACTGTGGTTTTCTCAATGTGCTTCCATTTATTAGCACTTGAACAAGTGCATAGAAGAAATCAGAATGCCTTTATAAATTGATACACAGCGAACAATCTAATTGTGAAAGAAAAAATGCACACTGGCTTGCATCCTTGTAGTAAATATAATTCCTTGCATTTGTTTGCATCTCAAATTGTAGCTGCAAGCTAGATAGTGCCAAAACTAGTGCACTGTTGATTTTATGTTTGAATTCATCAAACGCATGATGCTGATTTTTACCGCATGTAAGTGACTTACCATCTGTGGTTATGAAATGTAAAGGTTCTTGTGGAGAATAAGAGAATAATGCTATGAACTTCAAATATTGGACAACCCCTGCAAGGTTCATTGTCTTAGTCATGTTGTAAGACTTGGGTAATTGACAGTTGCCTCAATCTTTATGGGATTAATTCTCAACTGCACTCCAACCACATGTTTCTAGGAGACTAGTGATTGTTTTGCAGAAAACCAATATGTCATCCAAATATATGATGACAAAAAAATCTATGAATGGTCTCCTTCACCTTATGATGGTGTCAGGGGAATTACACAAACCAAAGGGAAACACAAGCTATTTGGACAAACCTTGCCTTGTTTTCAAAGATGTTTTTCATATATCCTTCTCCTATATTTTTACTTGGTGGTAGTAGGATTCCCAATCTAGCTTGGCAACTTACTTGGTATGTAGGAGATGATCCAACAAGGTCATCATCTGTGGAAGAGTTTACCTATTCTTGATGTTGCTTTTCTTCAAGGCTCTATGATTAATACAACTTCCCTGTTTACTAACTTTCTTGGGCACAACTACAATAGAAAAACATGTAGATGTGCTAGGAAGGATTACTCATTGATCAAACAATGCTCCAAGCGGCTTTTTTACATCATTTGCATTCAACAGGCTTAGAGAAGCCTATGCTGGGAAGAGGGCAATCTGGTAGTTACTATATCACATGCTTCACTGCCCTCTTGGATGGCATGGCTCTAGGATTTGGAATACTTCCTTGAAGTTCCACAACAACTCTTCCACTGGCTTTTGCTCTTTGTTAGTAGATTGCTGGGAGAAGCCTTAATTTCAATAACCTCACTATCTTGTTTATTTCTCAAAAGAAGTAGAACAAAATTCCCATGAGTTTTAATAAGTTTTCTAACTTGGTTAATGCTTACCAAGGAAAGCTTGAATTTAGCTTGATATGCATTGATGATTTTTAATTAGTTTCTTTTCTTCTCTAAATTGAAATGGTAAATCTGATTTTCATTTAGCTTCTTAAGTTCATCATCTTAGAAATTGTTGGCAACTTTTTCCAAGAGAATGAATGCACATAACTCTGCCACCAAGTTAATGCATGACTAGAAAGTTTCAATCATGCAAAAGAAACTTGTTGGTCTCCCTTGTTATGATCCAAACTGAAATATCAATTGGGCAAGTCAATTTTCAAGTTTGTCTACATCCATGGAAAGAGTGGGACAAACTGGCAACTAGAGAAACTCGAAGGCAAGTGGAAGAAGGGATGATAGCCTGCTTGGCCCAAACAACTGCAGAGGGAAAAGATCGTGTAGATTTGCTGAAGAAACTGTGCTGCAGAAAAAGACAGAAAACCTGGATTGTCAATAAGCACTCTCTTCTAAAATGTATTTTTTGGCAATAAGCACTCTAGGTAACCTGGCTGGTAATTATTATTTTTTTTAATTGCTATCAGAGCAAACCACAGAAAAACTAAGTGTCTATTGTTCTTTATAAACCAAGGCAAGATACTGTACATCAAATCAACATGATAGGCCACACAGTTGGACAAGCTTCAAATAAAATGCTTGAATCCTTGTTCCCTCTGGTTAATAATCTTTCCAGTAAATCATTCTGAGTAATGAGAACACATTTATTGTCACACTAAGGTAACAATCACTTTGCCTTTGTTAATGATCTTTGAAATCTATAATATTTAAAAGGGTAATGGATTTGCTGTAGCCTCTTTTTATGTTTTCTTTGTGTTGGTTACACAAATAATTATTGATCTAAATCAATGTGAATATGTGTAATGCAGACAGGATATTGTCTTGTGCAGAAAATAGTTTGACATTCAATACATAGCTTCAAAAACAGTTACTGTTTCTGTAATGGTTTTTATACCTTGGATGTCTTTAATATTGTTTTTATTGAGGATGGAGTGTTCTATGTATAAACTAAATAACCCTACTAAACCTGATCAATATTTTATGCCAAATTTCAATTGGTGGTTTTCTTAGCTAAATGAATAAATAATTGGTTTCTATCTCTTGCAGTTTTCCCCTTGAACGTGGCATCTATTTTAGGTCTTTACATGATGAATTCTGCAGTTGTCCTAGCCTTAGAGTTTTCCTCTTAAACACTCTGACAGAGCATATTGTAAGTTGTAAGAGTAAATCATGAAAATATTTTTCTATCCCCATAATTGTGACATGCTCCCCATATGATAAGTGAAAACAGATGTTTTTTGTGATATCTTTTGCTTTTTCCTCCATATCAATGATATATAAATTATTTGGGTCATAGCCTTTCAAGTTTGTGATACATATTATGTGTCACAAAATCTAAATCTTTGATCGGGTAAGAGCAAGTCCATCTTTATCATTTCTATTTTGCATTTGACTGTTGTTGGATATTTAATTTCATCATTCTCTTCCCCCACCTCCCACAATTAGGGCCATTGGTGTTAATTGCTTGGACTACATCTTAGGGAGCTATTCCTGCTTGTGAGATATAAGGTATGCAGGTATTAGTGATTCGTTGCAGTACAATCTTTCACATCAGAAAATAAATGCTAGTCTGCTTTTGAGATATCTTTACATGAATGCACCATGCAAATAAATTTGAAAAGTGACATTTCTTCTTTCACTGCTATGTGTTCCCCATATTTATTTTGTGGTACATTTTGCAGGGTTGTTTTGTTTACAACAATATGATGTGTATATGAATGTTGTTCTTTTGCTTTAGGTGACTATTCTTTTAGATTTTGGATTTTAATGTATACACATAGTAGTTGATATTTTGACATATTTGGCCTTAATAGGGGGGACGTGTGAAGGTAGAGATTGGCGATGCAACTATTGCTGCAGACCCATCTGATGCTCATGCAATAGCCCATTCGTTTCCTTTAACATATGGAAAACCATTGATACATCTTTCACCCGTCAGTGGCAAGAATGATATTGAGGAATATCCTGCCATCAGGTACAGAATTATTGCTGCTTTTTATAATCTTCCTGGATTCAAAGGGTTACTCTATGACGCTCCTGTTTAAGCTGTAATATGGTTAGAGTTTGAAGTACTTTTTAGCTACAAGTAGAAAATTCAAAACAGAAATGCCTCTTGTAAAGATAGGTGCTCTCTGAAAATGTTTACTTTATAGGACACATTCTTTGAGGATGTCTACTGTAGGGACTAGGGAATATTGTCTTTGAGGCTTTTGATGGGAAGCATTTTAATAGTTAATTCTCTGCCTGTCTTTGCCACTTGCTGACCAGCGGTCAAAAAATTATGAAAATAAAAAGAATTTATGTAAAATGGTCCTTCAAAAAGTCCTTAGAGGACAACATAAGAGAAAGTTATCAAAGGGTTAAAATAAATGCACACTTACTTGAAAATTCAGATATTGATGTTGCAGTGCAGACATAATTGTGAGTGTTGGTAAACTAGCCAAAACCTAAGGATTTTGTCATTTGAAATGTCAATATAATAGTAGATCAGAAAACATATTGGAGAGAAAATTCTAAATTGCCATTCCTTAACTGATAGACATATTACCAGCACTCATGTTCCGAGGTCAAATAAGAATCCATTTTGCATATTTATGATGATTCTGATCCGATTTCTTAAAATCCCATGCTTTGATGATTATTCCCTTCTTGCAAATTGTTTTAAGTAATTATTTTTCCTTTGTATTGTTTTACTCTTGTCCATAGATATTGTTTTAGCTGTGAAGAATTTTTGGTTTTGAGGATTAGCATTTCAGGTTTTGATCTTTAAGTATCAACAATTTACTTGGGAAATAAATGTTACATGCATATGTTGCAGGGTGGGACTGGTTTTTTCTGGACGACAATCTCCAGGCGGTCATAATGTGATTTGGGGTTTGCATGATGCAATTAAGTCACACAACTCTAAGAGCACTCTGCTTGGTTTTGTTGGTAAGTTATTTCTTACAAAGAGCTTTCATAAAAAAAATTCACATACCTGCCTTGGGATTGCTTGAAGAATAATAGATTAAAACATACAAACTAAGAAATCTATCACTTACGTGCATGTTGTGCAGTTGAGGTGGATATGGTTATAACCTTACTTTTTCTTTTTCTTTTTACATTAAACAATATGTTCCACTAAATGGAAACACAATATATGTTATTTGCTGTATCTCTTTTTCACACTTTGTTATCCACTTTGCATCCTTATGTTTATTTTATTTGATGGTTGTTGCATGGGTTTTTTATACTATATCTTTGGTCTGTCTAGTTTTGGACATGAATACTAAACTGTCTTGTGAAAGCATAAAACAAAGGGTTATGCATTTTTTGTTTCTCTGGTTTTGGACATGCATGTTAAACTTCCTTGTTAAACAGCATGGAACAAAGAATTATGTATTTTTTGTTGTGAAAATTGTTTGACAAATTTAATGTGCAAGAAACGTTTTTTTGGTTTTCAGCTAGATACATGGGAGAGTCTCATGTTCCCAGGTTTCTTGTATATTGATAAAACAAAAGGTTCCAGGGCAATTTAGTATGTCAATCGGGCATTCTCAATAGTTTGGATTTTGGAGTTTAATACCTTCCAGAATCAGAAGCTTCAACACAAGTACAATGGTAACTTGTGCAATTATTCAACTCTGATAACTTAAATAGAAATGGAAAGGAAGTCTGGAATCGTCTAAAATAGAATAAAAAATGGTAGTTTATAGAACATATTTTGCTTTTCATACCTCCTCCCAATGTTGTGTGTGTTGAACTTGATCCAGAAATAATACTGTTAAATGAAAATCAAGCAGATGCATATATCTATATGTTGTCTAACAAGATAGAGAATGGAAGAATAAAGTGCCATGGTGTAAGAGCAATCCTACTTAAGAAGTTCAACATTACATTTTATGAACCAGAGCTTTCATTTCAAATTGTTTATGCAAAGAAACTCATGCATTCACATCATAATGTAACCGTGCATTTGAACATAGGCCATGGATTCTCAAGAGACGTTCACCACTTTAATTTGCTTTGTAGATTCCTGTACTCAGATGTTAAGTGCATTCTGTTGGAGGCAAGCAGTCATTTTGAATTTTTCTCAATGCTTCAATAAGAAACCGAACCTGTTTAGTTTTCAAATTGGCCATAAATTTGTAACTTTGGCTACTGCTAAAGTAATTTATAAGAAGTTGGCAATGAAGTTTAACAATGCAAGCATACTTAGGAGAATAAAACACCAACAAAGAGAGGGTTACAAATAGAATCTACGCAGATACAGTTTATGAATGAATGGTTTGGTGGGATGTGTTTTGCCAAGATATGGCTACATATTTATAGATCTCCAGAGGAGAAATTTCTAAATCTTGGTCGGTTGAAATTTGAAACATGCAACACCACTAAGAAAGAAACCATGTGTCCCACGCTGTTGGCCGAAAATGAACATTGCAAACTCCAACATTTACCTATAATGTTTTCTTGGGGAAACATAATCATCATAAAGAAATAAATATTAACTCAACATAACCCTTGATGTTTTTTATGGGAAAGGATGACTCAACGAACAACAATAATATCATCCCTTTGTTATTAACACTAGAATGATATTAGCTCATCGTGGCCTGATTATTGTGCTTTTGATCCTAGGTAAAGCAACAACTTAGTTTGACTTAATGTCTCAACTCTTTGGCAACTTGGTCTCAGACATAGTAACAACTTCAACATCCATCTTCAACTTGGCCCAACTTAATGCTTTGAACCATAAAAGTAGAAATTGCAAAAAAATATGCTTTGAACCATAAAAGTAGAAATTGGGAACAAATTGGAAATCGCTAGGTTTGCCGATTTTGTCCCTCATTAAATCGCGATTTTTAGCAAAATCGTTGACTCACAATTTTCAATGAATTTTTGGTGTATAAACCTGTTAAAAGCGGGGAAAAAATGAGGGAAAATGGGGAAAAAATCGCCTATTTTGTTCGCATGATTTTCAATGAGTTTTCAACCCGTGATTGGCAAGGATTCGAATTGCTATGACATCGCTAGGGTTTTTGGAAATATTGCTTGAAATTCAGCAAATTTAATAAAAATCTTAAAAATCTGCACTCGTTTGCCCTAATATTCATACGGATTGGGGTAAATATGAATTTAATCATGAATTTCTTCTCGTTATTGGTAGTAGGCAGGGACGATAATGTGGATGAATTTAATCGAAGGGGCTTGCTTAGTAATCACAATCGTTTGGTCAGAGTTCTATATCTGGTTCGAGCTCATTATAATTTGTAGCGCAAAGTTCTATATCGGATTTGAGTTCATTATATTTTTTAGTGCGGTGTTCTATAAGTTGTGTTCGTATTATATTTTAATTTTTGCAATGAAATTTATTATCTTTATATTTTGTTTTTTATACAATATATTAAAATTTAATATTTTAAAATATTTAAGTTAGATTTTTAATTATAATATATTTATTATTTATATATTAATAATATTTAAATAAAATTTTCAAACATATTTATATTATAATGTTTTTATATCTATTACAATGTATTCAAATTTAATATGATATTGTTTTTTTTTTGGATTTACTAATATTTTAAAAAAAATCAAATTTATATAAGGCAAATTTAATCACAAGTTTTTTTCTGTTGATTACTTTCATATATCAATACAAACAAGAGTCTTTATTGGATGATGATGATGACCAATAACTTAAAAATCAGGTCAAATAAATAAAAAAAAAGATATAATTTAATAATTAAAATTTAAAGTTTAAAAAATTGCTCGAAGCATTTTTGAGAATGAAGTTTAGATATCAAGATTCTAATGTTTTGTTTGTTTTCCAAGATTGTCTTGGGGTTTGGAGGGAAATGACAAATAATGCAAACCAGAACTTCGGGTTGAAAAAGCCATTTGTAATGTGCAAAACTTTCTAAGCATTTGATCTGGACTTTGTGATCCATTTGCAAACTGCAAACAGAATTCAAACGGCACAAGGATAGTGAATCATAAGGCTTTTCAATTCAAACTTTGTCATCAAAGTGAGAGTTGCAAACACATATACAAATTGTAAAAATGCTCCACATGTTAGATTTTGCAAACCAGAGTTTGCTCCAGAATGCAAATTTCATTTAAAACTACAAAGTGTGAAAATATTCTTTGCAAACGCTGTGCAAACAAAATGGTAAATATGCTGTGCAAAAACACGTATAAATGCTCTATGATATAAACAACAAAAATCTATATACACTACAATTCATGGGCTAAACTCTCAATTTTAATTGCTTTCTATGTCTCTATGCTATGTAAATGCCTTCAAATTTCAAAAACTACAAATTTTGTCCTTTTTCTGCATTTTCTTTTACATTTTTTAAAATCCAAATTTGCCTCGATTTTTTCAAAATATCTTATACTTTTGGTTTGCCTATTTTTTCCCCAAAAGATTTTATCTGCTATGCTCTGAACAACTTGTATCAACTTATCAAGCCCACATATAATCTGCTCTGAGCAAAACAAACTCTTTTGGGATCTGGCCACATACTTCAAGGCAGTTTTGCCATCTGCACAATGCAATTTTTGCTTCGTCTGCACGCTTTCAAATGTATAAAAAATAGAAAAGCAATTCTAACAGTACAGTCATATCAACCATTGTCGACTTAACTGCCACAGAAAAAACCTTCTTTCCTGATCTTTAAAGCTTCCCAAAGATTTATCTGTCAATCAAATTGAACCAGTGTACAATACAATAATCCAAACAATAAGTTGACATTCAAAAAAATGTGCAAAGCTAACTGCTGCAACCACTCATCAATATATACACACTTAGTCTTAGTTACTGGTAGAGTCCATAATCCTATCTTCTGTGCCAGTTTTCTGAAGAGCTCCCATAGTGTTCTGCATAATTGGACTCAATCTGTTTCCACTGCCTCACTGGTCTGTGTTAGTACTGGGTGTTTTGTTGTCAGCGTTGTCCTCTGTCTCTGTAATGAGGATGTAGACAGGGCTAAATTTTCTTAGGTTTCCACTGTTAAGCTGCTTTAGAGTGTTAATTCTGTCGTCTGCTTCCATTGCTACATGACAGTCGAGATTTTCATGTTAGCTGCATCTCTGTCTCAATAGGAGTTCTACAGATTGTCCGTTGCTACTAATCATGGTTTGGATTGCTGCCTTAATCATGCTTTTCCTGTACACATTTGATGCTCCTTGTTCACTGTTGGAACAATCGATCACATTTCACTAACAAAGATTTTTTTTAGCTTGAAATCCAACATATGGCAGTATTTACACTTTAGATTTTAACTTGGGCAATGGTCAAAATTTCTTTGCCAATATTCTAGTGCAAACATTTTAACTTTTGTAGAGGATTTGTCTTCTCAGTGAGCTGTTTTTTTATTCTTTTTTGAATTGATCTATGTCTTGATCATAATTTTCCTACACATGTTCATTATCTTTGTTAACTGCACAAAAGGCTTGATCACATTTTACTAACGAATACTTTTATCTGCCTTTAACCCACATCTATGGTATATACTTGCACTTCAGACTTATCTTTAGGTGTTAAACTTTTTAAATTTTCAAGTTACTGAGCTCTTTGGCAGACTCTTTAACTTTGTAGAGAGTCATCTTCTGAGTTAGCTGTTTGAGAATTGATCATCATCACAAATCAAGATTCTGTTTTCTACAACAATCTTTCTATTTCTGAATTGTGTTTTTGACTTAATTCTTGCTGGATTCCTCAATGGGCCTTTAAGAACATCTGTTCTACCTTATGATCAACTATAGGCATGCTAAAAAGACAGAAATTGCACTGAAAATGGTAAAATTTGCAAAAATTGAGATCATATGTTTGTCTTAAAAATAAGGGCAGTATTAAAAATGGTCTCTAATTCAACACGGAACAGAAGCAATATATTCCAAGAACCCCTATGCAAATTTTCTTAGAATAAGAACAACAAAAGAGTTTTTCTAAACATTCAAATTTCTAGAAATAGGTGCACATTGTGCAATTTCACTAGATCATCATACTTAGAAAATTTGATGGTTTTACATTGATATATTGGTGAATTAGGATCTTAAACTTGAACACAAATTATTTGTATCCACACAACCACTTGTCCAATTAATGTAAACTTTAGTTATAAAATCTTGTTGAATTCTATTAAATTTGAACTGTCTAGATTGGAGGTCTGAGCCAAGAGTTATGCCTATAAGTCAAGCTATAGTTTTTGCCAGCAAAACAAGGTAGTTTTCAAAATAGGCGATGACTGTCTCAATATTTTGTTTTTGGTAACTATGGTAACTATAGATCTCTAAACTCCTCTTCTATCCAAGTTTAATCCAAGTTGAGGTGCTAACTATAGATATCTAAACTTCACTCCAAGTTGAGGTGCTAACTATAGATCTCTAAACTTCTCTTCTATCCAACATTTTTGTCCTCCATGTCTGTTATTGATGTATGTGTTACATTACTAGAATGTCAGTTATGTCAGAATAGTAATAAATGGTTGAGGTTTAAGTGATGGTTGGTGGGTTGCCTCCTTGTTGGTGTAAAAGGACAAAAGTTTGGCGTCAATAATCAAATGGTGAAGGCGACAAAGGATTGAATGATGCTATTTATTAGGGTAAATGTGAAAAGATGAGGGTGGAAAAGGAGGCAAAGGGTGCATGTCAAATTGATTTTTCTGAACTGGATATCCAAATGGACTGGATATTGAGTCTATATGCATTTTTCAAATTCAGGTTCCCACACTTGCAGCCTCTGCCTACCCTGTCTGCTTGAGCCTAACTGGATATCTACTTAGACCAGATATCTGGTCTCCGAAAATCAATAATCTGCTCCCAATGATAAAGATACCCAGTCTCAATGCATTTTTCAAAATTGATTCTCTCTCTGCCCGTCTACCCCGGCCATCTCTACCCTTGTTTTCTTTGATTTAGGCCTGAGCTTGTAATGACACATTTATGATGGCAGCCGTAACATATGGAGATAAAAAAAGAAAAGAAAGGAGACAACCTGGGAAAATGTCTGTAGAATGAAAAGAGGGGTAAAAGTCTATGTCAGAGAGTTGAAAGTTGTTGGTACTCATACAAAAATTGATGTTCATACTACCAGGTGTTTTTCTTGTCATCAATTTATCATCATTTGTGTGTCAAGTTAGGGTCAGTGATAGTGTTCTCCTTTCAGGTTGCAAAGTTGTCATGTCATGGTCTTGTTTTTAAATTTTTAACTAAGGACTTTTACAGGATGCTTGAAGTTGTATTGTTCCAAAGTGAAAATTGATGAGGTTTTTGATTTATGATGATTATGACAATGAAATGAAAATATGAAATGGGGAAGGCCATGAAGGATTCAAAGCAGAAAAGGAAAATGATTGGCAAATGCTTCTCAAAGTTCCTCTTTTGGGCAAAGACTTAAGTGTATTTTGCCTCAACATAAAAAATGGGCAAAAGAGACCTAGGCACACACTTAAGGTGGCTTTGCCACATGTTTTCTCCTCTGGTGCGCATTAGAGATGGCAAAGCCAATGGCATTAATTTATGAAATTCTCCTCCTAGGTGCACTTTTCCTTTGGTTTAACTGCTTTATTTATCCTCCAAGCAGGCAAATGACTTTGTCAACTGTTCCCAGCCAACAATGGGAAATAACAAGCCATAAGCAAGCACACATTTTGAGTGGCAAAGCCACTAGAAATCTCTGCCAAGTCAATGGAGGAATGGGAAATGCTTAGAAAATCCATGCCAGCTAGTAAGGGAGATAAAAAATATTTAATTTGGGTGCGCATTTTTAGTGGTTTAGCCTAGTAAACATCTTGCCCATCAACGATAAAAATGGCGAAGTGTGAACTTTTGTGCACCTAAGGAAAATTAAGAATGTTATTAGTGATTCTGCCAGTTAAATGAAAGAGTTTTAAGTCAGTTTGAGGCACACCTTTTTGTGGTTGGAGCCAGGGAAGTTCTGCCTACAACATATGATAAAACATAGAAAAATGGTTATAGACATGTGCCTAGTGCCTAGCATGAGGGATAAAAGATCAAATTCAGGGGCATTTTGTTATGGCAACAACCAATAATAGTTCAACCAAGTATAGTCGGTAAGTGGCAAGAATGTAAGTGATGTACACCTAGGCAGTAAGTAGTTAAAACTCCACCAAAAATCAGTCAAGTGTGGTGCACTTTTTGATGGCTTAAATGATAAAAAGTTCTACCAAAATCCTATTAGAGTAATTAATATTAATGGTCATTTAGTCATCTTTATCTTATTAGATTGTTTCTATTTCTGTTTTAGATTAGATAGCTTCAAATCCTTTTTGTTTTGCTTTATTAGTTGTCGTTTCTTTATAGAAACATCTCTTTGTAGCTATTTAAAGAGCTTTGCTCTCACGTAAAATTATATCATTGAATAATATCAATCTGATAATTTAACGAACATGGTATCAGAGCGGGTGACGAGCCTTTGAAATTTTTTCGTGCCCTAGTTACCTGGAATTATTTCCAGAATTTTTTTGAACGATTTTTTATGAAAAATCGTGCTGTTTTTTTTCGAAGATTTTTGTGAGTAAGAATTTTCGAAATTTCCCCTGTGGCTTTAGAAAAACTCGAGGGCTTTCTTTGTTTGCAAAAATCGTGTGGAGGCTTTCAGATTTCCGGGCGTGCATTCTTGCATTTGGGCGTCGCATTCTGTGAAAGAAGTGTTTGGATTGTGCGTTTTTTCTTCTAGCTCCTGGCGCGATTTCTCTTTGTCACAACACACGTTTCTGTGTGGGCGTGATTCCTCATCAAATTTGGCCCCGTTTTGACAGATTAGGGCCACGATTTTTTGGTTTTTGAGGACGCGATCTCCATACTCTTTGGTGCGCGTTTTCTTGAACATGTTTTGCAGTTTTTTGATCAGTATCTAGCCGCGCGACGTTTCTTTCTGGTCGGGTGTTTTTTTGTGGTGCGTTGGTGCATCATCTGGTATATTTTGGGAGGCGATTTTCATTTAATCATGGTCGCCCTGGCCTCTATAAATTTTGTGCCATGTTTCCAGAAGAATTCCTGCATTTTTCTGCAAGTTTCTGGTTCTTTAATGGTGGTCTAGGGTTCCAGTTTATTTCTACTAGGGTTTTTACCCTCTTTTTGAAGGCGGAATTTTTTTTCAATTCCAGATTCTTGGTGGGTTTTTCGAGAGCTCAACTGGGTTGGTCTCCGAATTTTCTGGGTGCATCGTTTTTCGTGCCTCGTTTTTTGTGCCAACGGATTTGTCTTGAATTTTGTGCCAGCTAATTGTCCAGTGTTCTGCCAGCTGATCACAACGTTACCTCGTTTTTTGTGCTTTGGAAAACGGGAGGGATGGCAACTTTGTCCAATGATATGTTGGAAAGTTCGCAGAGGTTTAATGGCAAGAATTACAACACGTGGAAGCAGAGGATGCTTACCATCTTTGAGTACCGGTGTCTGGATGCGCTTGTTCTTGGTAAAGAAGTTCGTCCCACTGTTGCTGGGAAGGATCAAGACAAGTATGATGGAGGTAATAGGGAGGCAGTCATGTTGCTCAAGTTATCAGTCACCGATGAGATGCTTCCAGAGGTGCCATCTGGCAAGACTGCTGCGGAGATATGGAAACATATGAAAGATCTCCATGAAACGTCAGATAAAAGCCGAGCTTTCTTTCTGAAGAACATGTTGTTTTCGATGATGATGGATGAGAAGATGTCCCTGCAGGAGCATCTTATGAAGATAAAGGAAATACGCGATCAACTGGAGGCCATTGGTCACAAGATGGAAGAGGAGGATATGGTAGTGATTACACTGAAGAGTCTACCACGATCCTACGAACATTTTATTGAGACGCTCAACATTACCTCCACTAATGTTGACTTGAAGTTTGATGAGTTGTGCAATAAGTTATTGCAGCAAGCTAGGTGGAGACAACAATTTGGTAGCAATAGTGATATGGTTAGTGCGGAACAAGCATTTGTTGCCATGGACAAAGGCAAAGGCGAGTCCACTTAGCAGAAAGGACAGCGCACATCTGAGGAGGGTTCCAAGAAGAGTATCACCTGTCACTATTGTGGGAAGCTTGGTCACATCCAGAGGTTTTGCAAAAAGCAGTTGGCTGATCAGAAGTCCAACCAAGAAGAGTCTCAACAGCAGGCTCATGTAGCAGAGCATTTTGAAGAGAAGGCGAAGGAGTCAGCCTTCTATGCGTTTTAAATTTTTTTTTGGGTAGTTAGTAAAATGACCATTAAGGGAGGGTATTAGAGTAATTAATATTAATGGTCATTTAGTCATCTTTATCTTATTAGATTGTTTCTATTTCTGTTTTAGATTAGATAGCTTCGAATCCTTTTTGTTTTGCTTTATTAGTTGTCGTTTCTTTATAGAAACATCTCTTTGTAGCTATTTAAAGAGCTTTGCTCTCATGTAAAATTATATCATTGAATAATATCAATCTGATAATTTAACGAACAAATCCTAGCTCAGACATCTATGAATTCCACCTAAAGCATGACAAGGAAAGTTCCACCTGCAACATATGATAAAACATGGCAAAATGGATATAAAAGTGCACCTAGCATAAGAGGGATAAAAGACCAAATTCAGGGGCACTTTGTCATGGGTATAATCAATAAAAGTTTCACCAAGGATGTAAGTGATGTGCACCAGAGCAGTAAGTAGTTAAAACTCCACCAAAAATCAGTCAAGTGTGGTGCAATTTTTGGTGCATGAAATGATAGAAAATTCCACCCAAATCTTGGCATAAATCTTAATGAATTCCACACACAGCATGACAAAATGGCTAAGAGGTTGCTGGTGCACGCCAAGGGAGTGTCAACTATTGAAATCAAGACAGGTCCACTTTTTCTTTGGCTTATGTTGTTTCTCTGCACAACATTTAAAAGTAACACTAAAACATTGTTAGGCAGATATTATGATTGGTGTTACCATCAAACATTTCCTCCAATGCGCATTTACCTTGGCTTAATTGAATTTGAAGGAGGCAAATGAGCAATGTTATTATTGAGAAGATGCAACATTATATAGAAGCGAATAATTGGTTCCAAGGTAGAGACCAATCAACTACCTTATATGTTAATAATGATAATTATGACAAGTAGGAGGTATTTTTTGTAACGAGTCAAATAATGATATTTATATCAAGATTCAACTGCATCGTTTTTGAATCAAACTCATTGATCCATATTTCATGAGTAGTGGTTCACACACTCTCTCATGAGAATGAATGGTTCACTTAGCACTCATTGCATCTAGGTGATGCTCAAAGGGATGAAGTATTGAGCCTTTGTGGGAGGTCATCCATCCCATAATTGCTCCAACTCAAGCGTTTGTAACCATGGAGTCTCCCCCAAGATCAAGGTTAGTCAGTACTACTTCGACTCAAGTGCACTTATAGAGTTTTCCCAAGAAGAAGCCCACCTCTTGAGAAGGCTTGATGCTTCACTTGTGTGAGTGCTAAGTGGACCATTTATTCTCATGAGAGATGGGTTCATGTGATTTACTACATGAGAAATATGAGTCAATGTGTAATGTCCCCATTGTTGTGAGCATCATTTTGCAGAGGGTTTAGTCTATTCCTGACTCTCGTAGACTAAGGAGCTTGGTTAGAGGGTCTTTTGGAGGCAGTTACCTAGTCAGTGGTTGGCTTCTTCTCCTGGATTCAATAGTTATAAGGGGGTTTCCTATGTTATGCTGAATCTTGGAAAACATAACGAGTTGGAAAACATATTGTTAGAAAACATAACTTGTTGGAAAACATAATGTGTTATCCGGATGTTGGGAAACCAATTGTTTGCACTTCATGAAGTTATATTCTAATATTATAATAAAGTGCAAATATTAAATAATATTATTAATGTTTTAAATGAAGCTTCTAGATGGGCCGACCTCAAGAGGAGAAAAGTATATTAAGAGGGGGTGGGCTAAGCTTCTATTCATCAAGGAATTGATGTGTGTTTTGAAGTGTTTGCTTGGAGGAGGAACCAGCTAGGGTTTTTGCCACTATCAAGCCTTTGGGAACGAAACTTTCATAGGTTGTGCAATTTTGAGGCTGTGAAACTATCAGCTGAATTATTGCTAATTGAGTGGGCTTTATTTCAGAAGTCCAATTTATGCTACATTGGAGGATTTACAGATTTTTCATTAGAGCTTAGATTTGTTTCATATTGGCACATCCTTGCATCTGAATTTTGTGGGCATTGGCTCAAACTCTTCATGGCTGCTTGTAGATCATTTTAGGAACAAATTGGAGGTGTTTCCAAGTTGCTGTTATTTATTTCTGAAGTCTAATACACAGTAGCAAGGGTGCCATTGGCATGATGTTTTTGCTCACATCTCATCATTGAACCATCCTATGGTTCTAGGCATTGTTGCATTTTGATCCTTCAGTCCTACCAATCATTTCAAGTGCCAAGAAGTGGAGTTTTATTGCTGCATTTATTTATCTAAAATATTGCCAGGCAAGGGTAGGGCGGCTTCACCAAGGAGGGGAGATTTCATGCTTGGAAGGCTTCAAAAATTCCAAGAAAAATCAGAGATCTTCATTCATTTTGCTGATCATTCACACTTCAAAAATCAGGTTCTTTGATGTTATTTGAACTTGTATTGCATAATTTTCTGAGTACAAAGGTCTGAAGTTGTTGGCAGCCATGAGGGCACTTTGTTGAAGTCTTTTGGTAGTTGAAATTCAGTCATTGTATCATCCCTGCAAAATTGAAATTGTAATCAGACTTTCATATCAACAATATTCAGTTTTCAGAAGTATGCTTGCCAAGTGTTTGACAAATTGTCATTTGGCTGTAGGTTCTCATTTTGGCATAAATATTATTATTAGTTTGCATACCAAGTGTTTGTGTTAATGTCACTTGGTTATAGTTGCGCATATGCCATCTTAGGTTGCATCCAAAGTGTTTGTCATAATTCCTAGTTGCTGTAGCTGCATATTGCAAGTAGTTTCATTCATCCTTATGCATCAAAAATCCAAAAACACATTGCATTTCATCACTACTTAGTTATTGTTGATTTTGCATGGTTTGGAAAGCATTCAAAATATCTTTGTTTTCATTCCAAGCAAGCATAAGCAACTGAAAATACAGAACAACAATATTAGAGGTTATACGAGAAGTGTTTGACAATATTCCTTGAGGCCTTAAACAACAAAATAGGGTCAGATATTGCAAGGAATATTACAGTGGTTTTAGAAGTGTGAACATTGCCATTTTGGTCTATCCTTCTCCTTTAGGTGAAAAACCCTAAAGTGTTAGAGGGCCTATAGCAACCAAGATCTTTGTTCCACATTTTGGTGAACCTGACGATATTCCTTGAAGGCAAATTCGCATAAGAACTAGCAAGGGATATTACAAAATGAGTTTGACTCAAAAACTATGTTGTTGAATCTTGATATAAGTATCATACTAATAATAACGTTAGATTATTATTATTACAGTGGTTTCAGAAGTGTGAACATTGCCATTTTGGTCTATCCTTCTCCTTTAGGTGAAAAACCCTAAAGTGTTAGAGGGCCTATAGCAACCAAGATCTTTGTTCCACATTTTGGTGAACCTGACGATATTCCTTGAAGGCAAATTCGCATCAGAACTAGGAAGGGATATTACAGAATGAGTTTGACTCAAAAACTATGTTGTTGAATCTTGATATAAGTATCATACTAATAATAACGTTAGATTATTATTATTAACATATGAATTAGAAATATTACATGGTTATTATTATTAACAATACCCCAGTCAGTGGCAATATGCCCTTGCAAATGAAGATGAACAAAATCTTGTCCTTCCTGTGATGCCCATGGACATTCTATTATAGAACCACCTCACTAGTAGTGTCCCTAACATTTGAATTGACTCCATTTTTAGGATTATGAGAAATGCTTATAGTTGAATAAGGAATAAGGTCCACTCTTGGAAAGTTTCTTGTTCCCACAAGATAATGGGCATTGAATTCAAATTCTCAATATTAAGAAATCATTTAAGCTTAGACTCAAAAATTCTAAGATGCAAGTGCACTTGCAATGAAATAATCCACACTATGTCTTTACCAATAAAGACAGTAGTCATAATTCTGTCTCCTCTAAACAAATCATTATTAAAATTTTTCAACAAAACCCATAAGTTCTTTGTAGAAGTATGTCATGCCCCCGCCAAGAAGGAGACCACAACCTTATGAAAAATAAGATCGCAGCCTTAAAATAGGCCAGTGAAATAAATGATCACAATGATTCTAAAAAGTGGTCGATTAAGATTAAAAGGAATGTCATTAGCAGTGCTTCCAAAAAGGCATGCAATTAAAAAAAAAATCAAGAGTTATAAGGCATCGCTTAACTATGAAGGGGTGCAACTCTTTGCAAAGGCAATGGTTTGATGAAGAGGTGTGACTCCTTCAGATTGGAAGATATAAAGGGAAGATCATTATGTTTGAGGAAGGCATCATTAGAGAATTCATTCAAGCAGAAATTCATAGAAGCAGAAAATTTATTTTAGCATCAATCCTCCATAAGATTGTTCAAGCATTATTCAAACATTGACTTGTCAATCCATCAAGAAATATCAACCAGCAAAAACAATCAGCAATAATCTAGCAAATACATCAAGCAATCAGTTTTGAATTCAAGGTAGTGTCTTGCAAATTGGGAGGACAAAATCCTTTCTAGGTCCATGAGAATTGGAAGGACGAAAACCCTTTCATGCTCTTGCTAAGTTTAGATGAAAACCCAAATCTTGGTCAAGGAGGATGAAAACCCTCCAAGGTGGGCTAAGAGTTGGAAGGCTGAAAACCTTTCATGCTCTTTGGCAAGCTAGGGATGAAAATCCTTGGTCTTGTCACTGTTGAGTTAGGAATGAAAGCCTGTAATTCAGCAGATTTGTAAGTACTTCTAGAGAATTCGTGATTTGATTAACTTGAGAATTGGTTAGGACTTATTGATCTGAATATTATAATAAATTCATAATTTTGACAAAGCTATTATTATTTTGATTTCACCTCCAAAGTAGATTTACAAGAGGAAATCATCAAGGAGAATTATAGCAGAAAATCAATATAATTCCTTTTTTCCAAATTATTCATAGAATTATAAAGCTGAATATTATACTAAAATTTCATCATTTCAGATAAAAATTATATTTATAAATAGAATGCATTTACCTTACTAAGTTGGAATTATGGTTTTAGGGAAAAAATTATAAATGTTCTAAAAAGGGACATTACAAAATAAGCAACCAAAAATTTCTCATTAACAAGGAAGTATTAAGGTCATCACAAGAGCATACAATCTCAAATAGACTATCATAGCATGAAATATCTTTATAAGCATATGAGGAACAAATCTGAAAAGTTTCTTTCATACCTCTTTGGGAAAAATACAATTAAAGAAAGCATGTTAAACAATTTCCCCTTGGCCACTTAAAGAGCAAACATTAACATCAATAGTACATTTAGCAAGGACAGATCTAACATCTTTATGATGTAACAGAAGCAATGTAAGACAACTTTTCTAGGTTCTTTATGAGGCCCAAAGAAAAGAAGATTTATCATCATAAATTTCTTATTAAGTTTAACGTTGATTTTAGGTTAGAAATAGAGCTTCTGATATAGTTGGTTTAGAAGCGATTTCAAGCTAAAGAAGCCGTTTTATCCATCTAACAATGTCTCATGTTTATGAGTCCATCTAGAACTAGGTGAGAAGCAATATATTCTGAATAGGTCCTTTTGTGAGTATGAGGGATGCTGAAGTCGGTCATAACCTTTACCCAAGAATTTCATTTGCCATTGGTGTGTTTTTTTGTAATTGTTTTACAACCTGTACTAAAACAAATCGAGTATAATAATCCTTAACACAAGCCAGAGGCTTATTTTTATTCTATAGATTCCACCAAATGGACCTAAAAACTGACATCTAGTATTTAATCAGTGGAAGAGAAATTGTTTAACCACAAGAGGTTTCACAGATTCCTTGGCTCTCCAATGAAACAAAATATGCTTGATCCAGGAGATTGTGCATTGAAGTGACCAAACCTTAAATCAACTGGACTAAGGTCTTTCCACTCAGGCTTACCTTTTTAGAGACACCATTGTAAATATTATATCGAGTTAATACTTTCCAAGGTTAATTTCCATTGAAGGCCCTCATAATCCATTCAATAGTTGAGGTAGTATTTTGTTGCCTTTAGGTTTTTCAAGTCCAGCCCACCAAGATTCATAGACTTCACATCCCAGATTCCCAAGTGATAGCATGCCTTTTCCACCAGACCACATAAAATTCCTTACCATTTTATGTAATTGATCAGCCTTGGATTTATTAAATAACCAGAAAGATGCGTAATAGATACCATATGAAGATAGAGCTTTTTAAGTTCTAACAAAATTGTAATCTACCAGGCATGGGCAACAATCGGCCCCACCTCTTGGTTATCTTTTTGGTGAACTTCTCAAATACCTAGTGCCACATATCCTTGACATAGGGCTTCAAGGCAAAATGAATTCCCAGATATCTTATGATCTTATTGTGGCCTAATCATTCCCATTCCATCTCAGCTGCTCAGGAGGATTCTCTTCTCAACAAAACATGAAAGACTTCTGAAAATATTAGACTTAGTAGTATGACAATAAATTGAGATTCTTTTGTTAATTTCTTCAATAGAAAACATTTCTCCAATTAAGGAAAAAGAAGTATCATCTGCAAACTGGAACTTCAATCAAGTTGTCACAATTGAGGAGTACATTGTCTTAACAGGATGACCAAAGACAGAGTTTTTCAATTAAAAAAAGATTGCTTCAACAAAAATGACATAGACAGAATGAGCCAATGGGCACCCTTGCATAATAGATATTTGGTTAGGGGAGGCATTAGTAAGTCCCCCATTAATTTCTAAATAGAGTGAAGGCCATCCTAATGAAGTTGTCCCCCAAACCGACAGCTCTCAGGATTAGCTCAATGAAGCCTCATTTCATTCTATCACAAGCTTTCTCAAAGTCAATCAAAGCTATGCAAACTTTTTTGTGCTGTTTATTAGCTTAATACATACCCTCTTAGCTAGTAATCAACTTGTCAAGGATGTATCTTCACAAACCCTATATGAGTAGAAGAGACAGTCTTAGGAAGGCTTATTCAGTCTGCTAGACAAGATTTTAATTTTTTAGCAAAGATACTATAGGACACATTCAACATCCTCTAGTTTTTCATCTGATTTCTATCGCTTTTTTTAGGGATCAACTTAATATTCAGGAGATAACCCATCGTACCAAGGAGAGTTTCATCCTGGAGACAGCCAATTAAATAATTAATCTTAGCCAAGTTTACACTCTTTTTTAATGAGGAGTCTTCTTGCACTGATATCTTTTTTGGAAAACAATGAGAACATAAACTTTCCACTTCTCCAAATGATCTCACTGGAACCATTGGAGGGAACAATGTCACTTATAAAAGGAAAATTAGCATTCCGTATTTTCTTATAATCAGAAGATGCAACACCTCAAATGTCAATTGCTTGGATTTTCTCTCTTGAATATTTTTCCTTTGAAATTTCAAATAAGTATCTTGTTCACTTGTCCTCTCTCCTAGTGCAAGTAAGCCTTGCTCTATTGCTAGCTTCTTGGGCAACATTATTATGCTGGATTCTAACAGGATGTTTCAATCTTAACAAACTGTTCCAGCAACATACAATCCTTCGGGAACTTTATAAGATGTTCTTCAGTTCTAATCAGTTTCTTTTGGAATTTTATAGTCATTCGGTTCTAGTTCTTGCTTTGATTGTTCCATAAGTTCTCATGAACTTCTGAGTAGCCTGATACAACATTGGCAAGGCTATTTTATTAGATTTCAACTCAACAATGTCTCTTATAAGCTTTCCAAACAGTCTACAAGATAACCATATAATCCCCATCCTTGAGGTGAGAAACATACTTTTATACAAACCTTGAAAATTAACCAAAGGCTGAGGAAGGCAAGAAACTTACCTTGAAAGAACCAAAGGTTGAGTAGGAGAAGAGGCCAACAGAAAAGTCACCACGGTAGGTTGGTGATTAGATATTGTATAAGCTATATACTCATTACATTTCCTTGATCCACTGGAGAAAATGACCATATGGCTCTCAACCACAAAGGACCTATCTAGTTTGGAGGAAAGCCTGCCTTTACCCTTTCTATTATTACATAAAGTATACCAGATCCCTTTGTTGCCCTGCCTCTTTAAAGAAGATCATTGATTTTTAATATCCTTTTCATCTTGCAACAAAGGGACTATGCGTTCTCCTTAATGTCAAAAGAAGAACTCCCCAGTGTGTTAGCCTTATCTTCAACCATGTTAAATCCCCCTTGTGTCACCCAAGGCACTTGTCTTATTAGAGGCCATCCAATTCCATAAACTGGCCCTACCCCTTTAATCATTATGGGCATAAATAGAAAAAAGGACAGTTGAGTTGCACATTGAAAAATATTCAGATAATAGTGCCCTGTAGAATTTGTAATGTACTCGATAGTCCTTGTGTGGAGATTGGTAGAGCTATCTGCATAGACAACAAATTTGAGACTTGAAACATAATAAAGGTTTTTAGTAACTTGTAAGAGGTCTGGTGTGTGATGTGGATATGAGGTCGTGTTAGTTGTAAAGCCAGGCCAGATAAAATTACACATGAAATGATACATATTATAATGTTTTTGCTTGCTCTTTGTTCCTGTGAATGATTATATTTGATAAGCGTTGGGTTTCCTGTGTGGAATTATTAATACAGGCTAATTTGTAGATTTAGTGTTATGAATAACTGTTGTGCAAGTTAAATATGAAAGGATTTCTTTTAAAAATAGTATCCTATCTGGTTCACAGTAATGGGTTTAGTACATTTATGTATTTGGTATGATGATCACTGAATCATGTGTCATAATTGACTGAATGAGATTATACTGTTCTGCACATCAAAAGATTTGCAAGGATATATTTGTTCTTTGGTCTTAACAAATGTTGTTGATGGCAGGTGGCACTGAAGGTCTATTTGCTCAGAAGACACTAGAAATCACAGATGATATTCTTAAGACTTACCGTAATCAAGGTGTGTCCCCTATTCCTTTCTATTTTGTGTTATCAGGTTTTCTAGGAACCCCTAACAAAGCAGGACTGGTCCAGGCTGATATCTGATTCTTGTTCAGATCTGGCTTGGGTCAAGACATGGTCCAGCCCTAGACCCGACCATTCAGTTAGGGTATGTTTGAGACATACTTGGGTTGCTCCCCGAGCGAACCTGGGGAGGATTCAGGTGAAATGGGATTTTCAAAAAATAACAGATTTAAAAAGAAACAAAAAACATTTAAAAGTAAAACAAAACCTCACAAACTCTAAAAGTGCATTTTTTTGAAGAATTTGGAGCTTGGCTAAAAGTGTTAAAATTATGAATAAATGACACATGCCATGAAGGTCCCTGTGGCCTCAAAGGCCTTAAGCTGCCCCAAGACCCCTTGAGGATGCTGCCCCTTGAACCCCAGATCTTTTGCTCTGGTTTTTAGAAGCAAAAAGTAAAAATAGTTTGGGATGCGCTAGATGGAAAATTAGCAGTTTATTTCCCTGGTTTTTTCCAATTAAATCCTTAGTAATTGAAAAAACCATTTTGATTTACCTTTAACAATTAACACTTATGATTTGACAAGTGACATTACATTATTAATAATAATTATCAGCTGTTTTCTTAATTCTGTATTCAATTTTATTCATTTTGTGCAGTATATATACCCAAACATAGATAGACAACTACATAAAAGACATTGCATGAATTATGCATGGACAAGTATAGCAGCTAGAGGAATAGGAGCATAAAAGACAACTGCCAAAGAAGCTTTATAGCAATAGCACATATAAAGCAACTACCACAACTTGAAGCCAAATGAGCATATAGGGATAACATAGTTTTCGACACTACCCAATGTACTAAGCTTGAACCCCACAGAGGAGATTTCTAGTGGTCAATTGCATGGTTGTGCATTCTATTGCGAGATATGTTGATAGGTTCCACAAGTAGCACCCTCGGACAAGCAACATTATCCAAGCCATGAAATTTTATCCCATTGAGAAGTTCTACACACTAGACAACACAAATGATATTATCTTCCTCTAGTTTGGGAAGTGTATAACTAATAGCAATCTCAAAAAGCCCATTATGTTTGAATACTATCGAACTTCCTAACAAGATTTAAATCCTTACTATATATATCCAAAGAGCGAACATATTACATTAGAGCCAATACTTTAGGCATTGAGAAGCCGCAAATCAATACCCTCACATTGGCCTCATGGTTGCCGTTGCGCCAAAAGGTCGACCTGTTAATGCCTGATACAACCGCTAGAGTTAACGGATCCACGGGAGGCGGTTAGTCCATGTCACGAATCTCGAGGGTAGCGCTAATCATCTGCCAACAATCTCCCCCTCAACGTTACCCGAGGGGATTCAAACCCAACACCTTTGGCTCTGATACCAATTGTTGGCCCCATGGTTGCCGTTGCACCAAAAGGTTGACCTGTTAATGCCCAATACAACTGCTAGAGTTAACGGATCCACGGGAGGCGGTTAGTCTTGTTGGTGTACGTTTTATCATCCACCGAACACACAATAAAATGTCCAAAGACACTCTATCCTCTCTTGAACAAAATCACCGTGTATGCTAAGATTGCGAGAAGATCATATGGCGACTCCAAGGTTTCTTTTGTTAGGTCTTGACGTGTGGATAAGCTCAATGGGCGTTGTGATATGCTAGTAATACACAAAGGGACTTATGCTTAAGAAATTCTTCACAAGTTTAGGACTTAGACGAATTTAACATCAAATGCTCCTTCTTTTGGAAATTTCAGTTTAGGATTTCAAAAAATGCAAAAGGACAAGGGTTTAGAAGTTCTAATTTACTCCTAAGAATTCAAGAGACGGTAAAGATTAGGTGAAACTAAAAACCACGCTTTGCTTCGCCTCCCTAGGACTACACAAAGTGGGTGCAATCTTCAAAGGGTGTGATTATAGTTTTGGTGTCTTGAACAATACTTATCTAGACTGAAGTTAAGCATCCACAATGATAAGCTCAGGCTAACTTTACGCATTGAATAAAAATCATCTATTCAAAGAAAGTATGAGCTAAGTTTCACTAATCAATACTATCAGATCTTTCATTCATTTAACAAACATTCAAATCAAATTCTATCTTAATTCTAATCTAATGTTGAAGAAGATATGCAACCTTGCAAACCACTTGACAATAAAAGGGATTCAAAACAAATCATGCATAAGAGATTTTATTATCGGAAGTAGCTATACACAACAATCTCATACACTTTCTTCACAAAATGAAAATGAGAGATCAAGAGTTTATATAGAGTTTCTAAGAATAAATGAAAGGCCAAGATTGAAACAAATTAACGGCCCAGATCAATACACATCAACCCTAATTAGGGTTTCCGAAAATAACATCATCATTAATTGCATGAAAGACAAGTAGCGCCTACAACTATTTTCAAGGAATTGCATCCCTATCCCCTCGAGCAGTAGTGTGTTCGATGAATCTGGACATGATTGGGATGACCTCTTCCATCGTGACCTGTGGCAGCATGTTTATCCTGAATTCCAGCCTGTCCAAGTCCTCAACATATCTGGCAAAGGCACTCTCCCATTCCGATTCTTGTTTCATGAAGGCATCCCAGATGGATAAGAGGTTCACCACCCTAGTGAAGCTCTGTCTCAGAATCGATCCTGTGCTTGAGAAGAAGACTTCCTGAACTCTGTGCTTTAGATTTTTTTAGCTGCATGTCATTCTCTCAGACGATCTCTTTCTCAAACATATCTGCAGCTATGAGCTAAATCTTATTTTGAATTTCTCTGATCTGTTCCTCAACTCTGAGTCCATCGGCTTTTGCGCTTTCCAAGACCTCGCTCTGTGTTGTCAATGCCCAATACCAAGTGTGGAAGTCATAGGCAATGCCTGTTGCAATTATCTTCCCATTGACCAACTCCTGTTTTGGAACTCCCTTCAACATTGAGGCATGGAATGATCCTCTCCTGAATGTCTGGGAGGTTGTCCCAAACTTCTGTCATGACAACAAGTCTAGAAAGCAATGGGGAAGTCTGTCCATAGGCTAGTGTCAATCTCTCCATAAATGCAGCTGCTTCTGTGCTTTTACTCGCCATCCATTCCTTAGCCTCCTTAGACGTGACCATATCTTCTTCAATGTCCTTGGCCGTTTCCTATGAGGAGTTTAGAAGAGGAGGAACTACTACATCACCCTGATTGATCGGTTTGGTCAGGTGCTGAATGTACTCCTTTAGGCACTCAACCTCCTTCTTATATTCCTTCTTCGCCACTTCTTTCTCCAGTCTTGCCTTGATAGTAGAGACTAAGTTATCCAACTCTTCAACCTCCTGGCCTTTTGTTGTTGGGCCCAAGTCAATAGTGGTGATGGCGTACTCATGGGGAGAAATATCATACTACGTCTTATCTACTGTCGGTACTGCAATTTGCATAGAATGACCTCCGACTTCGCCCCTCTGGATCGTGGAGAATTTCTTGGCTGGCTTCTTTACAGCAACTTGCTCTAACCTAGCCAAGAAGTTTGCAGTGTCATCTTCCTCCTGAGTCTCAACTGGCACCTGCATCTTTAATCTTTCCTTCAACTAGTCAGGAATTGTTGGTTGTTCAATGCCGTCCTCTTCCTGAACATTTTCTCCACCTGGAATATCCAAAATTCCTATAAGAGTGGAAATCATTCCGTCTTGAAATTCATCATTCTAGATATCCATTTCGTTCTTTGAATCAAGTATTTCTATGCTCGTAGGAGATGGGAGCTCGTCATCATCTAGCTGGATTGGCTCAATATTACCCTCATGAATTGGAGCAGGAATTCTCATGTCGGCCAATGAATCATCCACAGTGGCCACTATCTCATCAATACTTTTGGATGTAGCGGAATGAGATGGCTCCACCCTCTGTTTCTTTTGAACAGGTTCTGCGTTTGTAGCTGCTTCTTTCCTCTTCTTGGAGTTGGTAATTTCAATCAACTCGACACTGTGGAATGCTCCTGCATTCGAGGAGTATGATTCCGTCTCATCCTGCAAGTCATAAGTGAGCGTCATTTTTTTCTGTCTTAACTCCTGGATTTGCTGGTCAACCCACCACTGAGAATACTTGATCACTGCCTCATTAATGTGGCTAAATCTGCAAGCTCAGGCTTTGACCACTTCACCGCAGGAAGAGGCCAACTCTCATTAAAGCACGGTTGGACATACTCTCCATCATCTTCCAGCTGATTAGGCACTTGACAAAGTTCGATCGCTCTGATCAAGTTCACCGACAATCTGGACCATAATCTTTTCCTGATTTCATATTCGTTTGTAGCATTTGCCCATAAATCCTCCAGGTCTACCTTATGTTTATACTTTTTTCCATCCACAGTCCGAATGTGGTTATGAGGGTCAAGTTGGCCCTAGACCGGTAAGTTGTGAACAAATACCATTGTATCTCCAACTTGGCACTTTCAGCTCTTGTGTTGATGGGCTACTTGTGTTGATGGACAAGACTCTAGCATGTTTCCAATGAAGAATGGAAATGTAACGGATGCCTTCTGTTTCGTTCTCTGGAAGCCTTGGTATGTCTCTAACTGCCTGAGGACCTCTAGCAAGATCATCCTATTGGTAGGATAAATTGGAAGTCGGTAAGGACTTCCAGTGAATCCCTGAATCCTTATGTATGTGAATCTTGGAAACTAGATAAACCAGGATCCATATTTGCTGATAAGGCTTTTAGCTTCGTGAGTTAGCCTCTGGTGAGTTCCTCCTTGGAGTATTCTAGTGATGTACATGAGTAAAGCATCATGTGCCTGTCTGAAGTGAGATTTCGCACTAAGCTGCAGTTGTGGGTAACAGTCATATGACTTAAATTCATTCTCACCATTTCCTACCACGCCTTTGCATATTAGTCTTGAATATCTGTAAGTCCTGTCCAACAGATAGATGATATAGGAGCTCATGTGGAATGATTTTGTCCTTTCCAGATTAATTAGTTGCTCATGGAGATTATCACTAATCATCTGGGACCAGTTGAACATCCTAACGCCTGAGGTGATTTCATCAATGAAATAGTACATCCACGTCTCAAAAGGTGCGCCTTGAGGATTGCCGGCTATTTTGTTTAATAACAAAATAATGTCCCCATAGTCCTCCTTGAAGTCCGTACGACACAGCTTCTTGGGCATTTTCTTGGCAGAGCCCCTCGGTTTTTCCAGCCATGACTTGTTAATGTTTGTGGCACAGAGTTCGGACTGGTTTTCATATAACTTTCTGGCGTCCTCCTTAGTCTTGTATGAAGTTCGGTTGTATGTCGGGATGCCAAACGCTTCCTGGATTGCCAATTCTCCGAGATGAGCTAATATCCTCCCATCAGGTGCAATAATCTGCCTCTCCTACGCATCGTAATGGATGGCGCACTCCACCATTAATTTAGCACATTCTATGGTTGGTGGAAACCCGGCTGCCTGGACGATGCCATTCCTCGTCATCCAACGAGCGATTGGTGTCAGTAGGAATCCATCGTGTCCGTACATCCTCTTCTTGAATTCTGTGAAGTCCACATGCCTGAGATTGGTGTCTGTGATATTTTTCCACTTAGAATTAATTTTAGACTCTGGCTGCAATCCTTTGCTGGCAAACTTCATCTGCGCCTTTCTCGATGATTCTCCCTAGATGGTCATTAACCTGCAATAAATAAAAAGAATTAACATTAGTGTAGAGACTTTTAAATCTAGTTTTTTCTGGGCCTTTATTCGAAAGTTTTTACTTTCAGCTTATTGAAAAAATAAATTTTTGTGAAAAAGCAAGCTGAAAATGGGCAAACTTGATTAAGTCTTGACAAATCTTTGCCAGAGTGATCGAATAAGATGGAAGAAGAATAAAAGAACTCAGCCGACCAAATTTTAAACCTTTCAAAGTATCCTGTAACTGCAAATCAAATTCAACTTCTGAAAATTTACTCAAAAATCCAAGAAAAGAACACACCTTTTGCTGGGAAATACGCCTTTCAGCCAAGAATTCCAAAAAATGACGTCCTCCAGTTCAAGAATTTATTCCTCCACTGAGAAAAATTCTATCTCTTGCAATTTTTAGCGAGCTTAACTTTCTTCTCAATCAAACTTGGGAAGAATGAATTGAAAATGACTTGTTGAAACTCATTATAAGGTTGAGAAGTTCGATTTATTTTAGCAATTTCATTTTTTCTCTTGAGTTCATCGAACTTAAACTTGTTTTCTTCTCTTCACTATGGCAAGTTTCCAATTTCTTCAAAAATCCTCAAGGCAAGTTTCTAAATTTTATCCAAGTGCCACCTTTAGCCAAAATCTTTAGATTTTCCTTTTCTTTGGAGCTCAAATTTTAGCTAAGTGTTGAATATTTATTTCAAAAATTTCCTAAGTGTCGGAAAATATTAAAGTATTCTAAGTGTTAATTTTATTTTCCAACCTTTTCAACCTTTTTAATGATGGCGAAATTTTATTTAATTCCATAGATTTTTATCTCTTTCCTTCCAAGTCATCTTGCCATCTTTCTTTCTATGGCGAATTTTACCTTCCTTTGGACAAGCATAGGCGGACTTGATCATTTGCTTGCCATTGCCATCTCTCCCCTAGGCGAACTTCATCAACACTTAGGCAAATTTTCCTTCTTGGCCTAGGGCGGACTTGGAAGCCTCTTTGCCATCTTCTATTCCTTCCTCTAGTCACTTCATGCCTTAGAAACTTTTATCATGCTTGGGGGGCGGACTTTGAGTCTTTTATGGCAAGGGCAGACTTTACTATGCCTTTGCCATCCTAACTTCAAGTGAGGCGGACTTCCTCTTAGCCAAGACATGGCATGGGACAATGATGATTCAAGGTGGGGCGAACTTCAACAAGTTCATGCCATGATGCAAGGGCAGACTTCAAGGTTGGCAAGACACTTCCTAAGTGGGGCAGACTTCATCACTTCTTTGCCATATCCTTCTCCAAGGTTGGGGCGGACTTTAGAGTTTTCTTGCCAAGAGGTGGGCAGACTTCCTAGACTTCATGCCATATCCTCCTCTTCTTATGGCGGACTTCCTTTATGCTTTGACATTTTTCCTTCCATGGCAAGGGCAGTCTTCATAATCTTTTTGCCAAGCTTCCATGGTGGACTTCCCAATGCCTTAGCCATTTTCTCCTTCTTCTAGACAATCCCGCCATACGATTTTCTCTTGATTTTTCATGATTTTTACTTGCTTTTTACCCTTGAAGGTGCAAAAATTTGATTTTGAAGATGAAATGTTGACATCGTGACTTGTGAGACCCAAACCCTAGGTTGACTTTCTAAAAATAGAAAAAGCAAAAAGCACAATTTCTAAAAATAGTAAGTCCCAGATTGGTCCAAAAATGCCAAAAATGAAACAAAAAAGCAAAAAAGTAGAATCCCTAAAAAATAGGAAGTGTTAGAATTGACTCAAATTATAGGCGATCCTCGTCTTCCCGACTTTTTGAGCACTTCCATGACATCTAGGCATTGTTTCGGGCTTGAATTCTCCACTTGACTCGAATGACTTTCAAAAACTCTAACTCTGAACTCTCAAAGCAATGACTTCATGAAATTGTTACGCGAAGGCAAAACCCTAGAAAAGCAAATCACTGGGGGTCCCCATTTGCAATGGGGCGATGTGTGAAAAGGTCACAACACTCACGAATCCTGAGGGGAGCGCTGACCATCTATCAACACCTCATCCTTAGCATTTCCGTTCCTTCTTTTGACTTGCAAAGATAAAATCAACTTCATCTCCTCAAACATTTCTTCCTCCTTGCTTGGGTTGAGAAGCAAGTCTTTGAGGTTGGCCCTAATTTCTACATTCTTTACTACCCCTTTGAGCTTTGCTGCCATTTGCTGAAAATCCTTGAAAATAGATCCACATGACCAAACACTACCATTGTCACATAGTTCGTTTGGCCCCAAAATTTCCTTGACCACCTTGTAGGTGCTAGGAGACAAGCAATTAAAGATCTTTAATCGATGGTCAAAGACCCTCCATGGTGGAATAGATCTTTGGCATATCCTTTGGAAACCATCCACCAAATCTCACCTAGTAGACCTATAACAAAATACAGCATAAGAGGAGTGCGCATCCGCAATGATTTGGCATCATTAGACATTGCCATCTCTAGACTTATATCAAGTGTCACTCCTCCCATTGGTAACAATCACTCAATGAAACATAATAAATCTCTATTCCACCAAGTTTTTGAGATAGTGATGGCAGGGGATGGAGGGATGCGTTTCGGGGATGGATTTTTTTGAGGCCATTATTGGGGATGGCTATATAAAAAATATGGAAAATTTAAAAAATATAGGGGAATTTTCAAATATTCATATGATAACATTGATAACAATTATAAGGCATTTATCATATTGACATATATATTATAGAATCCTTAATACACAACAATAGAGTTTAGATGAGAGTCAAACAAATTAATATTTAATTGCTTTTGTAATTCATTGTCAATTTGCATATGATATAAAATTAAAAAATGGTAATAAAACAAAATGCCCAAAGGCTACAAGTTTCAACTACAAATGTCAAAATGACAATGTTAGGAAAATGAAAAACATAGTGATAGAAAGTATGAGGCTCCCTCTAATTGGCATCTGCCAACATTGCATCAAAATCGGAGTCCAATTCTGAGTCATTGCCACTATGAGGGATTGCCTCATCTAATTGAATTCCAACCAATCCTTTTGTGTCTCCTCATCAATCTAGGTGATGTCCTTTGGATCAACATCCCATTGTAAAGTTGGAGTCTATTGATACCCTGAAGTTTGACAATCCTGGAGTTGCAGAGCATTGTGCACGACCACCAACTTCTTTGCTTGTCTAGAGGTCAGCCTATTCCTCTTGATAGAGCGAATGAAGTTGTGTGTGGATTGATTCCTCTCTGCAACAGAGGAACTCACAACCCATGAAAGTAGGCAAATAGCGAGTGTCCTCAACTCTGATGTATCCTTGCCATGCCATGTCCACCATCCAATAGGATCAGTTTGAGGTAATGTAGCTCTATTTATCTTCGCCTTAGGTTTGCTGAATGTTGGACCATGAAGATTAGTAAAGGCAAGCCATTATGTTTGAAGTAAACTCAACTCCTCATTTGAATACGTCTTTCGAGGGGCCTTCATTAACCCTTCTTTCACCTTTTTGTCATCACAAGGATGCAACCTACCAACCTTTAGTGTATATCATTCGGGATTTAGAGAAAAGGCTGCCATATGAAGTATTCCACCATTGCATTATGATGGGCTTAATATGTTGCTCATATAATTCCAAATCAAGTTCCCTATTATAATTGCTTGCTTCATTTTTCCAAGCATGTTGTCAAATGTCTCATAAATCTCTTCAAGACTAGGAGAGTCTATATCAACATATCTAATGGCATCTACAATAGGTGAGATGAAGGAGCAAATATATTTGCAAACAAAAAATTGAAAAAAGACAAGTTAGAAAAGTAGAATTAGAAATTTAATAATAGAATGAAAACTAACAATCAAATTATAAATTTATTAATAAAATTAGCAAGTTATTAAAAATCAACAATTTCTTAACTCATAGTGGACCACCAATCATCATTAAGAATTTTTTGTCTAATGTTCTTTCCTTCCGCAATGATTTAGTAGACTATCTACTCCATTCTGAATTACCATCATCAACTACAGAGCCCCCTGCACCTCAAGCATCTGCTCTTACAAAATGAAATAACTAGCATACCTTGTCTCCATAGGTTTGAGGAATTCCTTATTTGAAAATGTCTTGAAAAGAGCGAGTTGTGGTGGCTGCACATAAACATCTGAATATCTCTAGCATTTGCCACCACCTATTGCACCCAATCTATCTTCCCTATGTCTTTCAATGCGTTATTTAACATATGAACGCATGGGGTCCAAAAGATGTGCTTGTAAGCACCCTCCACCATCATGCTAGCTAATTTGAACACACGTGATGAATCAGTGACCACTTGTACAACATTTGAGGCCCCAAACTCTTCTATGGCATCTCTCAAATTATGAAATTGAAATTTTGGATCATTGTGTTTCTTAGAACAATCAACAGCTCTAAGAAAATAAGAGCTAGTTGAACATATGACTATAATGTTGATGAGTGGCCGATGTCTAATATTGGTCCACCCATCCATGACAATAGAGCAGCCCATCTTAACCAAATTCTGTCTCATGTTCTCCATCACCAAAATCATCTTGGAATATTCTTTGTCAAGGAGGGTAGTGCGTAATTTATGTTCTCTAGGGGGGTGAATGAGGGATCAACAAAAGCTACATCTTTAAACATTTGTTGAAAGTAAAGAGAATTTGCTACATAGAATGGGATTGCATGGGCATGCAAATTTTTGGCAATAGAAGGCTCTACCATATCTCATGCTTACACATTGAACAAACCTATAACTGTCCCCGCTTTCTCACTAGCAATAGTCTTCCTCTTTCCTCCTGTGGAAACATCACCACTAGCACTACCACTACTAACCATAGAGAGCATATACATAGATGATTGTGTGGTTTGTGTTGGCATTGACAACCCCTTAGACCTTGATTCTGCCTCCATTTGCAATCTATGAACCTCTACCTTCTCATCCTCCTTTATATCTTTACAAACCTTCACCTTTTGTCCCGTATAGCCCAATAGGTGACAATACACTCTTGTGTAGCTCCCTCTAAAATCTGTTTTACAAATGTGACACAACCACGCTTTAGTACCACTTGAATTTTTCTTTTTGTCTTTCTCAAGGGCTGTCACAAAGTAAAGAAAAGGTTTTTTGGAATTAATTGGGCCTTTTGCATAAGTTTTTAGAAATTCAGAAGGTTAATTTAATGGATTTTCTGGCTGTCCCCCTTCACCCATAACATTCCCACACCTTATTGAACCCCCAAGTGAGCTTGTAACTCTCACATTTTGATTTTGATTTCTTTCTTCCATCTCATCATGCCCACTACTCTTGTTGCTACTGCTCATGTTGTTTTGTTTTGTGAAAAATTATGCAAGTAGAATTTGGAAACTAAAAAATAAATAAATCATACATTTCTTCCTTTAAACTTTGAAAAAAATTTGAAAAAAACAAATGGAAAATTCACTGATCTCTTTCACTTCTCTTGCTACCTCACTCCTCATTGCTAACCAATGCTAGTTTTTCCAATTGCACCTTCAAACCCTGTTGGCTTTCCTTTCCAACTTGGCTGCATTTTTTTTTGCTTGTAGAAATGAACAAAAATAAGATATGGAGGCCTCCTTTTGTTATTTTATGGCTAAGAGGGGTGTGAGGGCCCATAAACAACAAATGAAATCCTTTTTTTTAAAGCTGGTTTTGTTTTGTTTTTTTTCAAAATGGTGCTATTGCTGTAGGAGATGGCTGGCTGCCCTCTATGCATCCCCTTCTCATCTGTGCATCCTGGGGACTTTTCCACAATTTTTTTTTCAAATGGGGAGGGCTAGGAAATGTGCTTGAGCCATCCCTGCATCCCCGGTATGCGTATGCTTGGAAAAACCCAGGGGATGTGTTCCCAGAGAACATAATAATAAATGAATTCTCATATATGAGTAGGATATCACATCTCCCTTGCACAAAATACATAACTACTACTTCCAATAGAATTCATTATTACCTTGCTTACGTTAACAGGCAGGCCCTCAAGGGGGTTGATCAAGAAAGAAGGAGAATATTATAAGATTTTTCCACTCATTCACATCATTATTTTCAATAGTACTGAAATCAATTTGAATATTACCTTGATTCACTAAGAAATTTGCCATTGTATTTTGTTCTAAAATTTAGCTATGAAGTGTGATACTAACTTCAAATAATTCTTAGCGTCCAATTATGACTAAATTTTCTCTTTACCACTAGCACCACTATTTTAGACTCACCTTCAATCTCTATCTTTCTATAGCCAGCTGCATATACCGCTTGCAATCAATCTTTCTATAGCCTTCCATTCTGCCAATAGATTTAGATCCTCCCACCATTAAATGACCTTCAACATTCCCAATAACAAAGCCAACCCCTACAATACTTGGATTGCCTTTAAACGCTCCATCAAAGTTCAATATGATACCATTTGAAGGTAGTTTCCATTTTTCATATCAGCCATCTTATGCTGTTGAAGTTATTGTTGAACCTGTGTTTGTAATTCCATTAATTGAATTGAAAGTAGATTTTACCATCGAGCTTTATATTGAGGTTATCTCTCTACCTAGGTTGTGGCTTTGTATACAATTTAACTGTTTAATTCTTGGAACCAAGTGTCTTCTATTTGTTGTTATTTTCTTTCAATCTTATTGTGTGCACTGAAATGCTGGTCCCTGTTTTCAGCCAGTAGGAAGGCATTGATGTGCTTAGATTAAGGTTCTTTCATTCGTAGTACTTGAAAATCTTGTTAGCAAGACATGGCTGTTATTAGTCTGGTGTTTGCAACCAAGGAAAAAATATAGGCAAGTAGTCATTTGATTAATGCAAAATCCCCAAGAAGATATTATATGGTGTTGATAGTCTTGTCTATAGTTTGGTGTCTAGAGTCAACTTAGTTTAGTGTTTAGGTTTTGTTTAAATCTTAGTGATCTTTCCCTCATAACTGAAGAGAGACCTATCCTCACACACTGTTCTAATTTGTGTTGTATTGCAAAAGACAATTTTTTAAAAATGCTAACAAACAGTTGATTGTGAACAGAGCTGTGCAAAAAAATATCTAACATAAGAGTTGCACAATTATACTATAAAATTATTCTAAGAGGAATTGTTTGCAAAGTATATAATTCATGTTATATGACATCTGCTATGTTTTCAATGGTATGCTTTTGGCATAAATGTCTTCTCCGTTTTCATCTATCATAGTTTTCTGAATTCATGGGGGAGTGTTAGAAATAAGAATATCTATTTCTACATCTGCTAACAATAGTTAGGTTCTATTTGGTATTCAGGTTTTGTTAGTTTCCTACCAACTTATCTAACTTAAGCACATAAAAATTCATTTGATGTAAAAATAATTTACATTGAATTGGAGTTTCTGTTGTATGTCTTGTCCATGTTCAGTCTATATTGCCATCTTGATTGGTGCCAGAGGTAAAGTGGTAATGGGATTAGGATACTAGAGTTAGTGGTAATGGGATTAGGATAGTAGAGTTTCTGAATTACAATTCAAATTCGAATGGAAAAATTTCAGATTGGCAGCTTCCTTTTGCTTCTAACAGTTCTTATTCGTTATTTGTTTTCTGACTGGAGAATCCTGAAATATCACTTAAAGTAATTGGATGTACGAGCAGGTGGATATGACCTACTGGGAAGAACAAAAGATCAGATAAGGACAACTCCGCAAGTTAATGCTGCATTAGCTGCATGTCAAGTTTTAAAGTTGGATGGACTTGTTATTATTGGAGGTAATAGGGTCTGTTCATAAGTGAAATCGAGGTTTACATAAAATAAATAAACAATATCCTGTTGGATATTGGGATTATTCTTAGTTACATGTATTTTGTTCAGGTATTACATCAAACACTGATGCCGCACAGTTAGCCGAAACTTTTGCAGAATCTGGATGTCAAACAAAGGTAACAGTTTTTGTAATTGTAACTGGTTATTTTTTTAGAGATGCTGCTTGAAATATGCCCCTTATGGATAAAATCTGACATGGGATTCTGCTAAGTCATCCTGGGACTTGCATATGACCTCATCCTTTTTGTTACAGGAACTGAATATTCGTGGGTGTCTTGAAACTCACTGACTCCATTAGGATATCACATCTGGTTCACTTATAGTTGTCTGAAATATTTTATCACATAATCTTCAATTATGAGTTTTGAAAAATAGATAATCAAATGTAGATATTAATTATGATGTATTTAATTTCATCTGGATTTATGTGGGACTACATATAGCAGGTTTCATTAGATTCAAGGCTGATGTTTCCTATATACATATAGATTTCTGTAAAACCATAAACCTATCAATTAAATGTGCAAGTTATTTTATATGTTTTACATAAAAGTCTATGCTGTACAATAATCATTCGGTACATCCCTATGTCAAGCTGGAATCTCTTAGAAAGCTACGTTACTGTTATGAGAAGTAATTAGATATGTGATATTGTAATTTTGTACCTTATGCGTATGTTGAATGGTGTAAATGGATTGAACCAGCTAAACATCTTATCAATGTCCTTGCAAAGCACATAAAATTTATTATTTCTTCTATGCATTGCCTTTTCTTGGATCTTTTGCTGTGGCATTTATCATTAGATTTGACCATCCCGAAATTAACTCTTTTTGAATTGGGGCAGGTAATTGGAATTCCTGTAACATTAAATGGGGACCTGAAGAACCAGTTTGTAGAAACTGATGTTGGTTTTGACACAATATGTAAGGTATTGTAATATGTTCCTCTGGCTTCTTTTTTTTGATGTTACATACACATTACATTTCCTGAATAGTTCTAAAGGATAAGGCTATAGTGGTCTCATAACAAAATAGCAAGAATTTTTTTGGGATGCACCTCATAGTCAAATAACAAAATAGGGCCCAGATACCGTAAGTGAACTGTATGTATGTACGAGCAGCATCCATTGTGAGCTGTAGCCATATGTGAGCCTGTACCTGGGCTGTATTGAATACATACCAGGATACAGCTACCCAGTTGTCTAGAACCATGTCTGGCATTTGTAAAATAGAAATTTATAATGAAAAAAAAAACCTATAATTTGCAGGTTGCATACACTCAAGTCTATAATTTTCTGGGTTATATCCTCAGGCCACATGCACGATGCAGATGAAAATGATTTTGGGGGAGGGATTTTGCCATTCAAAACTTGTTTCAGTTGTTTCTGCTACTTATATTTTTAATTAATGTGTTAATTTTCAATATTATTTGCTTTTTATATTTTTCCTTTATTTTTTAATCTTAGAAATTTAGAAAAAATACTGTTTTTAATAGTTTAATTATTGCTGCAATTTCTTTTTTGTTGTTATGCCATTTTAATATTTTTTTAATAATTTATTTACATTATTTTATAAGCTGTATCTGTATTAGGGGGCAAAAATTCATGATTACCTATATCTGTTTCCATGCAACATTGCCAAAAACCAATGCATTATACCAATCCTCTAAAAGATCACAATATTTTAAAGTATTGCTTCTGGATATTGAAAATCAAATCATCAAATTTGTTTTGAGTATCTTAAGCCAATAGATTTTGTAGAACATAAATATTTTAAAATTTTGTAAAGTTGCTTCCTACATCAATGATAATAGCAAGACAGATTAGCAAAAAATGTTGGTGGTTTCCTTTTTTCTTTGTACCACAACGTTTTGAACCCCAAAGTAGAAATCCACTAATTTTATTAGATTTGGTAAAAATTCAACTATGATCATAGGATAAGTTTTCTAAAACTTTTTTTTATTAAAAATCTAGAACAATTAAATCTATTTTATTTTTTTTCTCAAATTTTCATATTAAAGTTCATTATTCAATTTTAAAATAAAAGATGACTGAAATTTCATATAATTTGAGAACTACAAGCTAATCATGTAAAAGAGTTTTTCTTCTATTATCTTTTTTTTTTGAGTTTTGAGAGTTAGTAGTTTAAACTCTAAGATTTAAAATGAAGTCTCCATGCTTTGGTTTGTTTCATTTCCTTTGTCTCATTTCAAAATTTAACAATGTTTGATGGCACTTTCAAATTATTTTTTTGGAGTGCCCATATTGAACCCTAAAAAGTTTTTCCATCTCATATCTTTGTTATATCTGGATATAGGGTTCTTATATGGGGTTTAGGGTTTTATTCATTATAACTGTTTGCAACATTCTATTTGGTTGTTGATTGCACATTGCCCGTTGCCAGCCATTTTAAAAAACTCTTATGTCTATCAATGTCGTCAAGTGACCAATCCCTCTTGCCTAGGTTTGAATTTCCCATCTTATAAGGTTAAGTAAAGAATCTTTTGGCCTTTACATCCTTTGCATTTCGTGACTTAGAAGTTTTCGAGCCTATTATTCTCATGTCATCCTAGGGATCCCTTTCATTAGAACAACTTAAATGCACATGCTTAAAGTTTTCACTTAAGTCCCGACGGTCATCGTACTATATCACTCATCGCTGATTTCTTCAAAAGTGCATGTTTTAAATTAGCGACAAGCGATGAAGCGATATTCCTATGCTATCGCTCATCGCAAATAGTTGCAGGGCCCTTAAATCAAATGCGCGATGAGTGATGTTCTTGGTATTGTTGAAGGATCGCTCATCGCTAATGGCTTTCGAGCTTTCAAAGTTGTAATAGCGATGAGCAATGCCTTGACCTTATGTTCTTGTGTTCTTATCGCTCATCGGGGATGGTCATAAAATGATAAATTTAGGATCAGCGATGAGTGATAGGATGAAATTTCCTTTACATCACGTGATTGCGGATTAGTTTTAAATGCTAAATTCTACATTAGTGATACGCGATGCACATTGTAAACTTTGAAAATCCTCCCATCGCTAATTGCTTGCAAACTGTATGAGGAGAATTAGCGATGATCGACGACCTTATGTTTTATCGTTCATCGCGGATTCATTTCAAAGTTTAAGTTCCAGATTAGCGAAGAGCGATGGTATTCTTTGAAATGTTTCATTCGCTAATATGATAAGATCTTACGTACGATGTCTTTTGTACCATTGATTTCCATGCAAGTGTATGTGTCTAAATATGGTGCCTTCACTGCATCTCCCATCGTTGATAGGAGCCTAGGTGTGAAGTCGGATTAGCGATGCACAATGGAAGGATGGATGTGATCAAAGGATAGGCCGTAGATCCAAGGGCTGAGATTCATTGCAGGGATGTTTTCATCACTGGTAAGGCTAATAAAGGACGAGATTCATCCGCGATAGGCGATGACCATTGATGGAACAAGCAATGTGGCAAGATCTTGAGGATTTCGCATAAAGAAAAAGGAAAGCGGCGAAAGGACTGGAGGACTGTTGACGAAGTTTTAAAATAGGATGATCCAACAGACTAAACATCATTGCATGAATATATTCATTTCTAGTTGCACCCTAAAATTTAGGGAAGATCAACGATGAGTGATGAGCAATGAAGTGTATAAGGAAATATTCTCTCTAGACAACAAACTGGTCTTATGTACTTTGCCAATATTAATGAAAAAACACGGATTAGGTTGGCGATACATGCTAATTGTCAAATCACATATGATTTATCAAGATTGAAGAAGAACGTGGCAGCATTTGAGATAACATCGCTGTTTTCTAGGAGCAAGTTGCTAATGGTTGAAAAACGATGCTCATGGCCACCTTAGATGAAATTTTAATTGTTCTAAGATCAACAGACCAGATTCAAAGCTGAATTGTTAAGTTATCAATTCACTCGCACAAGGAGCTCTTGAATCATTAATTCTGCACACTCCAATTGTCTATTTAATGCAGGTTGATCGCTATTCATTTTCACCATCCTTCCAGTCTGCAGTGTATGTAAGGCGAAGTGTGAAGAGTGTTGATGTGTTTTTCGTGACCACAACAACACAGAATAAAGTTTCTGACATATACTCTATCCTCTCTTGATCAAAGTATTCCGCATGCTAAGATTGCAAGAAAGTTCATGCGTTCAACTCCAAGGTTCCTTTATGCAGTGGATAGTCTCAGTTAGTTCGTTGTGATTTGCTGGTATTTCAAGGGGACTTACGAAATTGTTCAATGGCAGAGAAAGGAATTCAAATGCTTGAAAGATTTGTCTATAAAGTTCTTGTTTTAGAAGGTACTGAATGCAAATGGTGCAGGGTTAAGAAGGCTCTAATCTATTCTAAGGCGTGGGACATGGCGATCAATTCTCGCAGACTTCAACCAGGCTTTGCTTTGCCTCACTTCGGACAACTTCCACAAAACTGGTGCAATCTTCAGAGGAGTAGCTCAAGGTGTTCAGATCACAACTTAGCATGAAAATACCATCACAACGACGCATATAAACATACAAATCATGATCAAAGTTAAGTACACGATATTCCAATTGACCACACAAGGCGCACCCACCATCAGTGAGCTTGCTAGTGGTATGGATAAGCGAAGCCCGCTCAAATTAAACACCACATTCCACAACTAGCATCTACTTGCATGAAACAAAATCTATTTACTTTACTTTAAAATCCTACTTGAAGTAGAAGGACGAAGAAACCTTGCTAGCTACTCACAACAAAATACGAGATCATCATCAATGAAAACTCTCTTTATTGAGAGAGTGTTCACAACAATTTCTTACAAAGCTTTCAAAGGAAAAACTTTCCTTCTTCAAACTATGCTACCAATCTACGCTATGCTACTTCTAAGTTGTCTCTCTACTCTATGTCTACTGACTAATCTAATGAGGTACAAATGAGGGGGGATGCCCCTTTATATAGCTGGCCAAGTCTAGTGGACGACTCAGATTACAATCGACTGGATGGCCCAAATTGTGCCACCTCAGCCCTAAACAAGATTCACCCTAAAAACCGCCACCAAGAGGAGTGGGATAATAAATGAGCCATTAATGTCTACCATCTTTTAGAAGATTCTTGTCTGGAAACACGTTCACACTATTCTTGTTCTTCTTCTTGAATGCAAACTGGATCAATCTGATCATCACAACCTCAATCCTCTTGAATTTGATATAGCAGGCATGCTCTCAATCTGAAATTTCAAGATTGCAACCTCTTTCCTCTGCTGGATGATGATTTTCCCTTGTTTTTTTTAACTCCGAAGTGCTTGAGGACAACCTTCTTCTTAGCTGTCGCTCTTCAACTCTTCAATGCCTGCGCCTGAAGGATTTTCCAGTCTTGAACTCGAACATTTCTTCTTTTGCCACTTGGGTTGGGCACATTCTAGGTCTCAACACTTAGCCATTTCTTGCAACTTTTCTTCTTTCATGATTTTATCATCTTGGACTATTTGCTTCATCACTTCAAGTCACCATGCCTTGGCCTCGATGTTCACCCTGCAAAACAAGCAAGGAGAAGAGCATCATAACACTTCATAATACAAATTCACTTCACTCCCTTGATTTTCATGCTTTGACTCCCAAGGTCTGAGTGATCTCTGGATCTGATGGGGTTTATCATTTTTCCTCTAACAAACTTCATCCTCAAATTCTTCATGCCTTAGCCAAATTTCCATCTTGTACTCTGCTTCCTATGTACCTTGAAGTTGTGCCTTAGAAACTTTATCTAACTTGACGGCGCGTTTAGAGGGTGTTGCTTGATTCCTCTCTGTCTTAGAAAATTTTCCAACCAGCATGATACCCCCTTTTTTCCTTAGCCAAATTTCCAACCCATCTGCCTTAGAAATAATTTATTTCCTCTAGAAAATTTCATCAACCAGGCGTTCGAGAAAATTGTTTTCATCAGGAACTTGATCAAAAATCATCTAGTCATCATTTATTCCTTGCCTTAGAATTTTTTTAAATTTTCCCCTTAGAAAATTCATTGTTTAAGTGCCCATCAAAAAATCTCCATCCTGAAGGCTTCGGCGAACTGTGGAAGACTTTAAAATCCATTCCTCATTGCAAACGTCCAATACCCAGAAGAAAATTCCCTTCAGAAAGCGTCGAATTCATGTGTCTCCAAATGAAGGGGTACATTTAATTCTTTAAACCTTAGAAAAATATTTTTCCATCAAATTTATTTCCATTCTTCATCTTTGGGCTTATTTTCTTGCTCAACTTTGAAATTTTTCATCATCTTCGTGAAGTTGGCACCTTCTATCATGTCCACTGCCAATTTTATTCGTGCCACAGAAAATTTCATCACTTCTTCAAGCTCAGGCGTATTTTCCCCTAGAGGTGGAATTTTATGCCTTAGAAAAATTTCAAATAACATCACTAGCATGGGCGTATGAACTTCCATTTTAGCTTGCCTTAAAAATTTTCAAGCTACCTCTCGACATTTGGGCGCATTTAACCCCCTTTACTTTCATTTTTCCATACTTGAATACTTTCCAATCACTTGCTCAAGTTGGGTGCATTTAGCCTTCTGCACTTCCAATTTCCTTGCCTTAGAGAAATTCTTTCAATACTCAATTCTTGTCCCAGGCGCATTTGGAGGTGTCAACTTCCAGTTTCAATACCTTAGTAACATTTCCTACCCTTCTCAAGGTCCAGGCGCATATAGAGTAGTGAACTTTCAATATTGATGCTTTAGAGAAATACCTAACTCTTCCTACAAGTCAAGGCGCATATGACCCTTCAAGCTTTGAGTTTATTTGCTTTAGAAATTTTTAACATTCTTGTCTTCAAGGCTGGGCGCATTTGGGAGCTTCTACTTTCATTTTTCACACTTAGAAAATTTCGTAGGCATTTCATCTTCCATTCTCCCTCAAGGGTGCATTTGGGAGTGGGAGCTTCCAATTTCCCACACTTAGAAAAATTCAAACATCACTCCTCACTTGGGCGCATATGCTAGGCTGAGCTTGAAGTTTCATTGCCTTAGACATTTTTCAAGGCTGATTATCCACTAGGGCGCATTTAGGGGTCCCTACTTCAAGTTTGCAACACTTAGAAAAAACTCCAAGCATCTCCATGCAAGTTGGGCGCAAATAGAGGGTCAAGCTTTGAGTTTGAATGCCTTAGAATATTTTAAAAGACCTCCTCTTCTTCATGGGCGCATATGAGGCCTTGAGCTTCCAACTTGCAATACTTAGTGGATTTTCCACTCCATCTCTATCCTAGGTGCATTCAAGGGCAGCTACTTCCAATCTGTGATACTTAGAATATTTCACTACCAACTCTTCTCAAAGTGAGGTGCACATAGAGGTCCCTTCTTTCAATTTTCAAGACTTGGTCAACTTTCAAGTTAGCTCCAAGCTTAGGCGCATATGAGGGCAGGAGCATTCATTTTACCACACTTAGAAATCTTCCAACTCACTTCAAGCTTGCAAGGGCGCATTTAGGGGTCCGAGCTTCAAATTTGAAGTGCTTAGAAACTTTTATAATCTCCCTCCTCTTGTGAAGGCGCATTTTGATGCTGGAGCTTCAAGTTTGCCAAACGCAGTGAATTTTTTATGGCTTTTGTCTGATTTGAAGTGGTTTGTTCACATTGCCCCCGACTTGCCCTAGCTTTCTATTTTTAGAAAGTTTCCCAAATTTTGCATTTTAAGCTGATTTCAAGCTCCAGAAAGCTTGATTTTACTTTGCCTCGACCCTCGTGACGTGATTGCGCTGTTGGTGTCTGATGCTTGCCTGTACCTGCTGCTTTCAACAACTTACTAAAAATAGTAATTGCTTAGAATGAGCTCAAATTTTGTGTGCTGATTGCCTGAAGGACGTCAATTGTGATTGGACGCTGCTTCTGTGTGAATGTTGTGTTTCGCCCTAGATTTTAAGAAACCCTAACTCCTTTGCACAGGCCTGCTAAAAATAGTAAGTGCTTGATTTTTTGAATCTCTGCAACTCCGTTTGACCTGAAATTTGCGCCATGGGGTCTTCATCACTTGCTTGACCTGTTCATACTAATGCCTCATGCTGACCTGCTATTTATAGCATGTTTCTGGAGGTGGTTTACTATATATAGCAACTGTTTGATTTTAAGACTTACACAACTCCGTTTGACTTGAAATTTGAATGTTGTGCCCCCCATCAGTAGACTTGCCTGTTCACAGTGGTGCGAGATGCTGACTTACTATTTATAGCCTGTTTCAGAAGTGGCTTACTATAAATAGTAAGTGCTCTGATTGCCTTCAAATTTTACCAGTGGACTCCTTGAAAGATGTTGATCGTGATGGGATACCTTAGTTTTTTGAAATTTTGGCATTTGACCCCTCATTTTGGGTCCCGAAGCTGGAAACCCTAATTCGTCTTGCATGCGCCTCAAATGACCTCCGTTTAACTCTGTTTCTGTTGCATGTCATCAGGTTTGTGATTCTGAAGTGTTGGGCAGCTACCGAAGTGAACCTGCTAAAAATAGTAAGTGGTTGAAAAAGTGACCAACTAGCTGTTGGATGAGTTTGCATGTCATATTGCCCGAGAGATCTTGAAAAACCTAGAAAAACCCAGAAAAGTGATCAACATGCGAGCATTGGCTAAAAATAGCAAGTTTTTGAAAAGTGATCAACTCTGCTTGCATGTTACCTCGTTGTGAAGCTCTTGGAAAACCCAAAAAGATTATGCAGACATGCACTGAGAAATCTTGCATGCAAACCCTAAAAATAGTCATTGAAGCGTGAATCATTGACAATCATCATCTTGTTTTGCATGCTAAATCACTGCATAGGTCTCAAAAAACCCAAAAAGAATCTCCAGACATGCATTGAAGAACTTTGCATATAAACCCTAAAATCTGCTCCCGAAGCTAAACTTGCTAAAAATAGAAAGTTGTCCGTTTCAGCTCAAAATTTGCAGACGAGCGACCTAACATGTCCTGGATGCAGTGTGACTGAGAGAACTTCAACAGTGCTGAGAGAATGCCCCAAATCTGGTACTTACTAAAAATAGTAAGTTGTCAGAATTCAATGAAATTTAGCTGGGAACCTGCTGGAAGCATACTGACTGCAATGTGAAGCTTAGACTCCAACTTATTCACTCCATTTGACTTCAAATTGACCAGAAAACTCAAAACCCTAATTCTATAGACTTAGCGAAAATCTCACATTTAAGCTCAAAGGCGGGCACATACCCATAAAGGCAGAGAGTAGAAGAGAGAGATAGAGAGAGAGAGACAAAACCAAAGCCAAAAGACGAGGAACAGAGCAAAAATTAGGGGGTCCCCATTTGCAATGGGGCGATGTGTGAAAAAGGTCACAACAAAGAGGAGTGAGAGGCTGTTTGTCTTGAGTTGAATATTTTTGTTCTGGGTAGGTTGGTTTCAAATTGGGTTCTTTGGTCTGGTTAGAAATTTCTTTGATAGGTTGGTTACAATTGTCTGGGTTGTAAGTGTGTCTCCCTGTAGCTCTACTTTAAATTGTTAATTACTGTTTGCTCTGGAAATGGGGAAAACTGGTGTAGCAATTTAGCATGTTAGAAGGTCTAGCCGACTCAATGTCTTTGAGTATCATGAGGACATAACTGTGCAGGAAGCCTAGGCTTCTCCTGAGGTTGCAAAGGGTAAAACGAGGGCTAGAGATCATAAGAAGAAGTCAATTGTACAGAGTACATACAGTTTGAGAAATAGGACCCTTCTGGGAGAGGTGGTCAAGTTCAAAGGCAAGGAACTGGCTCAGCCAGTGAAGAAGGCCAAGAAAAAAGGTAAAGATCATAGGGCCTGCTTGGGCAAACACAATTCTCCTATTGTGCTTTCTGATACTCCTTTGGACGCAGAAGGTGATACTGATTCAAAATATGGCCTAGTACCTCCTTTCTCTGGTGCCATATGGAGGCTCCGACGATGATGTGGTGATGGTCCCTCCAATTTCATCGAGGACAAGGAGCGGTCGGGCATTTTCTGATGCCGACGACTTTGAATAGGGTCACCACCTTGTTTTTGTTTTTGTTTTTGATGACACCATGGTCTTTGCATAGGAGTTATTTGTTTTCGTGTGTCCATGGTTTGTCTTTTTCTCTTCCATGCTGATGTGGAAGTCCTCTAACTGATATGGAATCTTTTTTGTTTCAACAATGAATGCGGTGATAGTGACTAATGGTATCCTACACATGTTTTTTGCATTTTGTCCTCCCTTGTTCCCAAATGATTGCGTAAGAAACTGCCCAGGGAGTTCTTCGAGGAGTCGGTTGAAATTAGGTTTTGAAATGAACTGAAATGAAAAACGAAATTGGAATTTAGCTGGGCGCTTGTTGCTCCCTTGTTTATAAAGGGGATTTCATGGTTGAAAAAGAGAGTTCAAATTTTGGAGTCCAAAATAGGTCAGAAATGAATGCTATGGTCTCAGGGCAAGTAGAATGTAAATAGGTACTTTAGTAGATATATTAGAGGAAAATCTAGGGTGGAAGTTATACTATATACAGATCTTAAATATGGTTTTACAAAGAACTATCATAAATGAAAAAGAATGTTAGTTCTAAAATGTTGCTCTCCTATGTATGTTCTTTCAAGTTATGAATGGAGTTGTTAATTGTAATTTCATTTGTCTTCTGTCATTTGCATCGAGTGAATGGGCTTGTTTTATGCTTTAGTTCAAAGAGTTGATTAAATGCTAAAATAAGGCCATTGGTTTGTGAGAAAAGAATATAGGATTTAGTAAGGAAGCAATATTTTGAAACACAGTGAGTTAGATGTTACAAGGTGGCATTCTAATAGTCCACTAATTTTTGACGTTCAATTAGAATTGTATTACTGATTGACTACAAGTTATGACTCCGCTTCTCCCTCAAATAAGGCACTGATTGTTTTACTAGTTTATCTTATGGCCAGTTGAGCTATTAATGAATTTGGTCTAGGATTCAAGATGAAGACAGATTCATAAAATACTCTAAATTACATTACCCCAACTTTAAGTGTATGAATGCATTCCCTGAAACGAATGACACTTTCACCCGAGGTTTGCCAAGCCTTTGATGAGGTGAGTTTCTTGAGGTAGTGCATCTATGTGAGGAAATGTTCTTGACCTAATGAGAGATATTATGAGCATGCATAGGATGGGTCTCATAGAGCCCGAAGAGAAAAAGTGAAGTAGTAAATACTTTACTTAGGTGTTGGCCAATCCTCAACCTTGTTGATAATTGAGTTGTGGCAAATTCATAGGTAGGGATTGAGATTAAGCTTGGTTCTTAAAAAATAACTAACAATGTCTATCCATATATCTCATTCATCTAATTTAATTCAAATAATTTTTCAAACTAATTTTCTTTGCATGATAAATTTAACTAGTACTAAATGTCTTTGAAGAAAAAATAAAAATAATAGATTATACTAATTTTTTAAAATTTTCTTTAAATAAATAAAACTAACTTAACTATTTTATTTATTTTTGCAATGCTAATAAATTCTTGAATATTATTTTTGTAAGATAAATTTAATTTAACTATTTTACTTACTTTTGCAATACAACTTTATTAAATTAAACTATATTAATATAACTGAACTATTCTATTTACTTTTGCAATACAAATCTAGCTAATTTTAAATGTTAATAATTCAACTATACTTTTTTGAAAAAATACCTTTTAATATAAATTTAATCTAGTATTGTATTAATTATACTTTTTGATCTAGGATTGTAGTAATTATATTTATTGATAAGTACCTATTTTTGTATAATTGTAATACAAGTATTTGTTGTGTAGTTGATGGATGAGTCATGACAACAATTTAAAAGTTAGCCACATAATAGTTTGAGAGATCATGATTTTACTAGGTTTAAAAATATTATAATTGTTAAGGTTGACTTTGACCTTGAGTTTGATTCAACTATGATTGACAGATTGTTTATGAGAATAATATTGTAAAACAATGATGAATAAATGATTTTTTTCCCCAAAAACCTTTGTAGTTTTGATTGATTGATTATAAAAAATTAAAACATAAACATTCACAAGATATAAATATAAATTTTAAAAATTCAAAATTAATAAATAATATAATAGATTTGTTTTATTTTTAATTTATCCATTAATAATATTATTATAAATGTAAATTATATTAATTTTATAATTATATATTTTAGATATAGAAAATAATATTATCTAAATATATTGTAAAACATTATCATTAAAATATTTTTTAAAAATTTTCAATTAAGAATATAAATCTATAGCATGTAGTTTTCACAGTCCATGATAATGATGCTTAGATTTTTGGCTTGAGTGATTTTTGACATCCACATTTCAGATCAAATTCCATAATCCATCATCACGATAATGCAAAAAGAGAAAAGAGTCATGGAGTTTGATCTAAAACATAGATGTTAAAAATCACATAGTTACAAGCCAAAATCTAAGCATCAATATAAATTTAGTTCAAATAAATAAATGCAATTTAAATAAATAACATGCTTGTTTGAATTTTTTAATTTTTTTATTAATAATATTATTAAAAATATAAATAATTCTTATAGATATGTTTTATAAAGTTAAAAATAATATTAGTAATATATTAAAAAATCAAATTACAAATTAAAAAATAAACATATTAATATTAATATTTTTTTTTTAGGCAAATTACTATCAAAGAGTATAGTGCACTCTTTCTATTATTTTGAAGCTCTAGATTACATATTTCAGATTTAAATTACAACGACCTTGAGTTACATATCCATATTTTCTACTTTCTTAGAGGATCTTAATGTCATTGGATGCTTTTGTTTTGTTGAAGGCATTTTCTTTCTCTTAACCTTTGTCCATTCTTGTTCTATTTCAGGGGGTTCATTGCTAATTTCCACTTTCAAATTTTCACCATCCCAAGTTGTGGTGTTTCCATGTTGCAAATTTGTAGGGGATGGAGAAGCCAATGTGAGTACCTCTTTTGACATCTTTTCAGGCACGACCTATTGAGATAAATGAGACGAAATTGGAACCTTTTCTTGGGTTGTAGGGGAAGGAACAACATCATTCTGCATTGAGGGAGAGATTACATAGTGACGGGGTTCCACCTTGTCCCACCAAGACGGCCTGCTAATAGGGGCAGCCTCAGCCTGTCCCCTACCACATTGTGCAGTAGCATGTTCAGTTGCAAAACACCTCCTGCATCTGAAGGCAATTTTTTCATAGTCTATTGGTTGACGCTAGCATTTGTTGCCAACTTTGAGGAAAATCTCTGTTGGAAGACCTTTTGTAACTTCCATTTGGACGCAAAGATGTGCAAAAGTTGAGTTTTCATAATTGGTAGTTTCCTTTGAGATGTTGTGATACTTGCCTAGCCCATTGCCAATCGCCTTCAAACAATCAATTTCCCAAAATTGAAGTGGAAGATAGGGTAAACGAACCCGCAAAAAAGCAGAAGAAAAAGTCTCTGTACGTGGGTCAAAAAAAGGGAACCAAGGTTTCATACATAAGAAATCACCTTGGTAGAATCAAGGCCCAATGTTAAGAATCATTTCTTTATCTTCTATAGACTTGATTTCCAGAATATAAAAACCTTTTGCACAGGGATAGATACTAACTTCTTCCTCCAAAAAATCTTTCTAGTATGAACTTATCCATGAATGAAGATCAAATAACTTTGGCAATACCTTCGTAAATCTACAGACAAGGGCATGGGCTTGCAAATAGATTTCTTTGTCCCCAGCAACATTGTCCAAACAAATCTCTGGGGCATTCAAAGAAAGACGGATTGAGAAAGGAGGGTTTTGATTCGCTCCACTACGAGGAGAGGGCGGATTGGAAAGCATAACAGAAGATCCCACAAACTTTTCACCGGCCTCCAAATAACCACCAAACGGGCCAGAGGCCAATCCCAATGAAGCTTTGTAATTGGGCCGTGGCTCCTTCCTTGCAGTTTTTCCTGTTTTGCCAGGGATTCGAGACCCTAACTCTTGCGCAACAACTAGCCCTGGCGATGAATCCTTAGCACCACCTTGGCGCGCTGATTCAGAGACAGAGGGGAGGGAAAACGAAAGAGAATTAGAAGCAAACATCCCAACGTCATTTGCAAGGTTGAAAGTGGCAGTTGCAGAGCGTGCCATCGTCTCATTCATTTAATATCAACATATTAATATTAATTATTAAAATTATGTAAATGCTAATATATTGGTTTTATAATTGTACATTTTAAATTTATAAAATAATATTTTAAATACATTATTAGACATTTTATTAAGAGTATTTATTAAAAATAATTTTATTTTAATATAAAAAATATTAATGTTCAATTAAGAATATAAATTTTGGTCATATACTTCAGACATTAAACATGACTTATTGTAAATAAAAACAATAGAAAATACAACTAATGCCTGTATTATAGGATATTGGATGGTTATATTCTAAAATATTGTTTGTCTATATTTTAGAGTATGTATGCCTATATTCGGAAATTGAAGTTACATGTTATATACAATTTAGATATATTTTGTAAATGTTAATATATTAATAAAAGATCTACATAATCATTTAAAATACATTAATATTAATTATTAAATTATGTAAGTAATGAATTAATCATTATAATGTTAATTTTAGGATACTACTTGTCTATAATCTAGCTTAATGGAAGAAAACATAGTTACATACATTTATAAAATTTTACAATATTCATGCCTATAATATTTAATGTATTATAAAAATTAAAACATAAACATGTAAAGCTCATAATAATAACAAGATATAAATTTAAATTTTAAGAATTCAAGATTAAATAAATCTAATAATATGTTTGTTTTAATTTTTAATTTTTGCATTGATAATATTACTATTATTATAATTAATTACTAAATATAAATATAATAATTGTATTGATAATATTATTATAAATATAATATGTTGGCTCATAATGATTAGAAGATATGACATATTAATAATAATTATTAAAACTATGTAATTGTTAATATAATTATTTTATAATTGTATATTTTACATTTATAAAATAGTATTAGCTATATACATTATAAAACATTTAATAAACAATTTTATTAAAGAAAATTTATTAATTATCATTAAAATAATTTTAATATAAAATTATAAATTTTCAATTAAGAATATAAATTATTTTTAATTTTTGTATTAATAATATTATTAAAAATATATAAATAGTTCCTAAAAATATATTTTTATAAAGTAAAAAATAATATTAGTAACATTAAGATAAACAAAATACAAATTAAACATATTCAAATTTTTGCATAATCTTTATAAGATACGACACATTAATATCAATTATTAAAATTATGTAAATGCTAACATATTGATAATTGTACATTTTAGATTTATAAAATAATATTATTAAAAAATTTCTTAAAATAAATTTATTAATTATTACTGATGTTATTTTGATATAAAAATATTAATCTTCAATTAAGAATACAAATTTTAGTTACCTTCTCAAAATCCAACTCCTAAGTTTGTTTAAATTAAATTAATAAAATGATTTTAAAAAAATGGCAAAATAATAGTTCACCTTTATTATTTAATTTATCTACTTATAGCTTAACTTTAAAAAAATAATGGATATGAAAGCAAGGTAAAAGCCTCCAAAATATTAGGTAAAAGCCTCCAAAATCTCACTTATCACATAAAAGATAGATAAATGTTGATTTGACAACTGGATGGGAACATTCTATTGCTTTATGTTTTAAATCTGTATGCAAATATTTCATAATCAGACAATACTTAATTTCTTTAAAGAAAAAATCAAGATTTGTCTAAAGTTTATTTCATTCCATTATTTAGCATTTATTATTAATTGTTTAATCCAGCCACATGCAACTACAAATTGTAGCACATCCATGCACAAACTCATACTCTCTAAAATATTAACATATGTAATATCCACACCAATTTTTTCAAAAACTTCACTCATTAGGTTTAGCCAAATAATAATGATAAGCAATTGAGTAAAACAACCTTCCACTTTCTAATCACCCAGATCCCGATGAAGGCAAAGTGAGAGCATATGGTGAAAAGGTGATCATTGTATTAACTGGAAATCATCCACTTGTTTAATGGGGTGAGCGAAATCAAACTAATTTAAAGCAAATGCCTTCCACTTTCTGATCACCTAGATCTCAATGTGGGCAAGGTGAGAGCATACGGTGGTAAGGCTTACAATGATTGAGCTTCTAAGTAAACCACTTCTTCAATGGGGTAAGTATGTAAATCCAAGTGCATGAAATAAAATCATCCGCTTATTCAACGAGAATTACAACAAAGCAAATAAGCACTTGGTGGCAAGCCGACCAATCCAAAGCAAGATCTTCTGCTTATTCAACGAGTATAACATGAAAAGTAAAGGAGAGTCATCTGCTTATTCAACGGGCATTACAAGAAAGTAAAGAAAGCTCGATCGCTTATTTAGTGAGGGCACCGCTTATTCAGTGGGGTAAGTAGCAAATAAGTACAAGAGCAAAATCACCAATGGTACTACCAAAGGCGTTACAATGAGCTCTATATTAATGTACTAGAATATCACAAGCTGCTGTTATACTATGAAAAGATGAGAACTTGAAGGACAACACCACACAATGATGTCACAACATGAATATAAGCAACCCCCAACAAAGCATAGCAATGATACCTCAACGAAAAGGCCTTCGAAGGTCGGTAGAGGGTATGATATATTGAACAACAGACTGAAAACTCCAACCAGCAAGCATAAGATGAACACAACTTCACCAAATCACCATATTAACTCTCCCAAACACACTAAACAATAATTTCAAAGGGCAGATTTCAGAAAACAACAACCAAGTACTTGCTGCCACAAGGTGTACGACCCAGCTAAAGGGGCAACTTGCTCTAGAAAATAGTAGACACCCTAAGTTTTTTTGAAAACTTAGGCAAAGAGGCACCCAAGGACCAGGATAAGATTGGTCCGATAACCAGAAGAGGTTCTCCAACGCCCAAATCAACATGAGTGAATAGATGGTATTGGGCTATGGAAAGGTAGGAACCAACGATAACAAAGTCTGAAACAACACTCCAAAAATGCTCCTACTACGCTGCAAATCACCAAACACACCAAAAAGCATATCTAGAAGACATCATACAAATCCAAAACTGATATTGAAAGGAAAACCATCACCAAATAAGCTCAACGGTAACCCCTGCAATGGAGCTACTGCAATGTCTAGCTAGGGAGTATCTTGCAACCCTGAAATTGAAGCCAACCTTGAGGGTTTTCATCTTCAAAGCCCAAGGATTCTCTTCACAATTTGGCAACACTTCGTTATCATAAGATTGCATAACCCAAATGAGAGTAAGTGGATGGTATAAATAAGACTTGGGTCCCAAAAATTCAAACTTCATTTCCCTCCAAAAAGGATGGCACCCTTAGGAAATATTATTTTATTCATTTTGAACTCCATTTAGGCGTCCACTTTAGCATTATCAAAACACACTTTTTAAAAACAACTTAAAGTTACCCAAGCTAGGCATGGGGGTCCAAGGGGCCTTTTCAAAACTTTATAACTTATAACTTAAGTTGCCATATTTGCCTTTTCGAACTCCAAGGATGGTGGAAGCACGAAACTATCAAAATTGACAGAACTCAACAACTGGAAACCCAACACTAAACTGTTGCCAGGGCCACTGCTAGAAATAACACTTACTAAAAATAGCATACTGCTAAAAATAGTGTGTCCAAACTACTTAGCCCAATCTGAAATGCAGTTGTGAATTACTAAAATAGTAAGTGCTAAAAATAGACATTGCTAAAAATAGCAATTTTGCCCACCAAGGATCTCAAAAAACCTAGAAAATCCCAAAAAACTCTCTGGCAAACCTTTGCAATAACTGTAACACTCTACTTGTTCTACAGTTTAAAAATGTAAACAACTACCAATTTCAGCCGAAGTTCAACTAACTTGTTTTCATGCTAGGTTTCCTTTGCATTTCAAACGGAAAAGAAAATCAATTTTAAGATAAAAACAACTTATTCATTTTCACATCTAACTCGTAAACTTTCAGTTTCAGTAGAAAGGAAACATCTAACTGATTTCAAATAATTGTTTGCACAAAAGAACATTAACTAACTTTCAGATTTTCCATTTCGGTTGAAAGAACAACTATCTAAATATTCAACTGTAGATTTGTTCATATAAACAATTAACTGAAAAGAAATAACATTTATTGCAGCATTGATATTAAATTTAAATAAGCAAGGCATGTACTTGGAATTTCGAAAGGGAGAAAGAGAATACAATTTGACATCATCATCATGCTAATTTGCTTGAACAACTTTATCATTGAGAGAAAGAGGAATATCATCAAGGGCTTTTCTGCCCATCCAAGACTTGTTGGTCCCTCGAGTTTTTTCAATTGAAGAACCTGACCCTTCACGAGGGTAATCAACAAGGATCAATTATAATCATGCAATTTTGAGCCTGGTGTCATGGACCTATACCGCTGGTCGATCCCTCCTTTGTAGGTACCTCCTAACCAGAAGGATCATTCTAACCAGAAGTATATCTAGTTCATGATAGCTGACCAATGCCTAATTGGCATCATACCTTGGCCAAGGATTTTTAATATTTTTGGCACTCCTGTGCTGTCAGCACTCTCACCCTTGCTCGACATGATAATGCATGTTTCAAGATTTAAATTATATTATCATGATTCCATTAACCTTTCTTCATATTTAAGGGTAGCTGATTTCTTAATGCTCATACAAAGGAGGATTCTCAACTTGTAACTTATCCCATCTAAGTAATGATAAACTTCTATCCTCAAATTCATGAGGAGAGATTAAGGAGTCTTATATATCCCTTAATAGACTCGGTGAGCAAGAAAGGGCACTAAACCAACATCTAATTAGAGAGGAGAAAATTCAGTTTAGCTAGATAGATCAAATTCTTTAGATGATTTTCCAATGGTTCAAACTGAACCTAGATTCAAAATCTTTTCTCTTATTTTAAGGTTAAGCTGATGTCTTAATGTAAACATAGAGTGGGAGAGACTAGGCTCATAAACTACTCTCTTCTTAATTTAAATATAAGTTGAATACTTAATGCTTTTACAGAAAAAGGCACAAGGCTCGTAGCTTTCCACATCTTAGTAGCTATAATATATTATTCTCAGCCTCATATGGAGAGATAAGGAGTCTTGTTCGACAGCGAGGTTCCAACAAATCTTCCACAATTAAAAGCCATCAAGATTCCTGGAATGAATAGGGTAAATCACTATTTAGTCATCAAAGTTATAGAACAAAGGAGAGAGAAGAGTTTTGGCTTAGACAAGCATGAGTTACGGTGGCTTGGAGATAATTCCATCATCATTTCTCTTGTTTTAAGAATAATCTGCTTACTCTTAACAACGCAGAGATAAGGAATAGACTTGCCCTCCTTGACCGACTCATCAGATTTAATGGACTCAACTCAAACTAAAATAACTTGAATACATGGTTGAAGAGAAAATTCGGCTCATGGACAAGATTTAAGCACAAGGTTTAAACTGCATTTGAACAGAGTTTAAAGAGGCCGCACTTAGGTATCAAGAGAAGGAGTCAAGGCATGGTTCGATAGAGAGACTCGACATCAACATCTATCACTTCTTTAAAGACTAACTGCCTTCTCTAAACATAGGTTGTTTTCATTGAGCCCTTATATACCGAACGACATATTCAATTAAGTGGTCTTTCAGACCTTATCTTTCAACTTCATATTTTGGTCTCAAGTTTAAATTACAATGACTGGTTTATTGGTCATTTCCTCTTAGTTTCAGGTTATGTTATAGCCATAAAGTTTATACAAATGAAAAGAGTGATTGATACCTCAATGAGGATTTCAAGACTCTCATTTATATATATTCCCAAGAAGTCTTTATTGAACAAAGATATGCACTTGTTTAGCTTCTACTTCAAGGGAAAAGAATTCGACCTATCTAGACCAATTAAGATCTAAAGGAAAATCACCAAATGAGTCAACAAAACCCAGATATAGATTTTATTCAACGTATTGCCATAAATTCTGGCATGCCATAAATTCTGGCAGGGCCAAATTAATTAAATTACAAACTAATGACCAGGTTCAGGGTTAAGATGAAAAGAATATAAGACTGATCTTAGATGATTCAAGAATAGAGTGCAAAGGAAAAGTCCGATTCAAATATGAGGCAACTGAAAAATAAAAGAATAGTTTGGACGACAATTGGCCTAACCTTCGATTTACCATTTAAGAGGAGACAAGAGATTTTGAAAAAGAAATTTATTTATCTTTTTAGTATTGAAGACCCTGTTAAAGAAAAGAATACGGATTCTCTATTTCTTCAACTGGTCTTAAACTCTTAACATTCATAAATTTGTAAGGAAAAATCCAGAGCAACTTTTAATGGATGCTAGTTTAACAGTTCAACACTATTACATGCCTGAGAGATATTTGTAGACCTTGAAAAGACACCGCGCTGGTTTCTCCAGTTGATGATGCAAGTGACTCGAACTCAAGCCACAAAATCTACTATGCTAGATTGAGAAGACCAAGCTAGCCGCCTCCAAGAAATCGTCTTAAGGAAACAACTCTCAAGTAGAAATTAGAGGAAGAACTGGTAAGAAAATCGTGTTCAAGAGTGATGCCAACAATTGGTTTTTACACGAGACTTAGAGATGGGTGCGGGTGTTTCACAGAGAAGCCAACAAAGATTGTAATGAATTTCTGCCAGCGTTCAAGGAGTGAGTGCCGATAACGAATGCCAAGAGAGCCCTAAACTTAACCCCCATTTTGCTCTAAAATCCTACCCAGACTTCAAGAGCCACGCGACTGCATGGCTTCTCCCATCTTGGCTGTTCATGCAGAGGCACGAAGAAAAAAATGACGGAAAACTTCCCTCTTCAAAATAATTAATTTCCGATTGTAAGCCATACTTGTAGTTTATATTAAGCCATACTTTTATTTTATATTAAGATTGATAGCTTTGGAATTATTTTTACTATTGTTTATTTAGTATTTTCCTTTTTATAACCATAGCAATTCTCCTAGGATATATTCCAAGAATTGGTTCGTTCATCTCCATAGGAGATTGCTAATATATAATTTAATTCGATTTGTTTAACAATAATTAAAAATTAAATTAATTATGGCCAAGTTATGACTTGATGCAACGATCTTACACTGACTCAAGGTATGATGATTAAATTGATCCATTGTTAACCACGTCCTCTCCTTGATGATATTTCCCTTTCTCTCGCGTCGGCAATCCTGCATCCACTAACAAGAATTATGGTTAGATCGTTTTCAATGTTTATATATATATATATATTTGAATATAATCTCTTGAACATGTTCATTTTCACATGAATAGGAAAACCCACTCGCATATATAAGAAAATCATTCACATTAAAATTGTGACATAAAAAACAATTATTCTTTCCACAATTTCACATTCCCATGAAAAACAGTTACTTGCAACTAACATAACGATTGTAATTTCATTGTCATAAACATGTTCATGATAAAGGGGATGTAACAATAACCCCCTAAAATGTTGACAAAAATCTTCCAAGAATCTTGGAATCCCCTCAAACGCCTCTGAATAGCCTACAAAACTCCGGAAATAGGCTAACGGTCATAGAAAAGCTTAGGATTGAGAAGGGGACATTACAACATACATATAGTTTTCTATCAGTGTAATCCTAGAACCTCCTTTAGGTGCAAGTGCTAGTTTTTTTGCCTTTAAAATTTCTTTCTTTCTTTATGAAAAGCAAAATTAATAACATAATTTAAACATGAATAATATAATTTATCAATTTCCTTAAAACAAAACTTAATTTAAATTTTAAAATCTTCATAATTAAAAATATTTATTGTTATAATTTTACTATAATTGATAAATATCAAATTATTATTTAAATATTTAAATTTTAATGTAATGTTGTAATATTCATGTATTTACATTAATGTATTAAATAATATTAGTTAAATTAAGATTAATATATAATTAAATGATATATTAATATAATATTAAATAACTAAAAAATTAAATTATAAAAACAAAATTTTATTTAATATATTTAAATGATTATATTAAAATAATATTTAAATTAATATAAACAAATAATATTTAATTCAATGTATATTAAATTAATATATATTTAAATTTAAATTAAAAAAATAATATAATTAAAAACAATTTTATTTAATATAACCCTAGGTTTGTGGCCCCCTATTATTGGGGTCCGCGTCCCTTTTAAGGGGCGACGACGTACGTAATAGGTTGTGCTTTGTTATGTAGGTCGCCCCCCTTTTTATTATTAGTTTTTTTTTTAGATAAGTGCTACCAAGGGGGTAGCTCCCATATATTACTATCAAAAATACCAGATACGATTGTAACAAGATACATCAAAGCTGGTGATACAGATAACCAACACCAACAACAATGTCCAACAACCTATTGACATTTGCTTGGGAAAGGAACCCAGGATTAACATTCAAGTATGCTAGGAACTCATCTATATTGTTCTTTTTTTCCACTCCTTTTTTGAACAGGTTCCATGCATTATTCATCTTTACTTTCTTCTTTTTAGCATTCAGGTCAAAGATGCCAAGCATAACACTAGAACTTGGAGCCACAACCATCCCCTCTGTTGGATCTAAAAAATGCAGGTTACAAGTCCTAAGAGGATGCCAAACTCTATGATTAGACTTTGCAATGTTTTTGAACCAATGAATGGAGTTAACCAATATGGTTGATGACTCTCTACACTTCAGGCTCTGCTAAACCTAGGCGGGTAGGCCTTGACAACTAAAGCATATTTAGAATTGTATGACTCAGTTAAATTTGTGGATCTATCACAGTGGCATAAAGTGTAATAGATGAAAGCTTGCTGACTACTCCTAGTATTGAATTTGAAATGTGAATGTTTTGAATAAGATTTTATGAAATTCTAAAATGGAATTGGTGTGACTAGTACCTATTTTCTGTTGGGCTAATGGAGTCAAGAGGTGAAAGATATGTGACTTAATTAATAGCTATAATTCGAATTGCTTGACACTTGTGACTGTTTATACCTTGTATAAATGTGCAATAATGCAATTATTAAGTTATTCTTTTGATCCAAATAACCTTCACCAGATTACTGTGATTAATTAAAAGAATTTAATCCTTCCTTGAAGGAGCTAGTTAACTGAACCACACAAGAATAACAAATGTGCCTTGATAAATTGAAAATATCCTTGATACATCAATTTAAATAATAAGGAAATGTCAACCTTGGAGACAACCTGATAATATTTTTCAATTAATTTAACTAACAATTGACACCACAATTGGATCACTAGATTAAGCCTTCTTGTCCATTATATTACTTCAAAATATTTTTGTAATACATAGCATAGTGTTCTGTTTCAGCAACTATTCAACCTATCCAACTACTGATGATTTCCTAACCTACTACTTCTCTTTTGGTGATTTTATTTCATCTTACATATATACATTGTATTTTTAGGGCTACAACTCTTCATAGCGTCCGGTGCAACTCTTCTTTTCCGTGCAGCTCTTCGTTTAATTATTCTTGGCAAAATATTTAATTAGTTGCCTTTGGCAAATTAAATATTTTAACTTTAATCTCCACTTTTGCAACTTCGTGAAAAATCAATTTCCGTAATTATCCTTTGCTGGCAACTTTTGTATTTCCACCAATAAATCCTTTAGGTAAAAGTAACTACCCATTTTACTTATTTAATTACTTCGGTGAAAGATGTGCTACTTCCTGAGGAAATATCCACTAAAATAATATTTCGCTCGTGTTGTGGTTATTATTTCCGTAAATTTCCATCTTTTATATTTTTCCATTTCGTGTTCATACGCACATTTACTTGAAAATAAAGAATGCCCCTTTGAGTAAAAATAATTACTCACTCCATGGACTTTACATTCAATATTTTATTTTTACTGGTGAAAATCATTTCCCTTAAAAGTGATATTATCTCCAAAATGTTCACCACAATTGTTTTATCAAAGGGACCATAAAGATATTCCTTTGGATAGAACTTCATGATTGAATTAATTCCCTCGATGCAATGACTTTCGGCTAAACTTGCCTTTTGCATTAATATTATTCCATAATCCCATTCCCATCGGGATGACTTTACATTATCGGGGGCTTCAAAATAACTCTTACCGATATGATATCTCTTGCCGATATGTTTCCATCGGCGTGACTTGCATTGTCGGTGTGATTTTAATTTTTTTTCTCCGATTAGCCTTCTTTTGCCGATGGACTTTGCTTGCCTAACGTATGGTTTTTAGGGTTTTGGTCTTGGCCTGTGCAAAACGCCTGGAGTTCATCTGCTTTTCCTTCATATGGTAACACTCCCAATCGATAGGCACCCATCACTTGCAAATACTTCCATGGATCACAGTACTTTGTTTTGCATCTGCTAGTTGGATCTGATGTTTCTTTAGCATCGAGTACTTCTTTACAACAGTCATTATGTAACTTTACCTTCCTCTCATCAAAGCCATGCATATTAGGGCTCGTCTCTGCTGATAGTTAACCGAACACATGGAGTGTATTCATTAATTCTTATGCCGCTTAATGATCCTCATCGGTAGTACATTTTAGATATTGAAGTGTCGAAGTTGAATACTTCTGTATTGCTACACCAACATCAAAGCGTAACATGCAACTTGAGGACGCCTTCCTTCTTTTGGTGTTATCGCTGAAAGTCCACATGTTTCCCCTTCCACCTAATCAACCATGTCATTTACAAAATTCAACTTCCTCATTGGACAAATCCTCCTTGTGTGTTTCTTCTTCAGTATATGATAAACACGTTTTTTGCTCTGGATTACCATACCAAGCTTCAGGGTATTTTCAGTTCCACAGTCTCCATAAATGTAACCTATAGATGCAGGCATCACAGGTTCATCCATGTACCTGCACGTGATTTAGGTAATTGGCCATTGCAAAAACCTTTCATCCATTACTTTCTCCGTACCCTCCTTAGCAATCTGATATGTGAACTGGGGATGATATTCCGAGTAAGAGGCCCCGTTAGCTTCCATCGTGGGATTGCTTATCAATGACGAAACTTAACACAGTTGTCATGTCACCCGATTGGCCATGGCCGGTATAGAGATACAATTTGAAGCCATTATAACATAATTTGTGCTCTCTTCTCACTACTCAAAACCCTAGAAAGCCCGTCCTCCGCGTTATGATGTTATGGTGTCTCAATGTATTTACCAAGCTGCAGATTATGTACTGTCTTTTTCCTGGTTGATTTGTAACTTAATAATCATCTGTTTTTAGTAGCCTCTTTGAGACTTCACAAGGTTCTTGTTGTTGCAAGCACTTGAACATTTTGATCTATGATAAAACTCCATCTTCATACCTGTAAGCACTTCGTGTTCAATCCATTTCATCGATGGAGATAGTGGCAAGTTTGAGGCTTTATTTGTCAAAGGTAACATGGTGGTCATGCATTCTTAAGCACCTCAGAATTTCAAGATATTGAACATCTCCTGCTCTGTGTTCCACCATGGTTTCTTTCTTCTGCTGCCAAAGTCCTTTTTCTTACCAGTATCCTTAGGCCTGTAAATTTGTTCTCCTGTGCTGGTAGCTCTTGTCAAAGTCTCCTAGGCCTTGAGTATAAGATTTACAAGTTTTGGAGCATCCGGATGGTCCAAGTCAATTACTTGAAGAGTACTTGTTAGAGCTTGGACCATCGTTGTATCAATCATTGTTTTTGTCATATCAGGAGAGCATCCTAGTACCTGATTATTTCCTAAAGATGCATTGTTTGATAGAATGGAAATTACCAACTTCACAAAAGCGAGGACCTTCATGCTTGGAAGAACCCTTAACAGAATTTGAAGCCATGTTAAGGGCTGCCTCAACATGGGAGATTATTGCATTCGGGATACCGAGACTAAGATGTGATTCAAAATTCAACGCTTAACCCTTTATGTTCATCATCAATTAGTTGGACCATTGCTTTCAAACATCATTTGCCTTGCCTGCTTTGTAAAAAGTGTTTTGTGAGTGACAGCGTTAGGAAGCAACTTCAAATTTTATTTTCATTTACTCCTCCTCGGTATGCCATTAGCCACAATAACATTATTTCCCTGATTCCATAATCTGAATAGTTTTGCTTAATTCACCATTTTATATAGGCATTGAATTATGACCTTTCAAGTTTTGGTATTTGGGGTAAAGCTTTTGTGTGTCCTTTTATTTCCTATTTCACCTAACAATTCTTTCACATGTTCCTCATTATCCTCTTGCAGAGAGCATAAATAATAGTGTTGTATGTGTAGAATTGCACCCATGTAACTTTATTCTTGTCAAGAATTCAAAAGCTTGATCTGTTCTGCCTTTCCCACATAATCCTTTGGTCAAAATGGTGTATCGAGAGCACAAACCCTAATAATTGAACTTCATGACACTTTTATCTTTTGTAACTATTCCATAAAATATCAAAATGCATCTTAAAATGAAATAGGTATTGAGCAGATTTTGCTTTCTGACTTTTTTCACTGTGATAAAATGAATTAAATGGCCTCCAAAATCATTTTGGAAAACTGATCAAATGATCTCCAAAAGACATGAAACTTCACCAGTATGTTTTTTGATGGTAGGGGAGTGTGCTTGTAGGAGGGTTTGGCATGAAATGATCAAAATTGAAAATTGTCAATGTTCCAAGTTGCTCCTGTAGCATCTTTTGAAAATTGTGCTTGTCAAGCTCAACTGAAACCCACCAATATGTCCTTTTGAAAAAATATCAAACCTGATTTTGAGAAGCTGTAACTTGGAGGTTTGGTTTATTTAGGTCACATGAACATGTGGGCAAAAGGGTTTTTCTTCAGTCACAAAATATCAAAAGTCAAACTTGACCCTTCTGCAGCTGATTTGGAAATGCAGTCATAAAACTGTGCAAAACTCATTTGGATTTGATTTTGAAAAAAATATCAAGTGATGTCCTGACGCTCTGAAAATTGGCATGGATGCACATTGAAATGGGGAGAATCAAGAGCATCAATTGGTTTGTCATGAAAGCCTTTCAGTTGCTTAATATTGTCCTCCAAAGTTGACCAACTTGCCAGATTTAACACTGTGTAAACAACAACCTTTCACAGAACCCTTCGACTTGGCCCTTTGAAATCTTGTCAAAACTGATTGTACAAAGCTGAAAATTGGCGTACACACTCATATATGTCAGATAAACATGTTTGCTAGGTGGTTTTGCATGAAACTGCTCTAGCTTCAAATTATGATTTTTTAAAGCGGGCCTTTTGAGTAGATTTTTCAACTGTACTTCTGAGTGCTGCAATCAAACTTTTCATCATGGCAACTTCAAATTTGAAGGTTCCAACACCCTCCACAACCTCCATTACAACATCTGCTTTCTCTCCCCTAACAATCCTCTGAGCAATATGAATACCCCACAGCGTGTAGCCCAAAACCTTGCTACACCATTTACAAAACCTTTCTCAAGTATTATGGCTTATGAATAATTCATTGCAGAGGTATTACATTTTTAAATTGTTCAAATTTTCTCTATATTTCGTGGGGGATCTGACAACTGCAAGTTTTTTCCCTATAGAGAGTGAATGTGATAAATCAAAGTATTTAAGAGAATATATTTTCTTTTCTCTGTATCAAATAATTTATTAAGATCATTATTCAATGTCAGCCTGGACTCTGATTGATTCTGTTGATTGAAATTGGCAGGTGAATGCACAGCTAATCAGCAATGTCTGTACTGATGCATTGTCCGCGGAGAAGGTGAGATCTATTATTTATATTTTGTTGACTGCTTACTTTTCATAGAACAATTGAAAAGTTCTAAGTTGAAAGTGTCGTATGTGGGAGTATCCTCCTTGATATAGCTCACAGTTTCACATGGTGTTTGTTTCTCAATGTGAATGTTTTTGTGTTCATATTGTTATGAATTATGACCTTGTGCTGTATTTGAATGACATAGAATCCTTCAAAGTTGATCTCAATGGAAATGTTTTTTTGGGTCCATTTTCTTATAAATTATGGCTTTGCACCAGTATTAATGCCACAGATTCCTTCAAAGCCAATTAGATCCAATAAATGCCAATGGTTTTCATTGAAATGCTTATTTAACTGCATTTAAATGTGTTGGAAAAGCAATTTATTACCTTTAGGAATACAAAATTTTCAAAACAAGATAAACCACAAGACTTTCTGATAATCTCAGAAGCTTCATTGCTTTCAGTACCCGTTCCTACACATGTTTATGTTGTTATTATTTACTCTATTCATTTACATTTTCTAAATCTACAAATGAAAAATTTCATTTTCTAAGAGTCTAATCAGTTTCTATGTTATGTTTAATAAACTGTGGATACCATCTTGGGCTCAAGATATGTAAATGACTTTTCTTGATGAAGTCAAATAGGTTTATGTGGCATGCTTCTATTGTTTTGCAAAATGGGCAGCCTGAAAGATAAGTTGTCAAATATTATATGCTAGCATTCATTTAAATTTGTAATTTGTTAATTCAATACAAAAAAAAGAAGTAATTTGTTCATCTTTTTGGATTGGAGTGGCAGATTGTGAGAGAATGGCCTGCATGTCAAAACTTAGATTTTCAAGACTACACAAATCTGGAGTTTTGTTTTATCTTGTACGGCATAACTAAAAATAGGAATTATGATTAGTTAATAACTATGTTACCGGGTCCCTTGGTTTAGCCCCCCGAACCCACCAAAATACGTGTGGGTTCGGGTTCGGGTTCGGTTCTCCCCTGGGTCCTTCTGGGTCCTTCATTTTGAACCCGGGTTCTCTGTGGGTCCTTCTGTGAAGGACCCACAGAGAACCCGGGTTCAAAATGAAGGACCCTGGCAGAACCCGGGGAGAACCCAGGAGGACCCGGGAGGACCCACGCCATACAGCCTTAAAAAAGGCAAAATCTCAACTTAAAAACAAAAAACCTAACCCTAAAAAGTGCCCAGATTGCCTTATATTGACTTGGCCGACCAAATGAGGCTCATTTTGCAAACTCAAAAGAGCAAAAACACCATTTTTTTGCCTCCAAGCTAAAATAGTTGATTTTTGCAGGTTTTCTCTTTTTTTTCGAAGGTGAGTAAGAGCTACGAAGGAGTTCTGATAGAAACAGAGAGGAATTGCACTAAGAAGATCAAGCAATCAAGCTTTTTTTTTTTTATTTTTTTTTTTCATTTTTTTTTCTAAGGCTTTTTCTAAAAATAAGGGGTTATATGCTAAAAAAAATTACTTTTTTTGTTTGGCCAAGACAACTGGCGATGCAAGATTGTTTGGCGTTGCATGGCAGCTCGTACCCTAGAGAGGAATTGGGCCAGATAAAAAAGACTGTAATCCCAGGGATGTCGCAAGCAGCCCACATCTGGAAATGGCCAAAATGCTGACAAAAAGGCCCTAGGTGAGGTGCCACCTTTTATCTTATGAGAGATAGAAAGGTAGCATTGAGAGGAATCAAGGATACATGGGTCGAAACAGGTGTGTCCATCATTTCTGATGGATGGAAGGATTGCAAAAATAGACCATTGATCAATGTTATAGCAGTATCCCCTAAAGGGGCGATGTTTTTGAAGGCAGTTGATTGTGAAGGGAAAATAAAAGATGCAAGTTTTATTGCCAATATCCTCATAGAATCCATTGAAATGGTGGGGCCTGAAAACGTTGTCCAAGTCATAACAGATAATGCTAAAAACTGTAGGGCAGCTGGGGCTATAGTGGAGGCTAGATATGGTCACATTTTTTGGACACCATGTGCAGTCCACTCACTCAATTTGATAATGCAAAAGATTGGTACACAAATTGAGTGGGTCAAGCAAATCTACGCAGAGGGTGAGGAGATCCAAATGTTTGTGACTAATCATCATATGTCACAAGCCATCTTCAGGACCTTCTCCAAGTTGGAGTTGCTTAAGGTAATTTAAATCTGATTTTTTAATATAATTTTTTATTTTTTTATTTTAATTTTTCATTGCTGATTTGTGACATGCATTTTCTTACAATGTTAGGTTGCTGAAACTCGATTTGCATCTCACACAATTGTCTTAAGACGACTTGTGAAGGTGCGACAAGCCTTGGGTTCTATGGTCATCAACAGTTTGTGGAGTGTATGGAGGCAATCAAGCACAGAAAGAGCCCAAAAAGTGAAAGCAATGATCTTAGATGATGAGTGGTGGGCTCGTGTGGAATATGTTTTAAATTTCACCGAGCCTATTATGAGCATGATTAGGTATACTGATACTGATCGCCCATGTTTGGGTGAAATTTATGATGGCATGGATTCTATGGTGGAGAAAATAAGAGCAATAATAGATGCCAAGGAACATGACCCAACGGAATCATTTTTCAAAACTGTGCAAACTATTATTGTTGACCGTTGGAACAAGATGACCACCCCTTTACATCTCTTAGCATTTGCTTTGTCACCAAAGTATTATAGCAAAGAGATACTTTCATTGCCGAGGAGGATGGCACCATATAGGGATTTAGAGGTTGCTGCTGGCTATAAGGCTGCATTTAGAAAGATATTTGTAGATGAAGAAATCCAAAGCATTGTCATGGGCGAGTTTAGCCAATTCATAGCTGCAAAAAATCATGATGTTTCTGCTCATCTAGACAGATATAGGAAAGATGCTGATGATTGGTGGTATCTACATGGTCAAGGCTCCATTTACTTGCAACCTCTTGCAATTAAAATACTCTCCCAAGTATGAATCTTTTTATTTATTTATTTTTTCGTTTTTCATTCGATGCTATTATGCTATATATTATGATTATTATCGGCAAGTAAAATTAAATAGTAAATACTAATAGTAATTACTAAATGTTGTGTGCATAATCAACAGGTTGCAAGTTCCTCTTCAGCTGAGCGGAATTGGAGTACATACTCCTTCATCCACTCGGTCAAGCGCAATCGTTTGGGTGCAAAAAAAGCAGAGGATTTGGTCTATGTACACTCCAACCTTCGTCTCTTATCACATAAGAAATCTGAATACAATGAGGGTGTGTCAAAGAATTGGGATCTCACCCCTGAGTGTGCTGATTTAGATGCTACAATTGCACAACTTACCTTGGCTTCTATGGATGACAATGAGGCAACTAATGCACCTAGTGGGAGTGGCAATCCAATTGATGGTGCTTCAAATGAAATTGAAGTTATTGAACCAATTGAGGATGATGAGGATGATGAATTTGAAGAATGATTGTAATTTGAATTTTCAATGTGTAATGACATTTTAAGACTTGAGTATTTACTATTTACTTTTTTGCAAATTATGAATATGATTACAGATTATATGAGGTATTACCGTATGGCGTATTTCATTGTTTCAATATTCTATGGCATTATGGCATTATGATCATATGATTATAATTTTGAGCATGCTTATGAGTCTATGGCATTATCATTATGTTTATAAATTTTAAAATTTATGTAATATATATATATATAGTACAGCCGTACCCGAACCCGAACCCTAGGAATTTTTTTTTTTGCCGAACTGGCGAACCCGAACCCGAACCCGTATTTGAACCCGTACCCGAACCGGCAACTTAGGTTAATAATTCTATTTGGGAACCTTGAGAACTACCCGATATCTTATTGCATTTCAACGACAAGCTTCTTTTGTTGAGCTTTTGAATGATGAGTATGACACCCTTAGATGTGAAAGCAATGTAGTTTATCAAAGTCTAGAGGAAATCTTACAAAATTGATCCTGGGCTTCATATTTGAATTCAATGTGTATAGGATTGATTATTCTCTCTCTAATGTGAACTACTTGCTTTATTTTTTACCTTAGTACTTTTCTTATAAAACTGATCATACTTTCTGAGTCCCACGGACTTATCTTGTCTAGCCATGGACATTGATATGAATTATGATTCTACTTGCTTGATTTTTTACCTTAGTACTTTTCTTATATAACTGATCATACTTTCTGAGTCCCATGGACTTATCTTGTCTAGCCATGGACATTGATATGAATTATGATTTCCTTTTTGTTCTCTTTCTTTCTCAACACAGCATGATAAATAACACTAGCACTAACACAATTGCATGCTGTTTGGCCAAACAACTTGAATTAGGTTTCCACAAGCAAGCCCTAGAGTCTTGCAACTTGTGTAATCCCAGGGATGGTTGCAGTCTCTCCCATTGGCTATTTTATAGCATTACCATGTCTCAAGATATTGTTATCTTATCTAGAGATGATTTTCAATCTTTCTCCAGGCAGAGTTAATTTCCTATTAACACTCTTTCAAGGTTAGATCCACATTTGGAGGAAGTGCCTAAGGCATTAATGTTTTGTGGGGAATGTTGAGAGAACCTATGAACTTAATATCAAGTCTTATGTGATAATATTAACTTGAGAAAATCTCCATAAAAACGGATAGTAGTGAAATTTCTGGAGAATAGAAATCATGCTTAGACTGTGAGCTTACTTAAACATTTTCTTTGATACTTAGATAACAGAGAAGCTTTATTATCTTGAGAACTTTTGTTCTGCCCAGAAACACAAGTTTCCTGCATTTTGGAACACCAGAATTTTTAAATAGTGTCAGAATATAATGAAGACTAAAAAGAAAGAAATATCCCAGCCACCTTCTTGGTTACTATAACATGGAAATCTCATATTTCCAGTGTATCCTTGTTTCAATCCCAAGATGAACAAAGCTTAAAGTGCTTTTAGGACTACTTAAGACATGATAATAAGTTGCAAACTGAATTGGCTTGAGAAAAAAAATAAAAAAAATCATAACCTATGCTGAAAGAAACTCTTTTCTAGATGGGGAGAATTCATAATAAACTCTTTTCTTGCTGGTAGATTTGCTATTGGAAAGGTATATCTAAGCATGTACCACTTTGAGCATCCTTGCTGCCATAAGAAATCTCTTATGGTTTTTTAGTTGTTTGATGGGTGTTAGCCTCATGTCACAAGTCTTTCTAAATAGAACAAGAATGACAACAATCAAGCCAAGAATGTAATCATCCATTTGAACAACCACACAAGCCTGGATAAAGAGAACATATTATATTATTGAAAAATTGAGATTTTCATTTTACATTCCTTCTTTACCTTATACAAATGATCTATGTCATTTAAGACGATAAAAATGATGATATGATTTTCAAGTTGAAATAGAATCTAACGTAGAACATACATACTTTACTTAGAAGACAAAATTAGTCTAAACATGAAATGTTTCGTTAGTTTACCCTCTATTTGAGTCACATTGTATTAGTTAGTTGGGAAGGGATAACTTATTATGATATAGTTCTATATTAAAATAATGGCAAATAATAGTGCAATTGATATTACAATTTCTTTTTTTCTTTCGTATCTGCCATATATTGTTAGATGTTCCTCAATAATATAAGGCTGCTATTCTCTTGTTATGCCTTTTTTTAAGTTAAAGTTAATTAGGAGCATCTTAGTCCATTATTTTATTTTTAGTTGGTTAAAAGGTTAAGGGACATAATTTAATGATTTAATTTAAGTTGTCCAAAAAGTAAATGTTATATTATAAAATGTAACTTATGTTTAATTATTTAAAAGTTATAAAGTGCTGTTAGGATTGAGGTCCAAAAATAATTTTATTTTTAAAAGAAATTTTGTAGGCATTTTTTCAAAATTAAGTTTTAGAGGGAAAAGAGAAAAATAAATAAATTTATATTCCCTCAAAGAGCTTATAATAGAAAGAGTTGGGCATTGAAGAAGACATCTATTGTATTGTTGCCAAAAGCCTTTTCTCGATGAACAAGCACCTCGTGTTCATCTTTTGGCTAGATGATAAAAACTCTCTTGGTATCAGAATTGAAAGATGAAAACCCATTTGGTTTTGGGATTGGATTTGGATATGAAAACCTTCATATTGATTGGTATCAAAATTGAAAGATGAAAACCTATTTGATTTTGGGATTGGATTTGGAGATGAAAACCTTCATATTCATTAGAGGTGATTCCATCGATAAATTGCATGTGTAGAAATATTATTTCAAGAGCGTATTGAAGATTTCAAAAGTTGTGCCAAAAATTGAATAATTTCCAGATTTCAGTTGGTTAGTGGTTTTTCCAATTTCAGTTTGGTGTTAGTACATGTGAGTTTGAAGGTTTCAACTGAGTGTTTTCAGATTATTTAAATGAATGTTTAGTGACAAATTTGTTTTATTTGGACTACTACAACATTGGTTTAGCTGTACCATCAGGCTTATATTATTGGCCGTACCATTTATGTAATAACCACCCCAATTTTTTTGAAATTTAAAACAATTTGTTAGCATCAAATCATAAGCAATGATAATCAACTGAATCAACTACCCTCCACTTTCTGATCACTAATGTTTTGTACCATGTAAGTTAACATATATTTCATAAGTGACTCTATTTGTGTATTTAAGATACAATGTGCTGAATTTGCAGTGGCAATCCTCCCTCTTTAAGCTTTTTGGGGTTTTCTAGCATTGTTTTCCTTCAAAAGTTACTTTCTAAAAATTTTTAGGCACTGTTGATGCGTGTTTTATGACACACCAAACATCAGAATAAAATGCCCAAAGACACTCTATCCTCTCTTGAAAAATCACCGCGTATGCTAAGATTGCGAGAAGATCATATGGCGATTCCAAGGTTTCTTTAGTCGGGTCTCGACGTGTGGATAAGCTCAATGGCCGTTGTGATTTGCTGGTAATGAACAAGGGGACTTACGTGAAATCTTTGCAAGTTCAGGACTTAGGAAATTTATCGTTAAAGGCTCTCAATTAGGACTTTCAATTGTGGATCTCAAAAAAATGGCAAAAGGATAGGGTTTAGGAGAATCTAGTCTAAGCCTAAGAACTCAAGAGACAATAAAGACTCGGTGAAGAGAAATAAACCACACTTTGTTTCGCCTCCTGTTGGACAACATACGCAAAATGGGTGCAATCTTCAAGGGGTTTGTGAGAATAATTTTCAAACCTCGAATGAGGCTGAAGTTAAGCTTCCACGATTAAGAGCTCAGGCTAACTTTACAAATCGAATGCAAATCATCCATTCGAAAAAAGTATGAGCTACACTTCACCATTGAGTCAATGCGATCAATCTCTCATTCAATTAACAACTTTCAAAGCAAATTCTACTTAATCTAACTTTAATTCTAATCTATGGCGGAAGAAGATATGCAACCTCGCTTACTATTTGATAATAAGAAGTTATTCAAGGCAAATCATGCTCAAGAGCTTTTATTATTCGAAATAGTCTCAGTGCAACAATACACATATTCTGTCTCCACACCAATGAAAATGAGAGAGCACTAGTTTATATAGAGCCTCAAAAATGAAATGAAGGGCCGAGATTAAAACAAGATTAACGGCCAAGATTATTACAACCAAACCCTAATTAGGGTTTCCCAAAATAACAAGAGTCAACTATCAGAAATCAATCAGAAAAGTGGCAGTTCCAGCTATAATCTAGGAGAGGCGTCCTTATCCATCTGAGTAGCATTGTGCTTGGCGAATCTGGACACTACGGCAATGACCTCCTCCATCGTGACAGGTGGCAACATGCTGATCCGGAATTCAAGTCCGTCCAACTTCTCAGCACATTTAGCAAAAGTACCTTCCCAATCTGCCTCCTGCTTCTCAAAATCCTTTCGAATGGATGAGAGTCTTGCCACTCTCGCAAAGTCCTGTCTCAAGAATGGTCCAGTGGTCGAGAAGAAAGTTTCTTGAACTTTATGCTTCAATCTCTCCAACTGCATGTCGTTCTCCCGGATGACTTCACGGTCGAACACTTCTGTAGTTGTCATGTAAATCTTCTCCTGGATCCTTCTGACCTGTTCTTCAATTCCAAGCCCATCGACTTTTGCCTTCTCCAAGACTTCTTCTCGTATTGTCACTGCCCAAAACCAGTGATGAAAATCATATGCTGCCCCTGCAGCAATCACTCTTTTATCAACCAACTCCTCCCTTGGAGTACTCTTCAAAGTTCTAAGGCTTGGAATAAGCCTTTCCTGCATATCCGGGATACTTTCCCATGCCTCCGCCATATCCATCAATCTGGAAAGAAATGAAGAGGTTCGTCCATAGGCCAGTGCCAACTTTTCCATGAATAAAGCCGCTTCTGTGCCTTCACTTGCTATCCAGTCTTGAGCTTCCCTGGCTGTCACCATTCCGTGCTCGACATCCTTGGTCACCTCCTGTGATGAATTGAGGAGAGGAGGAACAGTCGCATTGCCCTGATCAAGTGGCTGGGTCAAATGCTGGATATATTTCTTAAGACGTTCGACCTCCTCCTTATACTCCTCCTTCTTGGCCACTTCCTTCTCCAGTCTCGCCTTGATGGTCGAGACAGAATTATCCAACTCCTCTACTTCTTGACCTTTTGAGGTTGGGCCAAGGTCAACAGTGGTTATAGCATACTCCTGAGGAGTGATCTCGTCCTGCGGCTTGTCCACTGTAGGTACTGCAATGTGCATGGAACGGTCGCCTGCCTCGTTCCTCCGAATGGTGGAGAATTTCTTGGCGGGCTTCTTGACTGCAACCTGCTCTAATCTTGCCAAGAAATCGGCAGTATCATCCTCTTCTTCTTGTTGAGCCTCTGCAGGCACCTGGATCTTCATTCTTTCCAACAGCCAGTCTGGAATGGTCGACTGTTCAATGCCATCCTCTACTTGAACCTCATCCTCATTAGGAACATCCATGACTTCCCTGAGAGCGGAAATCATTCCCTCCTCGAAGTCATTATTCTGAGCTTCTACATCATTGTCTGAACCTAAGATTTCTGTGCCTGTTGGTGATGCAGTCTCTTCATCATCTAGTTGAATAGGTTCATTGTTTACTTCCTGAGCTGCAAGAGGTTCAAGCATCTCTACCAAGGAGTTGTCTATATTAGCCACCAACTCGTCAATATTCCTGGATGCTTGCGAACGAGAAGGTTCTCCCTTATGCTTCTTGGAAACAGGCTCAGCACTTGGCATTATTTCTTTTCTTTTATCTCCAATCCCGACCAAGTCTTGATGGGATGCACCAGCATTAGAAGAATATGACTTTGACTCACTCAGTAGGTCATATGTGAGCGTGATTCCTTTCTGTCTCAATTCCTGGGCATGATAATCAACCCACCACTGAGAGTACTTCGTCATTGGCCTCATTAGGGTGGCTAGGTCTGCGTGCTCTGGTTCTGACCATTTCACCGGAGGGAGAGGTCGGCTTTCCTCAAAGCGTGGTTGGACGTGGTTTCCATCATCTTGTCGCTGATCGGGCACTCGGCAGAACTCGATTGTTCTCATGAAATCCAAGGACATTCTGGACCACATTTTCCGCCTGACTTCGTCCTCATCGGCAGCGTTTGCCCAGTAATCCTCCAATTCCATCCTGTGCTTATACTTTCTTCCTTCCACTGTCCGGATGTTATGATGTGGGTCATAGTTGACCCTGGACTTGTAAGCCGTGAAAGGATACCACTGGATCTCCGACCTTGCACTTTCAGCTGCCTGTGCTGATGGACAATATTCCAACATATTCCCGATGAAGAATGGGAATGTGACGGACGCCTTCTTGGATGGCCTCTGAATATTCTGGAACTCCTCCAACTGTCTCAAAACCTCGAGCAATATCATCCGATTGGTCGGATAGATAGGCAATTTATAGGGATTTCCAGTAAATCCCTGGATCCTGATATATGTGAATTTCGGAACTGGATGAACCAAGACCCGTATTTACTGATAAGGCTTTTTGCTTCATGGCTCAGCCTCTGATGCACTCCTCCTTGAAGCTTTCTGGTAATGTGCATTAGGAATGCATCATGAACCCTCCTGAAGTGAGTCTTCTCCTTCCATTGGAGCTGAGGATAACAGTCGTAAGGCCTGAGCTCGTTCTCCCCGTTGCCAATCTTGCCCTTGCAGATCAATCCTGGATATTTGTATGATCTGGCCAACAGGTATATCACATATGAACTCATATGAAAAGACTTGGTCTCTTCGAGGTTGATCAGTTGCTCATGAAGGTTGTCACTTATCATCCGTGACCAGTTGAACATTTTGACTCCAGAGGTGATCTCATCTATAAAATAGTACATCCAGCTCTCGAAGAAGGCGCCCTGCGGGTTGCCAGCTATTCTGTTCAGCATCAGCACAATATCCCCAAAGTCTTCCTTGAAGTCCGTTCGGCGAGGCCTCTTGGGCAACTTCTTGATTGATGGCTTCGGCTTGTCCATCCACACCTTGTTGACTGTTGTGGCGCACAAATCTGGCTGACTGTCATATAACCTTTTAGCTTCTTCCTTGGTCTTATAGACCGTTCGTGAATGCTCCGGGATGCCGAAGGTCTCTTGGATTGCAACTTCACCCAAGTGTGCCAAGATTCTTCCGTCAGGGGCGATAATTTGTCTCTTCTGGGTGTCATAGTGGAGAGCACACTCCACCATCAACTCCGCACAATCCATTGCCGGTGGGAATCCAGCTGCTTGGAATATCCCGTTTCTGGCCATCCGTCTGGCTATTGCTGTGGGAAGTCCCTTCTGACCATACACTCTTTTCTTGAATTCATCAAAGTCGACGTGTTCGAGATCAGTGTCCACGACATTCTTCCACTTTGAAATGACCTTGGTCTCTTTCTGGGCACCCTTGTTGGCAAACTTCATTTTCAGCTTCTTTGATAATTCGCCTGCTGTGTCCGTCAACCTGCAGTCATAAAATTAACATTAATATAAAGACTTTTAAATAATTAAATCTCGCGCCTTGGATTCGAAAATTGACTTTCAGCTGTTTAAATAATTAAATTATCACAAAAAAGCAAGCTGAAAGTGGCTTGGACGAAATTGAAAATTCTGCCAGAACTTCGTCAAGATGAAAGTACATGAAAGAGATAGCAAATTTATTCGACCAAACACCAAACCTCAGTGAAGAACCGTCGAATGCAAATCAGATTAAAAATCTGATTTTTTTTTTTTTGAAAAGTGCGCCCCTCTTCAAGAAGAATTCAGCTTTGAATAAATCTCTTTCTTTTTTTTGCGAAAAATTCCTCAGCATAACACTGCTTCTCTCTCTGGGAAAATTCGACTTTGCCTATTGATGAATTAATTGCCTGACAATTTCGAGAAAGATTAAATTTCTCTTCAGCTGTGTGCGAAAAAAATGAGTTGCTGAAACTCATTATAATGCTGAAGGATTGAATTCGATTTATCAACTGCCATATTCTTTCTCGATCTCGATTTGTTTTTATTTATCCAAACAGGCAACTTTCCTTTTATTTTCCGACAAGGATCAGTCTCGAGCTTATCCAAGCAAATCTTCGAAAATTTGATTTTTTATTTAATGTTTATCTTTGATTTTTCGAATTTTTAAATAAACATTAAATATTAAATTTATGGCGAATTTAATTTTCTTGCCGGATTTCATCTCTGCCTGGCGTACTTTATTTTCTTCCAATTCTCATCTGGCAAATTTGATTTTGTCCAAGGCATTTTTAAATTCCAAATAGTTGAAAATTAATTATTAAAATATTAAAATATTTTAATTAATTCCAACCCGTTCGTTTTGGACCCATGGCTATTTTGATTTTTCTTCCATTTTTCTTGGCTGAGAGTTTATTTTCCGATTTCATCCTTAATTTCGTCTAGCCAAACCAAAATTCAAGCCATTCCGTCGAAAATTTCATTGCCAGATCCCTATTTTTCTTTGCCGAGGCGAGATTTTAAGCTTGTTTTGCTCTGCCAAAGTCAAATTTTCCCTTGCTCAGTCGAATTTTTCTAGGCAAAATCCTTGTCCGAATGTCTTCGTTGGGCGAATTTCCTTGACGTCTGACATATTCTTCCTCCTTCTGGCCAAGGACGATCCTTCCTTTCTCTTTGCCTTGTGCATTTTTCTTCGGTCGAAGTTGACAATTTCTTCGCATTTTCTCCATACTTAGGCAAATTTTATCTCTTTTCTACCTTTGTGTTAGGCACATTCCGTTTAGTTCTTTGCTAAATCCCGATCTTCTCTAGCATGTGCTCCTTCAAGCTTGGCACTTGACCTCTTGCGAACGTCATGATTCTTGGCCAAAATCTTCATTTTCTTCATCTTTTAGCCTCTATACTTAGGCAAATTTTCAAACTTTTTCTTTGGACTTACCATTAACACTTAGCCAAAAAGCATCCTTTTATCCCTTAGGCGGACTTCCTTGGCATTTTGGACAAGTGTGGCGGACTTTGCCTTAGCTTTGGACAAGCATTTTTGGATGTCCCACCTTTCTAGGGCGGACCTTGAAGCTTTTTGGCACTTGTCTCTTTGGAATTATCACAACACTTAGCCAAAAAAAAACATTTTTTTACCCCTTTAAGCTCTTACTCTTAGGCAAAATTTCGAAATTTCCCTTGGCTGGGTACCAACACTTAGAATTTTTTTTATTTTTTCTCACTTTACATGTCAAGGCGGACTTTAGAAGTGCCAAGGATGAGGATGGCGGACTTTAGAGCATGCAAGGACGTGTCTTCCAGCATATGGCGGACTTCAAGACCTTTTAGGACGAACCTCTTGACATATGGCGGACTTCAAAGATCATTAGGATGTGCTTCAAGATGCAAGGGCGGACTTTGGAGACCTTTGGACATCCTTGGCGGACTTTGGAAGGTGCAAGGATGTGCCTTCAAGATGCAAGGGCGGACTTTGGAGACCTTTGGACATCCTTGGTGGACTTTGGAAGGTGCAAGGATGTGCCTTCAAGATGCAAGGGCGGACTTTGATGAAGTTAAGGATGTCAAGGGCGGACTTCGTCAACCTTCTGGACGTCCCTCTTTGCTGCTGGGCGAATTCCATGACCTTCTTGACATTCTAAAACATCTTCCTTCATCCTTCTTCCATGGAAATGGCGAATTTTCCAGACTTGAACAGATTTTCTTCATGAACTCCATCATTTAAGAGCTGATTTTCATGATTTCATCCTCAGATCTGCTTGATTTCGAACTGGTTTTGACTAATTTTCCAGAATTTGAACGTTTTTTTTGGGTCTGATTTTTCATGCTTTTTGACTTTTTTTTCCAGATTTTTGAATAATTTTCAAATTTTCATTTCGATTTTCTGAGAGTTCTATTGAGTTTTTCGAACTTCTGAGTGCGTTTTCAGAACTCGGGACCTTTCCAAAAATAGAAACTTTCTAAAAATAGAAAAAGCAACCCTAAAAAATAGGGAACCTTGTTTGGTCCGAAAATGCCAAAAATGAAAAATCGAAAAAGCAACTTTTCCTAAAAAGTAGGAAGTCTCAGAATTGGCCGAATTTACAGTCGATCTTCGTCTCTTGGGCCTTCTGAGCGCTTCCATGACGTCTACGCACAGATTCAAGCATGAATTACTGACTCGGCTCGGGCAACTCTCGGCAAACTGACCTGAAACCCTTAGCAAAATGATCTCTCGTAACCGTTGCAAGGAGACAGAACCCTAAAAACTAGCAGGCAACTGGGGGTCCCCATCAGCGATGGGGCGATGTGTGAAAAGGTCACAACAGGCACCAAATAGAGCAGGCTGTCCAATGGATCACTGATACACGCACATACAGAGATTTATTTATCTATCTAGCTATTTGGCTGTCTGGTCTCTTTCTATCTATCTATCTGTTGGGGACAGGAGAAAAAATGCTGAAATTTGGGGGCAAGAGGGGGATTAAAATAACTTAAATAAACTAAAAGGTACTGAAATTTCAAATAGTAGATACAATGTGCTGAATTGCTGAATTTACAGTGACAGTCCCCCCCCTTAAAGCTTTTAGGGTTTTTAATATCAATTTCCTTGAAAGGTTACATTTTTAAAATTTTAATGCACCAAATGGAGCAGGCTGTGCAGTGGAATGCTGACAGACACACAAACATATAGACCTACATCTATATATAGTATTTATATGCGTAAATTTGGGGAGAATATATAGCATTGTGCTATATATGGTCCTTGTTCTGTTTCAATTGTGGAAAGTTGTTCAACACAAGTTTCTTTGGCATATATATATATATATATATAATTTCAGCATTTTTCTATTTGTGATCATTATTTGTCTGTTGCTATCTTAGGTTTCTTCATTCCAATATGCAGAATGTGTCATTAGATGCTCTGAGCAGTGAGCTAAATTTTTTATCATTTTTCTTTTGTGCAGTATTACTATTTCATTCGGCTAATGGGCAGGAAAGCTTCTCATGTTGCTTTGGAGTGTGCTCTTCAGTCACATCCTAACATGGTATTTTAAGTAATATGGGCATTTCTTCGAAACATGTGAATGGTTGTTTTCACAGATATGATTTGATATGTTTCTTTTATGAAATGCAACTTCATTAAATTTTGTTTTCTTGTAGGTCATCCTTGGGGAGGAAGTGGCCACATCAAAGATGACGCTTTTTGATTTGACTGCACAAATTTGTGATGCTGTCCAGGCCAGGGCAGAGAAAGGTGATTCCAATGTTTTCTATACTGTTGGAGTCATTATGTTGATTTCTAAATTTGTCATCATTTCTGCCATGCATTGTTTCATCATATAGTTACAGCACCGTGTTGACTTGTCAGATAAGAATCATGGAGTGATCCTTTTACCTGAGGGTCTTATAGAGAATATTCCTGAAGTCTATGCCCTATTACAGGTAACTGCATTGCATCTTATTTTCTACGTAAAGCATTTTCCATGCAAAAAAATAGATTATAATATAATTCCAATTCCATTTTTGTTCATATTAAGAGTGACTCCTATAAGAGCGGTCCTGAGTATTTAGGCCTTCTTATATGAATCACCTCTTTGAATATGACATTTCTGGCAAGAATATTTTAGGAATAACTCATGCTCAGATGTAGGTTTATTGTTGGGAATTAAATGAATCATAAGAACAATTATATGCAATTCCCTTACTTTTACCTGGTTTTATGTAAATTTTTAGGAAATCCATAGTTTGCATGGCCATGGCGTTCCTATTGAAAAAATTTCATCACGACTTTCACCATGGGCATCTGCTTTGTTTGAGTTTCTACCAACTTTCATCACGAAACAGGTCTTAAGCCTCGTCTACATATCATTGTTATTGGCCTATCTACTGAGAACACAATTTTTAATAGTTCATTTTTTTTGAAGTAACTAATGTTTGCCTTAAACAATGTTATAAATTACAACAGCTTCTCCTTCATCCTGAATCTGATGACACAGCACAGTTATCTCAGGTAATAATCTACACGTAGTCAAGTAATATTCTGGGACCAAAAAATCAGCAAAACGATTATTTACATTTCTCTGTGTTGTTGTTATTGGATATGCAGATTGAGACTGAGAAGCTTATGGCTCAGTTGGTGGAGACAGAAATGAACAGACGACTGGTACACAAACATTTGATCCACTGATTTTTGAAAATTGTGTTGAGGTATCTTGGATTTGACATTCTTTTTCATTGAATTTTGCAGAAATCTGGTGAATATACTGGAAAGAAATTCAATGCTATTTGTCACTTCTTTGGCTATCAAGCACGAGGAGCTTTACCATCAAATTTTGACTGTGACTATGCATATGTATGGGAGTTATTGTTTGCATATCTGATTTGGTTTATATTTTCTCTGTACACATATATGCATGTAACCTTAAATCATTGGTATAATCTGTTGCAGGCCCTTGGCCATATTTCTTATCATCTCATAGGTGCTGGTTTGAATGGTTACATGGCAACTGTAACAAACCTCAAGCGGCCTGTATCCGAGTGGCAATGTGGTGGCGCTCCAATGACTGTATGATTTAGATTTTTAAATTTTTTCCTCCCTATGAGTATTTGGTTATAAATTGAGCAGTGCAGTTTTCTGTTTAAATTTGTCCGCACGACTCAGACTAGCTCTAAATGTAATGATATACAATGTGATTCTGGATGGCCACCTTTGTATATAGATATTTTGTTAGTGACTTGGGTTTATTGTGTGATGCTTTTTGGGAGGCAGATATCCTATTTATTCTGGTTCAATTCTGTTCGTAAAACTTAGCTTGATTAATCTTTTACTATGCACAAATATATGGTGTAATCTTTAAACATGATTCCATGTTTTTTATTCTATTCTTTATGTGATAATACAATATGGATGTCATATATGCAGGCAATGATGACTGTGAAGAGATGGCTACGGGGCCCAGGTGTATTTCCAATAGGAAAGCCTGCTATTCACCCTGCTAGGGTGGATTTGAAGGGCAGGCCATACGAGTAAGAAATAAAATCTTGCACGTGGATTGGTTTTGTTCATTCATGTAATTTGATGTGTTCAGTTGACATTATTAGTTTGTGAACAGCAAATTGTTGTGTAGACAAGATTATTGCATTGTTTGATTGTTTCGCATTTAGTTACAGCATAGGTTTATTCTGAAGTTCTGTTCTTTGGCATTTGATAGTCATAACCTAATTTTCAAAACTTGTATGTAAACTATAAGAATTTTTTTATTTTAATGAAATCTTTATGTTGTGGGATGGTGTGCATGTATTTTGCAATTTGTAATAATTTTGAGTGCAATTGGGTTTCTAGTATCCACAACCGAATGGAAAATGCTATATATGATCAAAAGACTCACATGCTAATTATTCAGTGAGGGTCTTTAGGTTTCTAATTTGTTCATGGATTAATTTGTTTAGTGCACTTTCATAATGAGTACTGACTAAAAACCTTAAATTGATGTACTTGTTTTTGGCTGTCTTTGACAGGTTGCTAACGCGCAATGCAACAAGATTTTTGATGGATGATATCTATAGGAATCCTGGTCCTCTTCAATTTGAAGGTCCTGGTGCAGACTTAAAGACTATAACACTATCTGTTGAAGACCAAGATTATATTGGTAGGATTCAACTGTTGCGAAGTTACCTTGACAAGGTCAGTTTGAAGAATAATCAATAATTCAAACTTCTCTGCAAAGACTTTTCACTTCTATTTTTTTCCCTTCTAAGAATGCTTTCTAATGGACTAATACCTACTCAGGTGAGGGACATAGTGAAACCTGGATGTCCAGAGGAGGTTTTAAAAGCTGCATTGAGTGCTATGGCCTCTGTGAGTGAAGTTCTCATGGTTATGAATGCACCAACTTATAGAATTCTCTCACCGTTTTAAGTGAACTGAGATTGCTTTGTATGATGCATTTCTTTCCGTGCAAACTTATTCTTGTTGCTTCAAACTGATTTACACAATAAAGAGTGCTCAAGGCAGTTGTTTTCTCTAGCTTTTTAATCAACAAGCTGAAATATGCATTGGAGGAGCTTGAGTGGGTATCCTTTGAACAGGTCCCAAATTATTGCATTCTACAATATAGGAATATTTTACGGTATTGTCATTTATTTGCATGTTTCAATAAAGAAGGTAGAATCAATTTTCAAAGGTAATGGTACACTTAACTGAAACATGCATGATTTGTATTTGTATGAATATTTGGGTTCAATCATCAATGTTTTATTTGCATTTGCTGCACGATGCATCTGATGTGTGTGTGCTACAAATCACACATATATCAAAATTTTTGAAAATTTGAAAATACATCCACCGAAAGGATTTTCTTTCTGGCTTTAAAATTTTCTCCATTTTGTATGGTTTTCATTCTTTATTTATTTTGTCTGAATTGACTTTGGTTTTGGTGATATGTTGTGGCATTTTGCATTCTCACTTCCACTGTTAAAGGGTATGGTGACAATTATGTCACTCTGAATGTATGCATGCAATGCTCAACAACAGTTACAAAATTTATAGACTATCAAGATTAGCCATTCTTGGAAATATGTGGATAGAGCCTGCAAACCAAATACAAAATCTGTTGTCTGTCTTGATAAGTAGTTAGGATGGAACCAGATGATATACAGGAGGATCAGTTTAGCAGATAATTCCTGTTGAAGCTTATATTTAAGCTCTTGAACCAAACCAGGCCCAAATATCCCTAGTATTGTCCATGGAGGCACTTGGATTATAAGACGGGCTGATACAAGGTTCCAGCAGTTATAAGTGTCTCTATATGGGCAATTGCAAAGGTTGCAAGGTATGCTGAGATTCCATCTGCATAAATATCTCTAGGACACCTGTTTCAGAAGTTCTATTATCAGCTATAGAGGCCAAGGAGTTGAACTTTCCAAAATCTTCTACATCCTTCATTTTTGGGAGTCGCTGCAAGTTCTCATGTAGCCATTGATTCTCACTCTTGTCATTTTCAAGGATGCATGTTTTATAGAGGCCTAATACATTTTTGAACAATCTCTAAGAGTTCTAGGGTCCTAAGAATAGCTTGCTGCATAAAAGAATTGTGATGGGTAAATACCACTCACTAAATCTGTGTTACCTTGGCTCTTCAATATTCCAGCACGGTCTTCTTCCTTTGAGAGCAAAGGACCACCATGTGCAGAGGTGATTGAGTGCTTCGATTTGAGTTTGGATAGATTAAAGATTCACATGATGGAAAAAGCAAGTTGTTTGTAAGGGGAAAGGTAGGTGTAGATGGGTTGTAAATGGTGAAGCTATTTGATACAAATTCCAACCTGCTAGAAGGTCATTGCCTATTTTAGCAAACCATCAGCTTAGGTGGAGGATCGATTAATTTGTGCAAATATTGCCTTCCCAAGGTATCCACATTAACAAATCACACGTTGGAGCATGATGGTTTGTACCCTCTTAAAATGCATTGTAATGTCCCTTATTATGGATTATCCTAAAGTTTGCCTTTATATTTATAAATGAAGATATCTAATATGCCAATAAACCATAAACTTTGAGAGAAAAAATGATGCTTCTTTTGGTTTATTTGAATAGCAACTTTAGGTGATTAATACTAGTGTGATTGTTTGATCCTTGTATATGTTGATATCATATAAGGATGCTACTGCTTGATCATAATTCTGTAATGAAGTATGAGTGGGTAATGGCCTCTAGAATGGAGAATGGTAAGGTTACTATGCCTGATCTTTATCTCCCTAAACTCATGTGGGGAAGATGTAATTGGCTGGTGCCTCCAACTGAATGCTGCTTCTGAGTATAATCTTGTATGCATGGAATATATGGTAAGGTGCTATGTCTGATGTTTGCCAATTGTTTATGCAGCCGGTAACTAAATGGTCTTAGATCTGTTGATAAAGATATACAAATCCGATTGATAAGATCATATGTTTACTTGGAACCCTTCGATCTGCTATGGAAGAGAAAACTAGTATTTTTTTTTAAACCATTCGATGATTTCCCTTCAGTTCTTATTACCTTTTTATATGTCCATGTCTACTCCACAAGAGATGTACCACTTTGGATAGGGTTGACCTTTTTATTATTTGCTAAATATAATCGCCCATCCTTTTCATTATATCCGCTGCTTAAAAGATAATCTTATTTGTAAAGATCGTTGACTATAAATATGTTTTGGTGAAAGGCATTCAATTATCTAACGCAATGAGTTATTAGAGGCTCGATACTATATTTATCCCCTGGGATTTATTGAATAATATCGCTGTTGGAAATAGACTATTGACCGAGTAAGCACCCTCGATGGCATGGTAATAGCATTGGCAAAGGAGGAGGTGCCACTTGTAAGAGGTGTTGACTTAGCACAGACGGTGAAAAATCTCCAATCCCTATATTTCAAATTCAATTTCTTTGATTGTGCACCTTGAAGCCTCCCGCTCCTTGAGTTGAGTCTGACGTGATAATCTGGATATGTAAAAGCCAACGCCATTTTATGTAACATCTGGCTTTTCTTCAACTATAAGCATTATCTCTGTAATGTCCCCTATATTATATTAAAATATAATAATTATAATTGTCATTGTATATTTGATAGTTATTTTACGTTCTTATATATTTTTGATGTTTATTATATAATGATAATGATATTTAAATTGTTAACATAGTTATATTTTATAATTATAATTATAATATTATATTTAATAATTATAGTTATAATAATTTTCAGATTGTAATTATTTATATTCATATTTAATTATTAGTCATTTGTATCCCCAAAACTTCATATTTCGTACTTCAATTTCGGGGCCATGACATGTATCCTGTCAGTTAGTCCTCAAGTGGGGCCCAAAGCTTCCAGCCTGTAAAGAACATTGAATTTCAGAATTGTGGAAGAGACAATTTTGAATGTACATCCTATAAATATTGCAAAATTATTATTGGGGAAAACAGAAATGTAAGCATGTTCGATTGGGAGATGAAAATGTGAAGTGAATCCCCTTTGAGCTGTAAGTTGTGAACCTTCACCAGTCCACCTTTTTAGAAATATTGAAACCTGGAAGATGCATACAAGGCATTGGGAATCGAAACCTTACTATGATTTTTGTATTTGGTATTGGCATTAGATCATTTTGCAATGGATTAGAGAAAGTGCTTTTTGGTTAGATTTTTTCATATTAGTATGCATCGTATTGTAAATGTAAGTCGATTTGAGTTTTATAAGCCACCAACCACCACACTTGGTGGAAGAGGTAGTAATCTCTTATTCAAAAGATGCCATTCCAGATTTGACCGACCTTCGAATGAAGATACTCTTCTCGACTTCTCCACTTGCACCTCCACTCTCACTTGGTTTTTTCATAAAGTTCATTGCTCACCCAAAAAGTTAGTTGGATGTCCTAGTTAACACGTTCACATCTAAATAATGGGCCTTTTTCTTTCTTTCTTTTTTTTTTTTTCCGTTTTTGTTTGAAGTAGGTAGCAATTAATAAGATCTGATCTATTATATATATTTTTAAAATAAAAAAAACATATGGACTTATTGTACATTCTTTATGTATTACATGAAAGGAAAAGCAAGCTAATCTAAGAGGAAAATAGTGCAAATAGATTGTAGCATCAAACAATTTCAACATGATATACTTTGGGAAAACCCTTCCAAGAAAAACCTATCATGAAAGTTGAGGATATTGACTATATTATCTTCAAAAGAGGATTACATTACAATCACAAAAGTAGCATGGAGATCTTTGAATTTGGAAATAATTTGGCAATATAATCTTGCTTCGACCCTTCAAGAAAAACAATATAGAACTCCATTCCAAGACTCTAATATATGAGTAAGAGCAATTTAGGAAACCACCAATGGTTTCCAAAGCCATGGTCCAAAACCAAGGCCCCAAATTGGGCTCTCAAATATGTGTCGATGCTCTTGTATCTTTAACTATAATGATTGCAAATGCATATTTTGCAATCTCGACATTATGTTTTTGTGCTCATTTTATTGTCTATCTCCCTAGGATGTTTTAGGTTGATTTATACTTGTTTATGACCACCTTATGATCAAAATTGATAGTGCAAGCTTCTTAATCTTACCAATTCATCCTTAGCCACCTTTTGAAGGTAGGGGACCTATATCATGAAAGATCACTTGTGGCCTAGGACATAGATAATTTTTCTTGTTGTTTGTTGCCCTAGTTCTCACTATTGTCACAGAAGTGTGCACCCTTGCTAAGCTGATATAATTACTTAGTCACCTCATGAAATATGGGATGATCTCCCTAAGTGTGGGCTCAAATGATAGAGATCAACCTCTAGAGAGGGTTGGTTCTCTTGGTAACTTATCCTAATCTAACCTATGCTATTGGCGCTACTGAGAAAAGGAGTGAAAGGAAACATAAAAGTGAATCTTAAGACTAAAAGGTGATGTACCAAATGATTCTTTTCAAACCTACCTTGGTGTTTGGACTTATAATATAGTCAAATGAACAAGATAAACTTATGCACAACTTTGGCCTTCTGTCATATTTATGTATTAGTATTTTATAGGAAAGTTGACATTTAATAGCCACAAGAGGAAATCACATGTTTTTCATAGTCAAGAGTTGTATAAATAGATAACATAACTTATAACCTACATAAAATATACATCTACATAAAGGTGTATTGAAGTGAGACATGAAATTGAGGACTTATTAAAACATCACAGAACCATATCAATCACTTCATTTTAGCACACAAGATATTGACTAAAGAATGCAAAATTTACTTGTTTTTATTGATCAAAAGAAGTTACATACATTGCTTGCAAGTCTGAAAAGTGAGTTTCATTGTTGCTCCAGCTTGAAAGAACTCAAGAAAGTTACAATACATTGCTGTGAGAGAGAAGAGAACTATTCTAAAATCTGCCCTTAGGCATGCCTTTATGTTGTTTAATAGCGACTACATCATAGGAACATGTGTTAAGAGATAGAAGACAAGTGTTCACTTCATCTTGTTGGGTCAAACCTCCTTTGGGCGTCCAAAACTGTTTCCCCTACTTTGCAGCCCCTTAAAGTGCTCCAAAAAGGTGTTTGAATGAAGAAAAACTCATGCCTTGACCTTGTCTACCATTAAGGCTCCACAAATAGCTCCTAAATGTTCCAAAATTGAGTCAAAATTGCCATAGATTTTCTCCATATGTTGCATAGCTCATTTGACCTCTTCGTAGATGCTTGCAATTGTCCACAACTGCACTTTACTTCATCAAGCTGCCACTTGTAGGATAATGGGGCATGTGGGAGAAGATCTTAATTAGTCAAAAAGTCTCTTAGAGTAGAAAATTCTTCTTTCACGGACACTTCATTGCTTTCAAGTAGATTTGAAATTGCAAATGCCATTTTTTGATTTATCATATACTCATAAATATCCCATATATGGATAGCTTTGTAACATTGCAATTTGAAGATTAAAAACCATACTAAGCTCCTTTGTTACTGTCACTACACTTATCACATATTTATGCTTTTGGTTTAAATATCACTGTCTTTTACAAAGCTTGATCCTTTATTATCGACTTCTGCCATTTGATGGTTTTGCTACTGCCCCTTCATCATAGTAACTTTAGAAAGTTTCATATCTTTGTAGACCACTCATCAATGTTATGATTTCTAACCCTCAGACCTACCCATCCTTCCTGACAATGACACTATCCTTCACATTATTACTTCCTTAGGGCTGTCACCTTAAAAGATATCCATTTCACTTTTTCAAAACATCCATACTCTCATCAAGTTCTCCACAAGGTGCAAGCTTCACCTTTCTTCTTTTACAATGTCTGAAGGTAACAAGTTCATATATATCCATTTATGCTTAAAAGTACACCAAATACATGATGATCTCCTCCAAAAGAAACTTGTCTTTGTACGAACACCTTAACCACAAACTTTTGGAAACTAAGGAAAAGGAATAGTAGATAAATCAAAAAAATCCCACTCTATATGGTGTTGTTCAAGCCATAATACTATCATGTGAAACTTGTTTAAGGTCCATCATGTGAAGATAGTCCAAAAGATGAATATTCTACTTGTTTTTAGGAGTTTATAGGATATTTGAGCTTTGGAGCTAACAAAGATTTGACTACACTAGACAAGAATCCAACACCTAAGGCGTATAATAATGATTCCTTTAGCTTATAGAGGCAATAGAAAATTTTGATGCAACTGAAGCAACTAGATTTATGTGAATGATGTGCTCAGTTATAATCTACATCTAAGGAAGCTTTGAAAGTGTGAGGAGATTTGAATATGCCCCTAAAAATTCTCAACTTCCCTATGACGTGGGTAAGCACTCACATACCTTGGAAACTCGTCATCACTCCTGCAACATGGACAAAGACTAGAACAAACAGGGGCTTCCCTCTCATTATTATAGTATATATAATCCTTGGTTTTGCAATGTGGACTCAATAGGGACAACTAGCTCTACTTTTCCTTGTGTCATGAACTTGAAAACTCTAGTCTCAACATGCCATATTCTTCCAGTTAATCTCTGCAACATACCTTAACAATATAGTAACATAGCATTCTTGCCTTAGATAAGACCGACTTTTTCACTTCTTCAATGCCTTCAAACAAAACCCTAAAACTTTTAGGATTTTTGACCACCTTCAAAACAATGACATCCCTCTCGTTAGTGAATGAAAACTTTGGCTACTTTTTGGTAAAAAATAAGGTCCTTTTTGAAAACCTTAATAAATGTGTAAATTTTTACCTTTGAAGGAAATTTCAAACCCTTACAAGCTTTAGAATCAAGACTTGCTTGAAACAATGTCAACTATCTAATGCGACTATTTAAACCAAATGACGAAATAGACTAACACCTTTGGTGACTTCTGTGGATGTTTTGCTTGCTAAAACTCTAGGACCAATAGCCTTAAGCATATCCATTGGATTTTTGACCACCTTCAAAACAATGACTTCCCTCTCGTTAGTGAACGAAAACTTTGGCTACTTTTTGGTAAAAAATAAGGCCCTTTTTGAAAACCTTAATAAATGTGTAAATTTTTACCTTTGAAGGAAATTTCAAACCCTTACAAGCTTTAGAATCAAGACTTGCTTGAAACAATGTCAAATATCTAATGTGACTATTTAAACCAAATGACGAAATAGACTAACACCTTTGGCGACTTTTGTGGATGTTTTGCTTGCTAAAACTCTAGGACAAATAGCCTTAAGCATATCCATTGGGCATATGAGTCAAGAAAAACCTTGAAAGCATATTGAAAACCAAATGTGACAACCAACTGCACACTTTTGTGAGAAGATTATTAGTTGATCAAGAGAAGATTATTAGTTGATCAATCGTTGCCATACCATAGTATGAATAAGGTGCTTCATTGATAGTTGGCTTTGTTCCTTAGTTTGATTTTCTCATTTTGATATAATTGGTCATTGATGCACAGGGCACACTACTATTTATAGGGTAATTATAGAGTAAGGTGATAATCTACTGTGGTTGGAGGTGGGAGGGGGAAGCCAGTCTTGAATAGTAATGGTCACCTACTTTATCGTTGGTTGGGGCTATAGTGTTGAGTAGGGTTTTATTGTTGGGTAGTGGGTATGTTGCAAGTATGTGCAGATTGGCGTTGTCATTGATGTCAACAAGCTTGTGTTGTCATTGGTGTCAATTGTATATGTTGAGAGAGATTGGTGTTGAAGATGAGCAGTTGTGTTGTCTATGCTTTGATTTGTTGCATCATGTTGTCATTAGTTAAGCTACCAGTGTTAACCTCTGGTGTTTCTTTGATAAGCTTCTATCTATGGATGTAGTAGTGATGAAGATGATGTGGATGTGTCTCTAGTGCTTGGTTTCCAAGTGCTTTTGAGAAAATTTGATAAAAAGAGGAAACTGTGTGTTGTGTTGTTTTGAGATAGAGAGATGTTCTGGGTTTGCTCCACATTTCTTCTAGGTTGAAGATCTTCCTGTGCGATTCAAATATGTTGGTGAGAGGTGTTCAAAAGTGTTATATTCAAGAGATGGTATGTTGGATCGTCGTACAGTAGAAGTTGTGTTCACCAGTGTGTGACCATGCATTGTAGAGGTTTCTAGGATAAATGTTTTTGCTCTGCGTTTCTCTATAATTATGCTTCAGGTCTTGCGATTTTGAAGGTGTGTTAATGATGCTGGTAGTTTACCTCTGTCAAGAGGATTTGAGGTTTGGTGCTTTAGAAGATAATTTTTCAAGTAATAGTGTATGACAAAGTTGTCTAAGTGTACTGAGCTTGTACATTCTTAAGGTGAAAGTTGTGAAGGAATTTGCTGGATTTCAGGATGTTTGAGGAATATTCTAGATCATGTTCAAGCATGGTGTGTGGTTCACAAGTCGTTCTTACGTTTGGGGAAGCGTGCAATTAAAAGTTTAATGGTGTTTGAACGAGTAATGACTGACCTGGTGTTTACATTACATGTGGAGGATAAATATTGTGTCTGGTAGTGTGTGGTTGAGTGGTGTTGTTGATTTGGGTCCCAATTAAGTCTTGATGTGGTCTGCATTCACTTCTGTCCAACACAGAAGTGTTTTGGTGTTGACCTATTTTGAATTTGCATGTTTGAGGTGCATAGCTGACCTTGGAAATGTTTTCAAGGTTGAGGATGATATGAGTATAAGTTGAATTGTTGGAGGTTAAGATAGATGAAAGTGCAAAGTATGAGATGTGAATGCTGCAAATTGTAGAGTTGTAAGTTGCGAAATTATAAGGTGCAATGAGAGCTTTCAAGTGTTGGACTACTGAATGCAGTGAGCAGAAAGTGTTTGCAATCATTCAAATAGATTGCGAAGGTGTTGGAGCTATTGTGGTGGATTTTTTATTGCATTGAGATCATATTCTCTAAGTAACATTTTTTCTCTACTTTTTTTTTTACTTCATAAATGAGCCTTGGTTGTGAGCTTTTCAGGGCCGTGTGGCCCTTTTGGCAGTGAGCCTTTGCAATTGGTTTTGCAATTACTTATATTGTGAGCTAATCCTCACTGTGGTTTTCCCTCGGGTTTTCCACATAAATTTGGTGTTCTCTTGTGCATGATGTTAAAGTGTTGAACACCCTGAATACTAAGAGGGGGGTGGGTGAATTAGTATTCCATTAAACCATACTTAATATCCATCCAAGCAACAACACAATTCTAACTGTAATAACAAGTGAAAGCATTGAATCAAAACAAGATCATAACACACATCAACACCAAGATTTTTTATGTGGAAAACCTGAAATGGGAAAAACCACGGTGAGGGTTAACTCACAATATAATATATTCAGATATAGAATATTACAGAGGCTCACTATTAGGACTCATTGTCCTTGAAGGCTCACAACTTGAAGTAAATTACAAAACAGAGTATGGTTCACTGCCAGGAGTAGAGCTGGGATAGAATGCACCTTGTGCTAGAGTTCAGTTCCAATGAAGTACAAAATACAAAAAACACTTCTCTATATAGTATACTCAACAATTTTGTTAGTTCACATACACAACTTTGCACATTCACACTATACAACAATACATTCATGATTTCTCCGACTTCTACCACTTCATTATTTCTGTCTATGTCACATCTTTTCCTCTTTGTCATCATCTTGTCAAAAATGTCTTTCATATATATACCGTATACATTTGCATAACACTGATTAGGTCGACCTAATTAGAGTAGCCTTATTCAAATCAAAATTAACTATATCATCTTTATCCTCCAAACATATTCTTTGCACCCAATACAAGCATGTAACGCATGATATTACTTGGCACAAACCTAAGCTAGATCCCTTAAGCATTCACAACACATTAATCTTTTCAACATTAATTCATAATTAGGTCAGACTGAGTTAGACCTAAAACATCAAAGACTTCAATTCGTAGATGCAATTTGCCAAACGTGTAATTTACCGAAGATCAACTTAGATTTCTCATAAATTTCTAGAGCCACTTCTGTATAAGTTTTGAATCTTGGTCTACTAGGACCTCTAGGGTTGTTAATTAACATCTCAATGCAACCAATACCATAATCTTTGTCAATCTCATAGCCTAGTTCAAGAATCCATATGTTTCTGGGTTCAATCGCCTTGATAATAAAGTAATCAATAGATACTAGGAAAGTTATGTCATTCTTATATCTTGTCACTAGCTCTCTTGGAATTCTTCTTATGTTCATTCTTCTTTGAAATTTTCCTAACAATGCAACAAGGGCTTCACCTTGTGTATCCAAATCTGCAATATTTCTCATTATCTCTCTGATTTGATGTGCTACCCGTTTGGTATTCACCCAAATAACTTCTACAACAGGAACCTCTCTCATAAAGTAAAAGATTAAGCATATTATCAATGTTCCATACCTAAATGTGCACTTCTTCTTCTTGATATCATTTGAATTCTCTAATAGTTATTGCCAGAGCAACTCACAAATATCATATTCGGTCCTCTTCTCAATCATCTCTAAAGCTATGTTAATTGTGGCATCATTTAAATCATTGTCATTGAAAATAAAGTGTGCAATAACCATACTCACATATTGAACTGCCGGATTATTGATTTTAGTACATGTATTCTTTCTCAATCCTTTTCCTTTTGTTAGTTTTGCATACTGGAGTAGGTCCAAAGGAGGATATACTAGTAACATCTCTAATTAATTCTTTGGATATCATATTAGAATCATCAAGCCACACAAATTGATCATGAAACCTACTCAGTGCCAATCTAATGCATCTCTTCATTGCTAAAGTCAGGAAATTGGTCCCACACATCTAATTTCATCTTTGTTAGTACATTGTGTTCTAGTTTCAGGGTATAATCTTCTCCAATTAACTCTTCAAACCATAATATGTGTCCTTTTCCATAAGTAGGTTCTTCCAACTTTCTATGAATGTATATCCCATGTCTTCAATTGGAATGACACCAAAGGAAACTTTCGAAAATGCACCTAAGGGGTCGAGTTCTAGGGTTTTAGTAGGGTTCATCTTAAATAGTGGTTCTAGTTTCTCTGAATTATCCATGACTTGAGGTGTATCCATTATATTCAAATGAATAATTCATAGAGAATAATGTATAATAGTATTAACTTACCTTTCGCTTGCACACCAAAGCCAAACATCAAAATTATGCAATATGGAAGTGCTTCAGACTCTTCAAGCTTGCTCCACACTCTATTCTCTTCTGCAATTGCCTTTCATCAAATGAATTTTTCTTAATATGCTTAAATTTATTTCTTCGATCCTAATTGTTTTAGTAGTAAATGCTTCAGATCACACATAGATGTTCTTAGAATTTGTGTGTACTTCTGCCATTTCAAGCTCTGCAATATTCCTTCTTCGCAGATGTCCACTTAAAATTCCTTTCACATGAAATCTTGAATTCGTCATCTTCAATAAATGAATTAGTATCACCTCATGACACCATATGCTAGTAGGGGGATATTAAATTTTCTGATATTGCTCCCCCTAAGCCACTGCCTAGATTTAATTTTTGATGGGATTATCTGCATCAGAGATTGGCATAGATGAAATTGAAACTTCTAATCTCCTTGCTTCTCAGATTCTCCTTCCTTTCTACAGATCTTTTCCATTTCGTTGTTAACTTCTATCGGATCAATCTTAGTGACTAGTTCATATCTCTTTACTAGATAATTCTTTTTCACATTTCTGCTTCTGCAGTCTTTGGTAAAGTGTCCGAGTTTGCTACAAATATAACAAACATTCTTCCACCCAAATTGTCCTTTATTCAATCTATTTCTTCATTGGTTAGCCTTGTGTCCAAATAAGTTGCAGTGATAACAATATCCATTGAAGGATTGAAATATTCTACCAATATTGAATCTATTCATCATTATTTGACTTTTGCATTCAATAGCTCCATGTCCAAATTTCTTCAAAGCAAGAAATTGTCTAGAAAAGAATCCAACATCCTAATTCATTCTACTTCTACATTTTGTTGCCCTATGACCAAATTTATTACATGAGAAACAAATGCCATTGAAAGATGGGTACCTTTGAGCATTAGGTTGTCTGATAAGAGCAGTGTTACTTATTTGATTCTTGATCTATCTACCATTGCCTTGAGTTTGCTTTTATTTTTCAACCTTGTTAGTGTTAAATAGGCACAAGACAATTGAGAGGGGGGAGGGGGGTGAATCAGTTGTCACAAAATTCAAACTTAAAAATTCAACACTTATTAATTCCACAACCACACTATTCTATTATTAAGCAAGAGCATGAAACACAAATAAAAGAAAGTAAATCAACACAATGAACACCAAAATTTTACATGGAAAACCCAATGAGGGAAAAATCACGGTGAGGGTTAACTCAAAATATAAAATATTATAAACTGGATACAAAGGCTCACTACCAAGGGCTCATTGCCCATAATAGGACTCATTGTCCAAGTATAAAGGCTCACTACCTACTGTGAGTGCCTTTTAAAATCTGCACATACTTAACTTCAAACAAGGGTTAGTACCTACAAATCTTTCAAGAACACTCCTATGAAATACATTGTGAATGCTTCCAAATGCAACAAATGACAATAAAAGACTAAAAAGCATTATGAAAACAATAACAAGTTACCTATTCCATAGTGGATTGGTGTCAAATGTGTCAACGACCCTTTCCCAATCCTTGCTAAGAAGCCAAAATGATGAGATGCAATGGAGATGAAGAACAAGATTAGTTCTCAAACCAAGAGAGTAACCTTGCATAAAAGTTGTGGATAGATGGATGAGGATTAAGACCTTCTTTTATAGATTTTCTTGATGAGAGTTTGGCCAAATGGGTGAATGTGGGACTAAAGATCCACCAATGAGAAGAGGCCACTTGTCAAGTGGTGATAGGCCAATGGATGCGCAAGATTTGGGAAGTGTGCCCATGAGAGGGAGTTTCAAATTCAAATTTTGCAATAAATTTTGAGAGGGGGACAAGAAAATGAGCAATAAATGCAATGTTGGAGGGACAAATCAACTTGTCATATTTTTCAAACTTGAGGGAATATTCTCTATAAATGCTATGTTGAGTGAAAATGATGATTTAAATAAATCAATAAATGGATTTATTTGTGCAAGTGGCATAATTTAGAGAATGCAAGTGGGTAAGATTAGTATTTAATCATGGTTAGATTAAATTAATGATGATTAGGTTAGTTTGACTTTTAAGACTTGGATATTTGATTTATTTAAATTAGAAAATGATGTAATATGATTTGGGATTTGATTAAATGGCCATTTGATTTATTAAAAAGTTGATGATAATTTTTATTTGATTTTAAATAAATGACCTTAGGAGATGAGATTACCTAATGAATGGATGAAAGTGAACATGATTAATTGATGAATGGACATAATGTGAAATCTAGTTTAGTTAATGAATGAACCTGATTGAATGCACAATGTTAATTTTACATGTTTACATTTTGCCCCTCTTTGAAGCAATGTACTTGTTGCATTGGTTCAAAGAATAATCTTACCGTGATCAAAATTCAAAAAAATTCTGATTTTTCGGATGTCCTAGCAGAAAGTACACTGGTACACCTACAAAAAAGACGCACTGCCCAACAGGGAGGCTCATTGCCTACAGATACAAAAGAGAACAAAAGATCTGACAACAATTAACACACATCCGTAGCTTGAATAAGGATTGCATAAACCTTTAGCTCACTGCCCTCAGGAATCTGACACAATGAAGAATTGCTGTCACAACTCACTAACACACACTCACTTCTGCTCTTATGATTTGTGACTCACTTTTGTCGCTTTGCATCACACTATCATACAACTCTTCACAATTCAACTTGCTCTTATACCATCCTCATCCTTAGAAACTTTCTCCAATGTCAACCATAAATATCTCATTTTATAAATTCAAAATAGGTCAGCAAATCAACATTCCTTTAGTGGAAAGGAATGAGAGTGGACCAATAAAAAACATTTTTCAAGATAAAAAAATAACATCTCGAAATAACCACATGCTTCCTTAATTAAATTTTATTCTTCGAATGAAGTGTAAACACCAGGTCAGCCAAACCTAATGAAAACACAAAATAACATTGATGTACACGCTTCCCAACAAGAGGATGACATGCGCATGCCACAACATGCTTCCTTATGCATAAGAATACATCTCAAAATCTTCTAGATACATCCGCATCAAAACAACAAACTTCAATTACTGAACACCTTTCACCAGTCCATCTAGACTGTATAAACTCACACTAAAATACCGAAACATGACTTCTGGATCACTAAACTTCAGACCTCTTTGCTAGAGCACATAAAAGACCTTCACAAGAAATATCTCATATCCGCAAGATCTGAAACAAAACAACAGAGGATTGCGGAGCAGAAATATTTCTCCTAGTCCACATAAGACCAACTCTGCTAGAATAGTTCACATACCGATGAACACAATTTACACGTACCATCAAACCAGAAGCTAAAACTTAGGATATATCACTGATAGATTACTATTATCAACCCTTCAGATCTGCACAAGCATAGGATCAACACAGGAGAAATGCAAAGCACATACCAGAGCACATTCTGAACATTTTCATCACTCTAACTTCTCTTCTTTATTAATTTTCTCAAAAGCACTTGGAAACTTGTCAAACCAACACAACTGCAACACCATAAAGATAGCTCCATGTACTCACAACATCTCAGTAGCATCTCATCTATACATGTACAATCTGAAACATACTGAATTGTGTTGACATCAATGACAACACCACTAGACTAGCTCATACTTGCAACAATCTCCCCATTTGTCATTGATGGCAACACATGATGTGAAAAACCATCAAAGAAAAAGTTTTGCAAAATATGCTGGGAGAACACCTTCTTTTCTTCTACAACTATTTTTCACATAATTTTCTCTCCCCCTTTGACATGAATGGAAAAGCTCAACAACTCTGATTACTCCCCTTAGGAGTACACTCATACTGTAACAATGAAAACCTTTTCTACTCCCCCTACGGAGTAGACCCATTTATCAGTCCAAATAAATGAAGAATCTGTGAATTCATTGGATTGATGCACCTTTATGTGCACTTAGTTTGGAGGGACAATGACTCCCAACCTCACCCTAAGATGCTCAAAAGTATCCTTCAGAAGAGCCTTAGTAAATATGTCTACAATTTGTTCCTTTGTTGTCACATACTCCAATTTGAGTTCATTCTCCAACACTTTTTCTCTTAGGAAATGATACTTGATAGATATGTGTTTTGTTCTTGAATGCATAACTGGGTTCTTTGAAATGTTTATTGCACTTGTGTTGTCACAAAAAATAGAAATAGGCTCATCACATATCACTCCAATGTCTTTTAGAGTTTGCTTGATCCAAAAAACTTGTGTGCAACAGGATGCTGCAACAATATATTCTGCCTTTGTAGTGGATAAAGAAATAGATTCTTGCTTTTTACTTAACCATGAAACTAATCTTCCACCAAGAAAGAAAGCACCACCACTGGTACTCTTCCAGTCATCTATACATCTGGCCCAATCAACATCTGTATAAACACTTAGGGTGAAATCATCACTCTTAGGATACCATAATTCATAATCTGGTGTACCTTTAAGATATCTAAATATCCTCTTAACAACCCTAACATGTGCTTCTCTAGGACTTTCTTGGAATCTGACCACTAAACATACTGCATGCATAATAACTGGTCTAGTAGCAATAAGATACATCAGTCCCCCAATCATAGATCTGTATTTTCTCTAATCAGTCTTAGCAGATTCATCATCTTTTCTCAGTTTACATTTGATTACCATAGGGGTACAAACCGGTTTGGAATTGTCCATCCCAAAATTCTTCAACAACTCTTTTACATACTTAGATTGTGAAATGAATATCCCTTTGTCAGTTTGATTCACTTGTAGACCAAGGAAGAAATTCAATTCACCGATCATAGACATCTCAAATTCTTTCTGCATCTCTTCAATAAACCTTTTACATATACTTTCATTTCCACCAAAAATGATATCATCAACATAGATAACCACTATCAACATTTTGCTACCATGTACTTTTAAGTAGAGATTGTTGTCAGTAGAACCTTTGTTGAATCCTTGCTTTGTCAGGTATTTGTCCAATCTTGCATACCAAGCTCTGGAAGCTTTCTTCAGTCCATACAGTGCCTTCTTCAACTTACAAACCATGTCTGGTTTGTCAGATTACTAAAACCCTTTAGGTTGCTCCATGTACGCCTCTTCCTCCAATTCACCATTCAGAAATGCTGACTTAACATCCATCTAATACACTTTGAAGTCCTTTTGGGTAGAAAATTCCAAAAACATCCTGATAGCTTCCATTCTGGCCACAAGGGAAAATGTTTCTTCAAAATCTATACCTTCAACTTGTGAATATCCTTTGCATACTAGTCTTGCCTTATTTCTTACAACTTCTCCACTTTCATTCAACTTATTCTGGAACACCCATTTCGAGCCAATCACATTTTTATTCACAGGCCTAGGGACTAGTTCCCATGTATGATTCTTTTCTATCTATTGCAACTCTTCTTTCATAGCTCTCATCCAACTCTCATCTTCACACCTTCACTTTTATCTCCAATTATCTAATCTTCTAGATGATTCTTTTGTACCTATTTAGGAGTCCTAACAACAGGTTCCGGTTCATTCTCTTCTTCTTCTTCTTCTTCTACTTCTTCTTTCTCCTTGTTTTCCTCAAGTACATGTCCATAGATAGGATTGTCAGGTTCAACTTCACTTATCTCAATAGGTTTGCATGTCTTCATCAACTTTTACATTAGCACTTTCAATAATCTTTCTCAATCTTTTATTAAAGCATTTGATGCTTTACTAGTAGTAGAGTATCCAATAAATATTCCTTCATCACATCTAGCATCAAAATTTTCAAGATTTTCATCTCTTTTAATATAGCATCTGCTTTCAAATACCTTGAAATACTTCATAGTAGGAGTCTTACGAATCCACAACTCGAAAGGAGTCTTTGTGCTATTGTATCTGATCCGAACTCTATTAAGAATATAAACAATAGTATGTATCACCTCTCTCTAGTACACGCCCGATACATTTGATTCTTTCATCATGGTTCTAGCAGCTTCTTGTACAGTCCTGTTTTTCCTTTCAACTACTCCATTTTGCTGAGGAGTTTTTGGAGCAAAAAACCGTCGTCTTATACCATGCTATTCACAAAATGCATTAAATTCACTAGAAGAGAATTCTCCACCTCTGTCAGATCTCAAACACTTGATTTTCAAATTTACTTCATTTTCCACTCTTGATTTGAATACCTTAAACCTATCCAGAGCCCGAGTCTTTTATCTGAGAAAAGCAACCCATGTCATTCAAGTATAATCATTAATAAGTAGCATGAAATATCTATCACCATTCAGGCTTCCATTTCTATTCACACCACATAGATCAATATGAACTAACTCCAACATTTCGATAGTAGAATGCTCTTTTCCCTTAAAGCTGCATCTTGTCTGTTTCCCCAATTGACAACTTCTACAAATAGCATTAGCATGTATTTTGATTCTAGATATCCCTCAAGCAATCTCCTTTGCATTGATCTTGACCAGGTTATCAAAATTTACATGTCTCATTCTTTGGTGCCATAACCAATTTTCAGTGATTTGAGATACAAGGTAATGGCCATCAACTCCTTTCAGCTGATAGATGTTTCCATTAGTTCTTCCACCAGAAATCATGTCTCCATTTCCAGATCCTTTTTTGATTTCACAGGTATTGTTTTGAAACACAATTTTAAAACCATTGCTACACATCTGACCAACACTTAAGAAGGTTATTCCTGAAACCCTTCACATAATATACATCATCAGTATTGTGTACTCCATCAAAAATAATTGAACCTTTCCCATAGATCTTAGCTCCTGAATCATCACCAAACATACCTAAACCACCATCATATTTCTCAAGTTTAGTGAACTTACTCTTATCTCCGGTAATGTGATTAGAACATCCACTATCAATTACCCAGTAGTCTTCATCCTGTCTTGCATGAAAAGCGGTAACCAAAGTACCTTCCATCATATTTCTGTTATTCTTAGTAGCCTTCTTGCTTACACATTTTCCAGGGTTATTGGATACAGATTTACTTTCCAAAGCTAAGAATAAGTATTCACTATCATCAACCTCATTCTCAGATGCATCATTAGAAATTCCCGCTTCTTCTTTAACATAGTACAACTTCTTATATTTCTTATCTTTTCTATCCTTATCCTCATAATCCTTGTTATTTTTTGTGCAGCTCTATTTAGACATCTTGAAGCATAATGACCAATATTACCACAACTAAAACATTTAAAGGGAAACATACCTTTATACTTTCTGGTTCCTTTCTTCAACTTCCTGGTGAAGTTTGCTTCCAACTCATCAACACCATCACTATTCGATTCCTCTTCAATCTTCATTTCCTTAAATGCTATTTCTGTCCTTTCTTCCATCTTGTCTTCTTTCTAGAAGTTTCTCATCTCAAATGCTTGCAAGGTGCCGAACAATTGTACCAATGTGTACTTCTTAGGATCATACATTTCTTCATTCATCGAGATCTTATCACTGTAGTAGTCAGGTAGGGTGCTCAGGATCTTCTCAATTATATCTTCATTTGATAGTTTTCCTCCTTGATTTCTAACTTCATTTGCAGTCAGTGCAACCCTCTGAAAGAAACTTGTAAATTCTTCACCTTCTTCCATCTTCATTTTCACAAATATGTGGTTTGCCACCAACTTCTTTGTCAATTTCACCCTTTCATTTCCTTCATACATGTCTTCCAAATTCTTCCAGACTTCATATGCAGTATCCAAAGAAAGAACTTTAGTTCACTCATTTTTAGATAACTTGTTGCAAATAACATACTTTTCCTTCTCATTTTCTTCATAAGCAGAAATCTCATCTGCAGTAGTAAGACCACTAGATGGGGGTGTATATTTTGTCTCAACAAGCTTCCAGGTCTTAAAACCAAGAGAGATAATATATCCTTTCATCTTTCCCTTCCAGTCATTGTAGTCAATTCCATCAAACATAGGGATCACTAACTTATGCGCCATCAGATCTTCCTTAAGCGGTTAAGCTCTACACCAAGGAACCAAAGCTCTAATACCAATTGTTAAACAAGCACAGGACAATTGAGAGGGGGGTGAATTAGTTGTCACAAAATTCAAACTTAAAACTTCAACACTTATTAATTCCACAACCACACTCTTATGTTATTAAGTAAGAGCATGAAACACAAATAACAATAAGTAAATCAACACAATGAACACCGGATTTTTAGGTGAAAAACCCAATGAGGGAAAAACCATGGTGAGGATTAACTCACAATATAAAAAATTATAAACTAAATACAAAGGCTCACTACCTAGAATATGACTCACTGTCTAAGTAGAAAGGTTCACTACTTACAAAAAAGACTCACTATTCAACAGGGAGGATCACTGCCTATAGATACAAAAGAGAACAAAAGATCCACCACAACAATTAACACACATTCACAACTTGAATAAGGATTGCAAAAACCTTTAGCTCACTGCCCTCAAGAATTTGACACAATGAAGAACTATTGTCACAATTCACTCACACACACAGTCATTTCTACTCTTATGATTTGTGGCTCACTTTTTTCGCTATGCATCACACTATCATACAACTCTTTGCAATTCACATTGCTCTTATACCATCCTCATCCTTAGAAACTTTCTCCAAGGTTGGCCACAAATATCTCATATTATAAATTTAAAATAGGTCGGAAACTCAACATTCCTATGGTGGAAAGGAATGAGAGTGGACCAATAAAAAACATTTTTCAAAATAAAAAATAACATCTCGAAACAACCAAACGCTTTCTTGATTAAATTTTATTCTTTGAATGAAGTGTAAACACCATGTCGGCCAAACCTAATGAAAACACAAAATAACATTGATGTACACACTTTCCAACAAGAGGATGATACGAATTCCACAACACACTTCCTTATGTATGAGAATACATTTCAGAATCTTCTAGATACATCTGTAACAAAACAACAAACTTCAATTATTGAACACCTTTCACCAGTCCATCCAAATTGTATAAACTCACGCTGAAATACTGAAACATGACTTCTAGATCATTAAACTTCAAACCTCTTTTCCAGAGCATAGAAAATACCTTCACAAGACATATCTCAAATCCACAAGATCTAAAACGAAATAGTGGAGGACTGCGAAGTAGAAATATTTCTTCCAGTCCACAGAAGACCAACTCTACTAGAACAATTCAAATATACCTATGAACATAATTTACATGTACCATCAAACCAGAAGCTAAAAATTAGGAGATATCACCACTAGATTACCATTATGAACCCTTCAGATCTGCACAAACATAGGATCAACATAGGATAAATGCGGAGCACACACCAGAACACATTCTGAACATTTTCATCACTCTGACTTCTCTTCTTTATTAATTTTCTCAAAAGCACTTGGAAACTTGTTAAACCAACACAACTCCAACACCATAAAGATAGCTCCATGTACTCACAACATCTCAACAACATCTCAACTATACATGTACAATCTGCAACATACTGAACTGTGTTGACATCAATGACAACATTAATGACAACACCACTAGACTAGCTCATACATGCAACAGTTAGATGTCTAATTTTTCTTTGAACTTTGTCCTTATTCAAGTCCTAAACCACCTTTACCCTTAGAAGGTTTCTAAATTTCAATAAACTCATCAAGCATTGTAGAACTTGTCTTAAATTTGTCCTCATGAGCTCTTTCTTTCTCCAGTTCTAATCTTAGAATTTCCACTTCTTGTTCAAGGTTTACACATTCATCCATCTTTCTATGAATTTCAACTTTCTAACATTCCCTAATTCTCCTCTTTTCTTCCATTTTCACTTTTAGTCTGGTGATGTCCTCATTTTCTTTCTTCAACTGATCATAAACTTCTCTGTCTTTCTTTAAATTTTTTGATTTGTTCTCTTAGTTTCTTGATGCATTCATTTTCTTCCTTGAGACTTTCCTTCAAATCTTTGTTTTCTTCTTCAGTTTTTTCAAGATCTTCAAGAGCAATTTCAAGTTCACAATTATTATCCAGGATACAATATTCTTCAATATGTTCAACATGAATCTCTTCCAGAGGAATAGGAAATCTCTTATTTGCCATGTGTTCAAATTCCAAGACCTTCCTCAAGTTGTTGGACTTCTTAAGAGGAACCAAGCTCTGATACTGATTGTTGAACTCCTGAAATATTGAGAGGGGGGTGAATCAGTATTCCATTAAACCATTTACATAATATCCATCCAAATAACAACACAATTCTAACTATAATAACAAGTGAAAGCATTGAATCAACACAAGATTACAATACACATGAACACTAGGTTTTTTACATGGAAAACCCAAAATGGGAAAAACCACGGTGAGGGTTAACTCACAATATAATATATCCAGATATAGAATATTATAGAGGCTCATTGCCAGGACTCACTGTCCTCGAAGGCTCACAACCTGAAGTAAATTACAAAACAGAGTATGGCTCACTTCTAGGAGTAGAACTAAGATATAATGCACCTTCCTTGTGCTGGAGTTTAGTTCCAATGAAGTACATAATACAAAAACACTTCTCTGTATAGTTTACTCAACAATTTTGTTAGTTCATATACACAACTTTGCACATTCACACTATACAACAATACATTAATTATTTCTCTAACTTCTACGGTTCTACCTCTTCATTAGTTTGCTCTATGTCACATCTTCTCCTCTTTGTCATTATCTTGTCAAAAATGTCTTTCATCTATATACTGTATACATTTGCATAACACTGATTAGGTTAGCCTAATTAGAATAACATTATTCAAATCAAAATTAACTCTGTTGGCTTTATCCTTGAAACATATTCATCTTCACACCGAACACAAGCATGTAATGTTTGATATTAGTTAGAAAAAACCTAAGATAAATCCCTTAAGCATTCACAACACATATTAATCTTCTTAACACAAATTCATAATTAGGTTGGCCAGAGTTAGACCTAAAACATAAAAGACTTCAATTTGTATATGCAATTCACCAAATGTGTGACTCCAAAACTTGTTAGCATATTGAATTCCCCTTTGGACGATATCAAATAACTTATCTTCAACTCGACAAGCCAAAATAATAATAATGAGAAAACACGAAATCTCCCACATTAATGCGCTATATAGAAACTTACTATAATCCTCAAAATAGAACATTGTTATTCATATCTTCCATATGCGTTCACATATCATCATACAACTTCGAGGTAAGATGAATCTCACAGTCATGAATCTATGTACAAAATCCTGTAGTGATAACTTTCTTTGTGGTAGAATACGAGCCAAAAAACCAATGCATTGGACTAGTATATAAACAAAACACTATTTACCAAACTACTAGTAATTGTATCTTTCCCACCATATAACCAAGCCAACCGAAATATTGTCAGTAGATGCACATGATTTCAAGATAGAACATATTATCAACTTTTGAATGAATCTTACAAAATAAGATAATTTAGACCAAAATATTGGATCAACAAACTTTCAGTACCGGATAAGTATAGCTCAAACTATTATTACCGAAGCAACTATTGATCTATACAAGTGATGTGAGTAAGGTATGCTGATGATAATGTTGAAATCAATGACAAACTTCCAATTTCCAACATAAAGTTGTTTCAGTTATTTTTCTTTTGATGTTAAATCATCATAGCAAATTAAGGGTTTAATGAATGCATGTGGATCTAAATGTTAATGAGGGTTTTGATGTTTTGATAAGATACAACTAATTTAACCCCCCTCTCAGTTGCCTTGTTCCTTCAACAATTGGTATCAGAGCAAGGTTCTTTGGAGAAAAGTTCAACTGCTTGAGGTAGATCTGGGATGGTGAACAAAAAGGAGATCCCTATGTTTGATGATACAAACTATGCATTTTGGAAGACATAGATGGAAGGCTATTTGGTTTACCTTGGCTATGATGTCTTGAAGTCAATGAAGAATCAATATACCATACCTACAAATGGACAGAGCACAAGTGATGAGATCAAGGTCTATGAAACAAATGGTAAGGAAAGGTTTGTTCTCTTGAGTAGTCTTGCAAATTCTAAATTGGTGAAAGTTATGGATTTGAAAACCGCCAAAGAAATTTGGGATAAGTTGGAAAGTATTTATGAAGGAGATATTATGGTCAAAAAAGCTAAGATGCAGAACTTGAAGACCACATTTGAGAACTTGAGGATGTCTAAAGATGAAAACATTACAAGCTACATGCAGAGGGTAGATGAAGTGGTGAGCTCCATCAGAGGTCTTGGAGGAAAGGTCAAAGAACCTAAAGTGGTAAAGAAAATTCTTAGAGCCCTTACTAATCCTTATAGTTATAAAGTTGTTACTATTGAGGAATCTCAAAACCTAGATCAATATTCTAGAGATCAATTGTATGGCTCTTTAATTGCATTTGGGATGAGAGAGTTTGGTACTAACAATGGTGTGAAAGTTGAAACTTCTTTTAAGGCTATAAAAACAGAGAAGAATGAAGAACCAGATCAGGAAGATATTGATGATGTGGAGGCTAACTTTGTGAGAAGGATGAGAAGAGGTACTGGCAAGTAAAAAGGTAAATTACCTTTCAAATTTTTCAGTTGTGGACAAATAGGTCACTATGCTTCAAGATGTCCAAATAGAGTTGCGAATGACAAAAATAATGAGAACAAAGGTAAGAAAGTTAAGAAAAGATATTATTTTAGAGAAGATGAAAGTATTTCTGATGATGAATTTGATTATGAAGATGATGATGCTGATGAATGCTTGTTCATGGCTTTAAAAGATGAATTTGTTTTTGCTAACTCTGAAAGATGTATGAATGAATGCCCTCTAGAGAGAAAGGATAAGACCGAAGGTACTTTGGTATCTGCTTTTCATGTTAGACAAGATAAAAACTATTGGATCATTGACAATGGTTGCTAAAATCATATGAATAGTGACAAAAGTGAATTTGTTAAACTTGAAAAATATTGTGGAGGACTTGTTAGATTTGGTGATGATTCAGGTGCTAAAATTTGTGGAATAGGTTCAATAAGTTTTGATGGAAAGCATACTACTGATGATGTTTACTATGTCAGGGGTTTAAGGCATAACCTTTTGAGTGTTAGAAAAATGTGTAGCAAAGGATATAATCTTATGTCTCAGGATGATGAATGTGAGATCAAAAAAGGGTCTAGAACTATGATTGTTGTTGTAAAAAGGACAAATGGAAATGTTTATTAGCATAAGGGCGCTAATGGTCATTTTTTATGACTCAGATTAATGAAAGTTGGTTATGGAATAGGAGGATGTGTCACATCAATTTTGATAACTTGGTTAGAATCAGTTCATTTCAAGTAGTAAGAGATATACCAAAGATTATAAAGCTTATCAATGCTGTCTGCAAGGAGTGTCAGATTGGAAATAAAACAAGTAGTTTCAAGGGTAAAGAACAATCTTGTACTGGATTGTTGTAATTGGTGCATACAAATGTTTGTGGTCCTACAAGAGTGAGAAGTCTTCAAGGTGACATTTATTTCATGCTTTTGATTGATGATTATTCTAGAATGGCATGGGTTACTTTTCTTAGAGAAAAATATGAAACCCTAGATAGATTGAAAATATTTAAAGTTATGGTTGAGAATAAAATGGATTTGAAGATCAAATGTTTGAGGTCTGATAGAGGTGGATAATTCACCTCTAATGAATTTAACATGTTTTGTGAGAATCATGGCATAAAGAGGAACTTTTCTGCCCCTACGACTCCTCAACAAAATAGAGTGATTGAAGAAAAACAAGATTGCTCAAGAAGCTGCTTAGACTATGATGAAAGAAGCCAACCTACCGAAAGTCTACTGGAGAGAAGCAATTCATACTACTATTTACATACTTAACATAGTTCAAGCAGAAAAAAAACAACACAAAGACTCCTAATGAGTTGTGGTATGGAAGGATCCCTACTGTCAAGTACTTTAGAGTGTTTGGAAGCAAATGCTATATCAGAAGAGATGATGAAAACTTAGGAAAGTTTGACGCTTGAGGTCAAATGAAGGTATCTTCCTTGGATATTCTATTAAAAACAAAGCTTATAGATGCTACAACAAAACAATGAGGATTGTTAAGAGTGCAAGTGTCAAAGTTGATGAAGATTTACAGAATCTAGTGGTGATAGATGGATATGAATCAGATGAACCTACTTGCATAGAAGAAGAAGAAAAAGCTAAGGAACAAGAAGTACAAGATGAAGAGGAAGAAGCTTTGAAAAAGACCCCTAGAACCCCTAAGAATGGGCAGAGAAATCATTCTAAACAACATATCATTGGAGAAAAGAGAAAAGGTGCGTTGACAAGAAGGAATGTTTCTGAAGAAGAGGTAAATTTATGTCTACTTTCTAAAGTTGAACCTAAAATAGTGATTGAGGCATGCAAAGATGAACATTGAATGAAAGTAAGAACTTATGGAGATTGAGAAGAATCAGACTTGAATTTTTTTTCCAAGACCAACAAACAAAAACATAATTGGATCTAAGTGGCTATTCAGAAACAAACTGAATGAGAATGAAGAAGTGGTAAGAAACAAAGAAAGACTCATGTGTAAGGGCTACTCACAAGTTGAAGGAATAGATTTTGAAGAGACATTTGGTTTGGTGGCTAGAATGGAAGAAATTAGGGTGTTCTTAGCATTTTTAGCACATAAGGACTTTAAATTTTATCAGATGGATGTGAAGTTTGCTTTCTTGAATGGAGAATTGGAAGAAGTATACATGGAACAACTAGAAGGATTTCAGTTATCAGATAAACCTAACATGGTCTGTAGGTTGAAGAAGGATTTATATGGATTAAAGCAAGCTCCTAGAGCTTGGTATGGAAGGTTGGATATGTATTTGATACTGCAAGGATTCAATAAAGGTACCATAGATAGTAACCTTTACTTTAAGGTTGAAAAAGATCAAATTTTGATTATAATTGTGTATGTCGATGACATAATTTTTGGAGGAAATGAAGCTATGTGTAAGAAGTTTGTATAAGAGATGCAAAAAGAGTTTGAAATGTCTATGTTTGGGGAGATGAATTTCTTCCTTGGACTACAAATCAATCAGACAAAGAAATGCATATTCATTTCACAATCAAAGTATGTCAAAGAATTGTTGAAGAAGTTTGGAATGGAAGACTTCAAACCAGTATGTACTCCTATGGTTACTAGTTGCAAATTGGGAAATGATGATGAATCCCCTAAGGCTGATTAGAGCAAATACAAATCAATGATTGGTGGACTGCTATTAAATCGGATATCATGCATGTAGTTTGTCTTGTGGCTAGATTTCAAGATCCTAGAGAGTCACATGTTGTAGCAGTAAAGAGGATCATGGCTTATGGCATCCAAAGGATACTAATTTCATACATAAAGGGAACTCTGGATCATGGCTTATGGTATCCAAAGGATACTAAATTCACATTGAGTTCTTACACAAATGCAAGTTGAACTGATTGTGTGAATGACATAAAAAATACAAGTGGTGGTGCATTCTTTCTTAGATGTAGATTGGTATCATGGCTAAGTAAAAATAAGATTCAATTTATTTATCTACTGCAGAGGCTGAGTACCTTGCAACATCGAAGGATATTGGACTAATTTAGATACGTAAAGGGCACTCTGGATCATGGCCTATGGTATTCAAAGGATACTAATTTCACATTGAGTTCTTACATAGATTCAAATTGGACTGATTGTGTGAATGGCATTAAAAATACAAGTGGTGGTGCATTCTTTCTTGGATGTAGATTGGTATCATGGCTAAGTAAAACAAGATTCAATTTCTTTATCTACTACAAAGGCTGAGTACCTTGCAACAACATCTTTCTGCACATAGAGGTGTTGGATGAGAAACATCAAAGGATATTAGAGTGGTGTATGATGAGCCTATTTCTATTATTTATGACAATAAAAGTGCAATAAAAATTTCAAAGAATCCAGTGATGCATTCAAGGAAAAAACATATTTCAATCAGATATCACTTTCTAAGAGAGAAGGTTGTGGAGAATGAAGTAAAGCTTGAGTATGTGCCTACAAAGGACCAAATTGCTGATATATTCACTAAAGCTCTTCCTAAGGATACTTTTGAGTATCTCTAGGAGAAGTTGGGGGTTATTGCATCTCCTTTAAATTGGATGCATAAGGAGATGCATCATTCCAATGGATCTCAAGATCTATCCCTTATTCTGCACCGATATTGGCTACCTCTTAGGAGGAGTAGGTAGTGGTATTGCATATTGTTGCAGTCAGTAGTGCGTAATGTCAAAGGGGGATAATAATGAAAACATTATTTCCTTTGCAATTGATGTCAGAGGGGGAGAAAGAATCATGTGAAAAAAATCATGAACACAAGGGGATAGAAGAAGATCTAAGGGGGAGAAACATGTGAAAGAGAAAGTCAGTTGAATAGAGTGAGTAAAGAGAAAAGAGAAAAGGAAAGAACTATGTTTAGAGCTGTTGTGTCTTTGATGGTTTTTCACATCATGTGTTTCCATCAATGACAAAGAGGTATATTTTTGCAAGTATGTGAAAATTGGAATTGTCATGATTCCAACAAGCTTGTGTTGTCATTGATGTCAACTGTATATGTTGAGGGAGATTGGTGTTAAAGATGAACAATTGGTGTTGTCTAAGATTTGATTTTTTGTATTATGTTTTCATCAGTTAAGCTACTGGTGTTAACCTCTGGTGTTGCTTTGATAAGTGATGGGGAGACTTACCTTTCAAGAGCACTCTTGCTCTTCCCAAGACCTATTCTCTGGTCTTCTTAGGGTATTCCTCTCTACCTTATTCAAGGATCTCTCCTAAACCCCTCTCACCTCATAAGACTCTCCACCAATTTCAAATTCTTCTCCATTACTCTCAATTTGCCACTAGGCTTCCTTGGGCTCCAAACTGACCCAAAGTGTCCTAACCACTCCAGGGGATAGGAAAGGCTATTCTACTGTCTCTTTGTTGATTTGACACCTCACTAATCCATCTCATTGGATTCTTTCACCATTCTCCCATTGCTTTCTTGAAAAACTCCATTTTAGGCCTTGTAGCCTTTTGCCCCAACTAGGCCTCCTAGAACCCGTTTTCTTGGCTTTTCTCAAAAACGGTCTTAACAACCCCAAAATATTTTTTAATATTATTTCTAGTGGTACCCTAGGCTTCAATATTTACTAGGTGTAAGGTCTCCCAAGTGGCCGTTCATATGACTATCCTCATACCTCCCTAATTTCAAGGGTTTCAAGGGTTTTAGCTCCTTTTTCAAACTTTGAGGGCTTCAATGACCTCCTCAACTCTCCTCCTTGCACACACATGTCTGGAATACATGTGACCACACTCCCATGCTCTTTATTGGCACAAACCAATCCATTTATCATCTTTCTTTACTGCTGTCCTCTCCAAGCCACTAGCCAGAATGCACTTGCACTCACCTAGTTGATAGGGACAGGGTTGGATCAAGACAATCACTGTCTTAATGCTCCGAGTCTCACCTTGATGAACCCCCTTTGGTGTCACTCTCCACCACTCAACCTATAGGTCCTATGCTATTTAGGAACCCCTGGTTCTTCTGGCCAACCCTGCTAGCATTTACAATGCCTCAACCAAACAAATCTTGGCGCTCTTCCTCTCATTCACTCACTAGCCCTTATTCTTCCTAAAGACTAGTTGATTCTCCAAATGCTTCCCAACTTGATTTAGGGGTGTGTAAAGTTTCCATGGCTTCAAAAACCATCTTACAAAGGTTCCTGATCAACCTCCATTCATCAGTTCTCCATCGCTATCATAAAACCCTAGTCTAGGGTTTAGGAAAGGCTACTAGCCTTGAGCCCTTTTAGGCCTCCTCACCCAAGAAAATAGGTTAAATCTCTTCTCTTTCAATAGATTATCCAAAACTCTCTTCTGACACCCTGGCTCATTTTCCAAGCTCTATAAATTTTTTAGGGTTTTGGACCTTTTACTGTCCGTACACAGGTGTAACCCTGTTCTTGCAAGAATTAGGGCTTTTCTTGATCATTTCTTGGATTGTTTGTTTCTTCCAGCCTCAAATGCACTGGTGAAGAATCTATATTCTTTCCCAAACCTTCTCAAGGCTTCCTGTATTCGTCACACACCTTAGTTTGTTAAGCATTCAACACCCCTGCCACGTTAGGGCTGTGCATTGACTGTCTTTTCCAAGCCGGGCACTAACATTCCCGCCTAGGAAGAGACTTTTAGCATGCTTCCAGAACTCCTATTGTCTCCTACCACTAAATTATGTATAGAGATGGAGCCTGGCCACGTTCCCAATAAGTCCATACTTCTTGGTACGGAGGGAATGCAGCCTAGAACTCCATTTTTACACAGTTCCAGTGAAGACAACAAATAAGGAAAAAAAAAAAACACAGAATTTACAAGAATGGAGGAAAGAAATGAACTAATTATCTAAAGTGCCAAAAAAAAACTTCCAGAGGCTTCACTACATGCCAACCAAACCTACAAAATGCCTCTTTCAATTCATTTTGCAGTTGTCACACAAACAAGAACAAAAAAACATAATTTCCACACCAAAAATCACTGTCTTTTTATTATTCTCATATAACTTCAAATGTTCCTAATTCATCCAACCCTCTCTAACAGGTTGAGAGCTCCCTTTTAAAATGCTTGGAAACAGTTAGGTTTCCTTTTTCGAGCCTAGGAACGTCCAAAAGAATAGTGTTGAAAAACACAGTGTGTTTTGCCACTTTGGTCTATTGTCTAGAAAACAACCAAAAATAGGCTTCCAAAACATATGCAGCTTTACCACTTATAACCTAATAAGCAAAGGTCCTCAACCACAAATAAGATGGTCCACAAAACCTTACACAACATAACAAAATTGTTTAGCAACCAAAAACTTCAGTAAAGCTTGAACTTTGCCAAACTTTGCCAGGTGCTCCTGCACCATTCTCCCCCTCTTTGCCCAAAAAAATAAGGAGAGGAAGGAGGGACCAATTGCAGGTCAATGCCAAGTTTCTTGAACTGATCTTCCTATATCCAAGTGGCTTCTGATTCTGGCTTGTTCTTTCATTTGATAAGGTGCTCCATGTACACCTTATGTCTTGTAGCTTTCTGCACCCTTGACTACAAGATCTTCTCTGCATGAAGCTTGTCTTGTTGAGGAAGGGTTACATTATTGATGTCCTTGAAGATTTCCTTTCTGTTCTGATCCTCATGATTGACTGATCCCTTATACTTGATCAAATCAGCAACATTGAAAACTGGAGAGATGCCCAAATCTGATGGTAATTCCACCTTATATGCATTCTTGCCATATTTGGCCAACACCTTGCATGGACCCACCCTTTTCATCTGTAACTTGGTTTCCATGCCCTTCTGCAATCTAGATTTGTTGAGGTGGACCATAACATAGTCCCCAACTGCAAATTGCACATCTCTCTTTGACAAATCAACTTTTTCCTTCAACTTTTGGGTTGCTGCTATAACTATGTTCTTGACCTACTCATGGATCTCTTTCATTGTCTGAGTGAAGTCCTCTGCATGTCCACTCCTATTCTCCATAGATCCAAGGTCTCTAAGTTCACAAATTCCTCTTGGGTGCATCCCATACACAACCTCAAATGGACTTTTCCCTGTAGTTCTATTGACACTGTCATTATAGGCATATTCAGCTTGGGAGATCACCATATCCCATGTCTATCCATACTCTTTCGTTAAGCACCTCAGAAGATTACCTAGCACTCTGTTAACCACCTCTGTTTGACCATCGGTCTGAGGATGGTAAGCTGATCCAAATGACAGATTTGTACCCAATCTGCTCCATAGAGTCTTCCAAAAGTGACTCATGAACTTCACATCTCTGTCAGATACAATTCTTAGAGGCAAGCCATGGATCCTTACAACCTCCCGGAAGAAAAGGTGTGCTATGTAGCTTGCATCATGAGTAGTTTTGCAAGGAATGAAGTGACTCATCTTGCTAAATCTGTCCACTACTACATAAACACTGTCAAAACTAGTCTTGGTCTTAGGAAGACCTACCACAAAATCCATGCTCACACACTCCCATGGTCTATTAGGAATAGGTAGGGGTTGATACAAACCACCATTGCTAGCTCCCCCCTTAGCTTTCATGCATACAACACACTGTTCCACATATTTTCTGACATCTCTTGCTAACTTAGGCCAGTAATAGAACCGTTGAACTAGCTCTAAAGTTTTATTAATACCAAAATGTCCACTAAGACTGCCATTATGCTTTTCTTGAATCAAATTTTCCCTCATTGATCCTCTTGGAACACATAACTGACTACCCTTGAATAACAGTCCATTTTGTAGTGTATACTTAGCATATTGACTATGAAAATGATTCTCAAAATCAGAGCATACCTTGTAAGATTTTGAGAAGTCTTCATCTTCACCATAGAGGTCTTCGAAACTCTCTAATCCAATGCTCTTCAGCTGTATTTCCTGCACTGTCAAAATTCTTCTGCTTAATGCATTTGCAACCTTATTCATTTGTCCCTTTTTGTGCTTGATAGTGAATGTGAAAGCTTGGATGTATTCCATCCATTTCAAATGTCTATTACTCAGCTTCTCTTGGGTGTTAATGTAACTGAGTGCCTGGTTATCAGTGAAGACCACAAACTCTTTGGGTAACAAATAATGCCTCCACTTCCTAAGGGACTGCACTAAAGCATATAATTCTAGATCATAGGTGGAGTATTTTTGCTTGGCTTCATTGAGCTTTTCACTAAAGAAGGCTACAAGCCTACCTTCTTGACTAAGTACTCCTCCTATTGCTACTCCACTTGCATCACACTCAACGGTGAACAACTTGTCAAAACTAGGCAATAACAAAATTGGTTGAGTTGCCACTTCTTGTTTCAGTTTTTCAAATCCTTTATCAGCCTCTTGATTCCATCTTAACTTTATTTTTAGACCACCTTTAATAGTATCTAGGACTGGTGCACATATACCACTAAAGTTCCTTATGAATTTTCTATAAAATTGAGCTAAACCATGAAAGCTCCTTACCTCTGTTGTTGTGGTTGGTGTAGGCCAGTTTAGGATGGCTTCCAGCTTGCTTGGATCCATCTTCAATGTTCCTTGGGATACTACAAAGCCTAGATACACAAGTTCTTGTTTGAAGAACTCACACTTCTCAAGGTTAATTGCCAACTTCTCTTCTTGCAACCTTTTAAGAACCATCTCCACATGCTTCAAATGTTCTTCTGTTGTCTTACTGAAAATCAGTATGTCATCAAGATAGACTACTACAAAGATCCCTGTGAAATCCTTAAGCACCTCATTCATTAGTCTCATGAACGTGCTAGGGGCATTTGAGAGGCCAAATGGCATCACTTTCCACTCATATAAGCCATCATTTGTCTTAAAAGCTATCTTCCACTCATCTCCATCCTTAATCCTGATTTGATGGTAGCCACTCTTGAGGTCCAACTTAGTGAAATACTGTGCTCCTCCAAGGCAATCCATTAAATCTTCAATTCTAGGTATTGGGAACCTATACCTAATGGTGATCCTATTAATTGCTCTAGAATCAGTACAAAGTCTCCACTTACCTCCTTTCTTGGTTGCCAAAACCACTGGGATTGCACAAGGGCTGATGCTCTTTTGAATCAATCCTTGATCCAATAATTCTTGCACTTGCCTAGCTACCTCTAGGTTCTGCTCAGGTGTAAGCTTGTATGCTGCTTTGTTAGGCAATGAGGCTCCAGGTATGAAGTCAATTTGATGACTTATTGCTCTCTTTGGAGGTAAAGTTGCAGGTGTACCATCACTCACTATGCTCTTGTACTTATCAAGTAATCTTTGGACTGCTTCTGGTAAGACTATCCTTTCAGCCTTTTCTTCCTCTTTGGACTGCATTAAAACCACATATCCTTCATTCCCTTGGTGTAGGTCTTTAAGGAACTCTTTGCCATTACTCAACATGATGTTAGGTGTCTTGGACTGCCCTTCATCTTCTTATAACAGTGACTACAACTTGAAAGTCCTTCCATCCTTTTTAAATGAAATGGTATTCTCCTTCCCATTATAAACAACACTTCTGTCATATTGCCATGGTCTGCCCAGTAGCAGATGGCATGCATCCATGGGTAATACATCACAAATCGGCTTGTCTTTATAGCCTCCAATTGAAAATTCCACTGTTACTTGCTCATTCACTAAAACACTCTGCCCTTTATTCAGCCATGTGACCTTGTAGGGGTTGGTATGAGGTACCTTCTACAATTTCAGCTTAGTTACTGCCTCCTCTGAGATTACATTATCTGTAGAACCAGAATCTACAATGACCTTGCATACTTTACCAAGTATTTTGCACCTTACTCTAAAAAGAGCTCTTCTTTGCTTAGGTTCCTCCTTGACTGGTTGTCTGATTAGCACTATGTTAAACATCAGACTCTCTCCAATTTCAAATTCTATATGACTGATCTCAGTTGCCTTAGGACTCATGGTGTCCTCTTGTGCATAGGCCACTCTCTTTTCATTGCTTGATGAAGAAGCTTTCTTCGGGCATCTATAAGCAGGGTGACCTAGTTGACTGTAGTGATAACACTTCATGTTTGCAAAGTAAGAGTTACTCCTACCTACTCCTCTTCCTCTGTTAAATCCTCCTCTTGAAGATGTTTCACCTCCATGCTCAGTGAGCTTAGATTCCCCTTGGTTCCTTTGATCATTACCTCTACCTTGGTAACCACCACGCTGTCCTCTTTGATCTCTGCCTCTTCCTCTACCCTTAGAAGACTGTTCATGCTTTCTTTTGTTCCTTTCCTCAATCTTTACAGCCAACTGATAACATTGGTGGACTGTCTTGGGACTTAGTAAAGCCATCTCTTCCTGAATGTTCCACTTCAAGCCATTAAGGTACCTAGCCACTTTTAGGCTCTCATCCTCTGTCACATTTGATCTCAAGCAAAGCTTCTGAAACTCTTCAGTATAGGTGTTGACATCTTGGTCCTTCTGTCTTAGACTTTGCCTCTTCTTGTGCAACTGAATCTCATAGTCATCTAGCATGTAGGATTCCTTTACCTTAAAAACCATTCCTTTCCAAGTTGATATGGGCTGTTTGCCTTCTTTTTCCCTTTCAGTCTAAACAAACTTCCACCATGTCAAGGCTGATACTCTCAATCTTGACTTGGCAACCTTCACCTTCTAAGCTTCAGTAACTCCATCACACTCAAAGTGATTCTCCATGCCTTCTATCCAATCCATGACTAGGTCTGCTTCCATATTTCCACTGAAAAGTAGTATACCTTCAAGTGCTTTTCCACTCAAGGCTTTCAATGCCTTCAAGAAAGGCTATTCCTTCAAAATAGGGTCAAGTTCAGGGGTCTTGTCTTCCTCTGCAACCTCTTCTTCTTTTGGAATTCTTCCCTCAAACTGTGCACTTCTCATTGCTACCTCTAGTTGGTCTATCCTTTCCCTCAATTGCCTATTATCTTCCTCTTGCTCTTCAACCATCTTGGCCAATTGTGCATTTGTCACCATGATGGTAGTATCACTCGACTCAACTTTTGACATATATTACTCCTTCCCAAATCTTTTGCTCGCTCTGATACCAATCTGATAGGGACATGGTTGGATCAAGACAATCACTGTCTTAATACTCCAGGTCTCACCTTGATGAACCCCCTTTGGTGTCACTCTCCACCACTCAACCTATAGGTCCTATGCTATTTAGGAACCCCTGGTTCTTCTGGCCAACCCTGCTAGCATTTACAATGCCTCAACCAAACAAATCTTGGCGCTCTTCCTCTCATTCACTCACTAGCCCTTATTCTTCCTAAAGACTAGTTGATTCTCCAAATGCTTCCCAACTTGATGTAGGGGTGTGTAAAGTTTCCATGGCTTCAAAAACCATCTTACAAAGGTTCCTGATCAACCTCCATTCATCAGTTCTCCATCGCTATCATAAAACCCTAGTCTAGGGTTTAGGAAAGGCTACTAGCCTTGAGCCCTTTTAGGCCTCCTCACCCAAGAAAATAGGTTAACTCTCTTCTCTTTCAATAGATTACCCAAAACTCTCTTCTGATACCCTGACTCATTTTCCAAGCTCTATAATGTTTTTAGGGTTTTGGACCTTTTACTGTCCGTACACAAGTGTAGCCCTGTTCTTGCAAGAATTAGGGCTTTTCTTGATCATTTCTTGGATTGTTTGTTTCTTCTAGCCTCAAATGAACTGGTGAAGAATCTATCTTCTTTCCCAAACCTTCTCAAGGATTCCTGCATTCGTCACACACCTTAGTTTGTTAAGCATTCAACACCCCTGCCACGTTAGGACTGTGCATTGACTGTCTTTTCCAAGCCGGGAACTAACATTCCCGCCTAGGAAGAGACTTTTAGCATGCTTCCAGAACTCCTATTGTCTCCTACCACTAAATTATGTATAGAGATGGAGCCTGGCCACGTTCCCAATAATTCCATACTTCTTGGTACGGAGGGAATGCAGCCTAGAACTCCATTTTTACACAGTTCCAGTCAAGACAACAAATAAGGAAAAAAAAAAAAACACAGAATTTACAAGAATGGAGGAAATAAATGAACTAATTATATAAAGTGCCAAAAAAAAACTTCCAAAGGCTTCACTACATGCCAACCAAACCTACAAAATGCCTCTTTCAATTCATTTTGCAGCTGTCACACAAACAAGAATAGAAAAACAAAATTTCCACACCAAAAATCACTGTCTTTTTATTATTCTCATATAACTTCAAATGTTCCTAATTCATCCAACCCTCTCAAACAGGTTGAGAGCTCCCTTTTAAAATTCTTGGAAACAGTTAGGTTTCCTTTTTCGAGCCTAGGAATGTCCAAAAGAATAGTGTTGAAAAACACAGTGTGTTTTGCCACTTTGGTGTATTGTCTAGAAAACAACCAAAAATAGGCTTCCAAAACATATGCAACTTTACCACTTCTAACCTAACAAGAAAAGGTCCTCAACCACAAATAATATGGTCCACAAAACCTTACAAAACATAACAAAATTGTTTAGCAACCAAAAACTTCAGTAAAGCTTGAACTTTGCCAAACTTTTCCAGGTGCTCCTGCACCACTAGTGCTTGATAGTTTCTTCACTTCCCCTGAAAAAAAAGTCTCCTAAACCTATATGTACATTATTTACACAGTCCGTAGCTTGATTCCAAGTGGCCATGAGAGGAAAGCCACGAGAATTCAAGTGAGACTCATTATTCACAAAATTGGCCCAAACTGGCAGTGAGACCAAAAACCCAAAAACTTGCAAAACCTTAACCAGTTGGTCTAAATGACTAATATAATGCTAGGTACAGCAAGTAAATGACACAAATGAAACACTCAAAGCATCAAGTTAGCCCTTTCAATCCATTCTTGACTGGATGAAGGCTCAAATACAAAAATGCACTCAAAAGTTAATGAATTCCAATCACACAAAAATGCTCTCCAAGTCTCAATTCGTGAAAATGAACTTCCAAACCAAGGTATTAGGGTTTGGATGACCTTATATACCTTTCTCCCACGTGCTAGGACCCTTGGGTTGGACTTAGAACAACATTAATGCTACTTTTCAACTTTTAGGCCAAATTGCCAAGGCAACATTGCCAAAATGCTCAAATTGCCAAGATTTGTCTAGGAACTCATAAAGTTCAAGAATCTAAGCCAAACCTACCCTAACACACTCTCAAAAAAAACCTAGGGAATTTATATCATAGTCCTTATTCCCTTGGTGGTTGGCTAGAACCACCTACAAGCCAAAAATCACTAAGATCTTCCAAAAGACCTTAAGGTGCTCCTGCACCATTCTCCCCTTGCAACAAAGAGATTAAGGAACCTATGATGTCAAGAGTTCCTCACTAATTCCATGCTTCTTAAAGTCACCTTCTACTATCCAAATAGCCTCTGAATCTGGTTGATGTCTCCACTTCACTAGGTGCTCCATGTATGTCTTGTGCCTAGTCTTCTTCTTCACCCTTGAGTCTAGAATCTTGTCCACTTGTGGGATGATCTAATCTGGTACCTTGAGTGCTTCCACATCCTTGTTTATCTCAGCATTGTACTATTCTTCATCCATTTTTTGTCCTTTATACTTCACCAAGTCCCTCACATTGAAGATAGGAGAAATAGACTTCTCCTTGGGTAACTCCACCTTGTATGCATTTGACCCATACTTAGCCAACACTTTACATGGCCCTATCCTTTTCATATACAGCTTGCTTGGTATGCCTTTTTGTAACCTTTCCTTGTTCAAGTATACCATCACCAAATCACCTATCTCAAATTGTAATTCTCTTCTCCCTTCATCTCTCTTAGCCTTCAACTTTTTATTATCCTCTATCAATGTCTTCTTTACCTGCTCATGAACCTCTCTCATTGACTGAGAAAAATCATCAGCATGTCCATTGATCCCTTCATATCCTTGTAGATATCTAAGCTCAAGTACACCCCTTGGATGTAAGCCATATACTATTTCAAATGGAATCTTACCCGTTGTTCTATTTGTGCTATCATTGTAAGCAAATTCAGCTTGTGGAATCACTTGTTCCCATCCTTGTCCATACTCCTTAGTTAAGCATCTCAACAAGTTTCCAAGTACCCTATTGATCACCTCTGTCTATCCATCCATTTGAGGATGATATGCTGAGCTATGAGACAAGTTGGTTCCTAGCCTCTTCCAAAGAGTTTTCCAAAAGTGTCCCATAAACTTCACATCTCTATCTACAACTATGCTCTTTGGCAACCCATGTATCCTCACTACCTCTTTGAAGAATAGGTGTGCAATGTGACTAGCATCATGTGTTGTTTTGCATGGTATGAAATGGCTCATCTTGTTGAATCTGTCCACTACAACAAACACACTGTCCAAACCAGTTGGTGTCCTAGGTAGACCTACTATGAAGTCCATGCTTATGCATTCCCATGGTCTATTTGGGATGGGTAATGGCTGATAAAGACCTGCATTTTTTGATGTTCCCTTTTCATTTTGACACACTCCACATTGCTCTACACACCTTCTTACATCTCTTTGCATCTTAGGCCACCAATAGAACCTCTCCACTAAGTCTAGTGTCTTGTTCAAACCAAAGTGACCACTCAAACTACCATTATGCTTTTCTTGGATTAGATTCTCCCTCATGGAACCTCTAGGAACACAAAATTTCTTCCCCTTAAACAATAAACCATTATGCAAAGTGTAATCAGCATATTCACTATGAAAATGATTCTCAAAATTAGTACATACCTTGTATATTTATGAGAAATCAGAATCTCCTTCATATAGGTCTTTGAATCCTTCAACCCTTGTGCTTTGTAGCTGTATCTCTTGGATAGTAAGCAACCTCCTACTAATAGCATCAACAACCTTGTTGTTAACCCCCTTCTTATGCTTGATGGTAAAAGTGTATGACTGCAAAAACTCCATCCACTTGATATGCCTCAAACTGAGCTTCTCTTGAGTGTTGATGTAACTTAAGGCCTGATTGTCAGTGTATACCACAAATTCTTTTGGCAATAGGTAGTGCCTCCACTTCTTAAGAGCTTGCACTAAAGCATACAACTCTAAGTCATAGGATGAGTACCTAGACTTTTCTTCATTCAACCTTTCACTAAAGAATGCCACTAGCCTGCCTTCTTGGCTTAGGACAGCTCCTATTGCTATGTTACTTGCATCACATTCTACTATGAATGGTTTGTCAAAACTTGGTAAAACTAAGATAGGTTGGGTAGCTATCTCCCTCTTCAATCTTTCAAATCCTTCATTAGCTTCTTTGGTCCACACAAACTTTGTTTTCAGTCCTCCTTTGATGGTGTCAAGAACCGGTGCACAAATTTCACTAAACCTTCTAACAAATTTCCTATAGAACTGAGCTAATCCATGGAAACTCCTAACTTCTGTCCCTGTCTTTGGAGTAGGCCAACTGAGAATGGCTTCAACCTTGCTTTTGTCCATCTTCAAGTTCCCTTGGGATATTACAAATCCTAGATAGACCAATTCTTGCTTCATGAACTCACTCTTCTCAAGGTTTATGGTGAGCTTCTTCTCTTGAAGTTTTCTCAACACAAGTTCTAGGTGCTTCACATGTTCTTTTGTTTTGCTAAAGATGAGGATATCATCTAGGTAGAAAACCACAAAGAATCCTATGTAGTCCTTCAAGACCTCATTCATCACCCTCATAAAAGTGCTAGGTGCATTTGTAAGCCCGAATGGCATCACTAACCATTCATACAACCCTTCTGTGGTTTTAAATACTGACTTCCATTCATCTCATTCTTTCATCCTAATCTGATAATAGCCACTTTTCAAATCAATTTTGGAATAGAACTTAGGACCCCCTAAACAATCCATTAGATCTTCTATCCTAGGAATAGGAAACCTATATCTAATGGTTATCCTATTTATGGCCCTAGAATCAATACACATCCTCCACTTTTCTCCCTTCTTAGGTGCCAACACAACTGGAACAACACATGGACTTATGCTCTTTCTGATAAGCCCTTGGTCCAAAAGTTCTTGAACTTCCCTTGCTATCTCCTTATTCTGCTCCAGTGTCATCTTGTATGCAGCCTTGTTAGGTAGTGTTGCTCCTGGTATAAAGTCTATTTGATGACTGATTGCTCTCTTGGGTGGTAGTGTAGCTAGTGTACCTTCACAAATGATGTCCCTAAACTGATCCAACAGTCGCTTCACTTCTGTTGTCATAGGTAGCTGATTAGATAACTCCTCTTCCTTTGGCTTCAACATGATTGCATAGGCCTCTCCTTCTTCCTCCTTTATGTCCTTTAGGAATCCCTTTCCACTCATCAAAAGTGCACTAGTTTCTGCCTTTTCCACTGTGTTTTCATCTATCAAAGACTGGATTTTATAAGTCACTCCATCTTTCTTGAATGAGTACTTATTCTCCTTGCCATGGTGTACTGCCTCCCTGTCATATTACCATGGTCTGCCAAGCAGCAAATGGCATGCATCCATTGGTAACACATCACATAGTATCTTGTTTTGATACTTTCCTATAGCAAACTCAATCCAAACTTGTTCATTGGCCAATATATTCTGCCCTTTGTTCAACCAAGTAACCTTGTAAGGACACACATGGGATATCTTGATGAGTTTCAACTTTTGTACTGCCTCCTCTGAGATGACATTATCAGTTGATCCTGAGTCTATGATGACCTTGTAAACCTTACCTTGTATCTTGCACTTGACTATAAAAAGATCTCTCCTTTGTTTGTGTTCATCCTAGTAGGTACTTTGATCAAAATCCTTCTTAACATGAGTTGTTCTCCTTTCTCTAAATCCAAACTTACTTTTGAGTTTTTAGAGCAGTCCTCTTCTTGGACATATATAATATTCCTCTCACCTTGTGAAGATGCTGGCTTGTCTGGAAACCTATAAGCCGGATGACCCAACTATCCATAATTGTAGCATTTCATGGAAGAAAAGTGTGAACTTCTCCCAAAGCTTCCTGATCTGCCTCTTCCACCATTGTTAGAGCTTCTACCTCTGTATCCCCCTCTATTATTTTCCTCATGGGATTGTTCTCCAACCTTGGAATCCCCTTGACCTTTGTTCTCATGGCTTCTTCCACCAAAACCTCCTTTATGTCCACCTCTAGAGTCTCTACCTCTTCCTTTACCTCTAGTATTGGAATCTTGTTTCTTTTTCAGTTTCTCTTCCACCTTAATAGCCATTTGATAGCAGCTATGGAGGGTAGTAAGTGTGAAAAGACTCAACTCCTCTTTTATGTTCCATCTAAGACCATTTAGATACCTAGCAACCTTGATGCTTTCAAATCCTTACACTCTAGATCTAAGGCTTAGTTTTTGGAACTCCTCTGTATATGCAGCTACATCTAGGTCTCTTTGTCTGAGATTTTGTCTTTTCTTGTGCAATTGAATATCATAGTCTTCAGGTAGATAGTTCTCCTTCACTTTAGCCACCAGAATTTTCCAACTTCCTATGGGTTTCTTGCCTTCCTTCTCTCTTTCTTGTAGAAACTTCCACCAAGTTAGTGCTTGTACTCTTAGCCTTGATTTAGTTATCTTCACCTTTTATGCCTCTGTAACCCCATCAAATTCAAAGTGATTCTCCATTCCCTCAATCCATTCCATAACCAACTCTGCATCCATTCTTCCTGTGAACACATGGATACCTTCAAGTGCCTTGCCACTCAAAGCCTTCAATGCTTTGAGGAAGGGTTCCTCTGCTAATGGAGGGTCAGGTTCTGGTTCTATGTCTTCCTCTATTTGATTCTTACCCTTATCTTTATCCTCTCCTAACTGTACCTTCATCTTGCTTGCAGTCTCGACCACCTCTTCTAGTTTGTGCTTCATCTCTTCCATAGCCTCTTCAAGACGCCTATTCTTTTCTTGTTGATTTATCAAGTCTCTAGCTAGCTTTTCATTGGTCACCATGGTGTTCTCTCCTATGGATTCACTTCTTTCTGACATTCACTTCTCAATTCCCAAGCCTTGTATGGCTCTGATACCAATTTGATGGGGAGACTTACCTTTCAAGAGAACTCTTGCTCTTCCCAAGACCTATTATCTCATCTTCGTAGGGTATTTCTCTCTACCCTATTCAAGGATCTCTCCTAAACCCCTCTCACCTCATAAGACTCTCCATCAATTTCAAATTCTTCTCCATTACTCTCAATTCACCACTAGGCTTCCCTGGGCTCCAAATTGACCCAAAGTGTCCTAACCACTCCAGGGACTAGGAAAGGTTATTCTACTGTCTCTTTGTTGATTTGACACCTCACTGATCCATCTCATTGGATTCTTTCACCATTCTCCCATCGCTTTCTTGAAAAACTCCATTTTAGGCCTTGTAGCCTTTTGCCCCAACTAGGCCTCCTAGAACCCGTTTTCTTGGCTTTTCTAAAAAAAGGTCTTAACAACCCCCAAATATTTTTGATATTATTTCTAGTGGTACCCTAGGCTTCAATATTTACTAGGTAAGGTCTCCCAAGTGTCCGTTCATATGACTGTCCTCATACCTCCCTAATTTCAAGGGTTTCAAGGGTTTTAGCTCCTTTTTCAAACTTTGAGGGCTTCAATGACCTCCTCAACTCTCCTCCTTGCACACACATGTCTAGAATACATGTGACCACACTCCCATGCTCTTGATTTTCACAAACCAATCCATTTATCATCTTTCTTTACTGCTGTCCTCTCCAAGCCACTAGCCAGAATGCACTTGCACTCACCTAGTGCTTAATAGTTTCTTCACTTCCCCTACAAAAAAAGTCTCCTAAACCTGTATGTACATTATTTACACAGTCCCCATCTTGATTCCAAGTGGCCATGAGAGGAAAGCCATAGGAATTCAAGTGAGACTCATTATTCACAAAACTGGCCCAAACCGGAAGTGAGACCAAAAACCCAAAAACTTGCAAAACCTTAACCAGTTGGTCTAAATGACTAATCTAATGCTAGTTACAGTAAGTAAATGACACAAATGAAACACTCAAAGCATCGGGTTAGCCCTTTCAATCCATTCTTGATTGGATGAAGGCTCAAATACAAAAATGCACTCAAAAGTTGCTGAATTCCAATCACACAAAAATGCTCTCCAAGTCTCAATTCATGAAAATGAACTTCCAAAACCAGGTATTAGGGTTTGGATGACCTTATATACCTTTCTCCCACATGCTCAAACCCTTGGGTCGGACTTAGAACAACATTAATGCTATTTTTCAACTTTTAGGCCAAATTGCCAAGGCAACATTGCCAAAATGCTCAAATTGCCAAGATTTGTCTAGGAAATCATAAAGTTCAAGACTCTAAGCCAAACCTACCCTAACACAATCTCAAAAACAACCTAGGGACTTTATATCATAGTCCTTATTCCCTTGGTGGTTGGCTAGAACCACCTACAAGCCAAAAATCACTAAGATCTTCCAAAAGACCTTAAGGTGCTCCTGCACTAATAAGCTTCTACCTATGGATGTATTAATGTTGAAGATGATGTGGATGTATCTCTAGTGCTCAGTTTCCAAGTGCTTTTTAGAAAATTTTATTTAAAAAGAGGAAACAATGTGTTGCAGTGTTGTTCTGAGTTACAAAGAGATGTTCTAGTTTTGCTCCGTATTTCTTATAGGTTGAAGATTTGCATGTTCCGTTTAGATATGTTGGTGAGAGTTGTTCAAAAGTGATATTCAAGAGATGGTATGTTGGATCGTCATACAATAGAAGTTGTGTTCACTAGTGTGTGACTATGCATTGTAGAGGTGTCTAGGAGAAATGTTTCTGCTCCGCGTTTCTTTTTAGTTATGCTTTAGGTTTTGTAATTCTAAAGGTGTATTGATGATGCTAATAGTTTACCTTAGTCAAGAGGATTTGAGGTTTGGTGCTTTGGAAGATAGTTTTTCAAGTAACAGTGTATGACAGAGTTGTTTGAGTGTACTGGGCTTGTACATTCTTAAGGTGAAAGTTGCTGCGAAGGAGTTTGTTGGATTTTAGGATGTTTGAGGAATATTCTAGATCATGTTCAAGCATGGTGTGTGGTTCACAAGTCATCCTTGGGTTTGAGGAAGAGTTTACTTAAAATTTTAATGGTGTTTGCACGAGTAACAACCGACTTGGTGTTTACACTACATGTGAAGGATAAATATCATTTTTGGTAGCGTGTGGTTAAGTGGTGTTATTAATTTCGGTGCCAATTATGTTTTTATATGGTCTACATTCACTTCTATATAAAAAAAAAGTGTTTTAGCGTTAACCTAATTTGAATTTGCACATTTGAGGTGCATAACTGACCTTGGAAAGGGTTTCAAGGTTGAGGATGGTATAAGTATGAGTTGAATTGTTGGAGGTCAAGATAGATGAAAGTGTGAAGTATGAGATGTGAATGATGTGAATTACATAGTTGTAAGTTATGAAATTTTAAGGTACAATGCAAGATTCCATGTACCTAGTGAGCAGAAGGTGTCTGCAATCATTCAAACATATTGCGAAGGTGTTGGAGCTATTGTGGTGGATTTTCTATTGCATTGAGATCATGTTCTCTTTGTAACATTTCTTCTCTATCTTTATTTTTTTTACTTCGGTAGTGTGCCTTAGCCATGAGCCTTTCAGGGTAGTGTTCCCCTTCTAATAGTGAGACTTTGTAACTGGTTTTGCCATTACTTATATTATGAGCTAATCCTCACTGTGGTTTTTCCCTCCTTGGGTTTTCCACGTAAATCTAGTGTTCTCTTGTGCATGATGTTAAATTTGCTTCAATTATTTTATTTTCATGTTAAATCATCATAAAAAATTAAAGGGTTCAATGGATGCATGTGGATCTGAATGCTAATGAGGGTTTTGATGTTTTGATAAGATACAACTGATTCACCCCCCCTCTTAGTTGTCTTGTTCATTCAATAGGGTAGATATTTGTGATACAATAATTCTAATGGTTTACTCATGTCATGCAACACTCAACTATAGCTTATTGCATTGAGTTCATAGCTATCTCAACTTGGCCATAGATGTTGAAAAATGAGGTGTTTTCTTAGCTTAATACTCTGTAAAACTTTAATATTGCTGTTCTAAGTAAGTTTTTTCTTTGTTACATAAATTATTTGTGGATGATTATCTTGATTAATCCATTTTACTGTTGTATAATGTAGAGAGAATTATTAAGAAGAACTAGACAGGATAATAGAAGGATCACACAAGATATACCGTGGAGAAACCCTTTCGACAAAAAACTCCACCAAGAATTATTCTATTATTCAAACTCTGAATTACAATAGCTCCAATTCTTACTTGAGAATGCTTCTTCTATCTTTTCCAATCTTCTTCACACCTGCAATAACCAATCTCTCAACTCTATTCAACTTGAATGAGATATATAGACAATATGCAACCTTGTAATCTCCAAATGGTGATAATTACAATGCATAAGCACAAGCCCTTGAAAAGGTACGCCATATTCCTTCAAGTAGAGTTATTCAGTGAAGACTAAAGCTTACAACATGTGCTTCATGCATTTGGGTGTCCCAAACTGAAGCTACAACTTCTCCTTTACTTCGGTGATAATTCCAAAGCTATTCCTCAAAGATGGCGCCCACAATTAAAGCTACTTAACTGAGCCATCAAAAATATCTTATCATGCATTGGAGTTAATTCCAATAAAGCATCTTGGGCGCCCAAGTTAGCTTCAAGTGCTTTATTGTTAACTGAAACATTTACTCAACACCATTCCCAAAGAATGGTCATCCCTTGTTAACTGGAGGTAGTCCCTGTTATCTGTCATACAACTCAATGTTATTAGCCATGCATTCCAAGTTAATGAAGCTAACTATATGCAACTCAAAATAACTAACATGCACTTGCATGCAACTGAAGATAACTGAATTGAACTGAACCGAATCGAATCAATTCTCTGAACTTGAACTGAATGAACTAAACTTGAACTTAACTGAACTGAACTGATCCGAATCAACTTAACTAAACTTCAAACATGCAAACATCAAATCCTAACTTCTAGGATCGTTACATGCATTCAGAAGTGTTAACTGATACTCCGTATAGTTAACTGGACACAAGGTGAGTTTCACCTTACCATGTGTGCACCCACATGCTCCTATTATTTAGGAATAAATATAAATGTCAATTTCATGATTTATTTCATCCAAATATTAATCTCATCCTAATCTTAGTGTTGTTGAACACATTCCAAGAATCTAGGAGATACATGAAATAATTAATGTTTTAGGATTTGCAATTAAATGGCATCCTATTTCCAACATTCTCCCACTTGACATTATACATTGCAATTATTCTAAACAAGGAATAATAAAACAAGTACAAGTCTCAAAGCCAATGGCCTTCTTGCACCAACTAATCAATCCATGCTAACTTCAAATGCAACCTGCATAATCATGAAGCTTCCAAGCAAATGATTAAAACCAAGAGGACTTATTTGTATGGTTTCATAAGATAATCTGCAACATTAATTAAAGTGTTAACTTTTCTCAATTAATACCTTTCCATTATCAACCAAACCATTACCTTTCCCAAGCCTCTATAACCAAACCACCTCTTTAGAGGTATGCTAAACCACCGAGTGTGTTGAATTCACATTCAACCAAGGTGTAGACTCCTCGGTATTTTCTGTTAAAAAACTTTTCTCACAAGTAACCATTCCAACAAAAGTCTCTTACCACAAGAGAATTCCAGCCTCACCTATTTCTCCAAGTATCCATGAGGACCTGTAACCAACCAATCCATGCCAAACTCCAAATGCAACACAACACTTTCATGAAGTAATCAAGCAAATGATTAATGTACCCAAAACTTAAGAGAACTACACAAGATCATTGTCAAAACTCCAATCATGAATCAAGAATCATAAACATGACATCCATGATCTAACCATCTCCTCTTAGGAGATCACATGCATCATAACATACTTATACATCTTAGTCTCAAGAGAACCATGTAAATATGCCAAACTCTAAATGCATATCAAGAGTAAACCATGACATCCATAACAAATATACTCTAAACCAAGAAACCATATCTCCAACCACATGTAGATAACCTTACCAATGATGCATCCAAGTCACTGCCAACAACTCCCACTGAACCGTGATACCGAGTCACACATGGCATCGTGACTACCATCCTCTCTACGAAGATTACTCTGAAACATGAAGCAAAGAGTTATCACAAACAATATTAGCTGAAATAACCAATGCATCATTACTATTATCTAGGGACTCCTCTGTAGAAGAATCAGAACTCTCTTTCTTGTTCTTACAATCCTTCTCCACACTCCCACAGTTCTACCTTACTTCGTCCTTCTGACTTACCCTTCCCTTCCTTGTTTCCCTTAGGCTCCTTTTTCTTAGGCCTACCTTTTACAAACAAGGCATCTTGGATTTCCTCCTTAGACTTCCTCCTCATCTCCTCTGATAGGAGAGTAGGAATAATGTTGTCCATCTTTGGATCTGCACCATTACCACTAATTGCAACAATTAGATTTTCCCAATAATTTGGTAACGAACAAAGTAATAAAATGCACTTATCCTCATCCTCTAGCTTTACATCTACAGATGCTAACTGACTGAGAATTAAATTGAAAGCATTTAAATGTTGTGCTACTGAATCACCATCTTTCATTTTCAATGAATATAATTGCCTTTTCAGATACAACTTATTGGTGAGACTCTTAGTTTGATAAATATCCCCTATTCTTTTCCATAATTTATATGCACTAGTTTCCATTGAAACATTCAAAAGAACAGCATCAGCAAGACATAACCTTATTGTTCCTCTTGCCTTCTTATCTAACTTAGCCCAATCTTCATCTGAAATAGTTGTAGGTGTCTTTGTCTCATTATTAACCGCTAACCACTGATCTCTTTCTTCAAGAAGATCTTCCATTTTTAATTTCCACATTTCATAGTTAGAACCATTGAACCTTTCAATCTCTAACCTTGAATTCATTGTAACAAAACTTAATTCCAAAATCAGCAAATAACAAAAATAATAAGAGCTCCCACTAAGCTTAAAAACCTCAAATCTTTTAAGAGAAAGGCATCCCAATACTCTACCCAACCTCAGCTCTGATACCAAATGTTGAAAAATGAGGTGTTTTCTTAGCTTAATACTCTGTAAAACTTTAATATTGCTGTTCTAAGTAAGTCTTTTCTTTGTTACATAAATTCTTTGTGGATGATTATCTTGATTAATCCATTTTACTGTTGTAGAATGTAGAGAGAATTATTAAGAAGAACTAGACAGGATAATAGAAGGATCACACAAGATATACCGTGGAGAAACCCTTTCGGGAAAAAACTCCACCAAGAATTATTCTATTATTCAAACTCTGAATTACAATAGCTCCAATTCTTGATTGAGAATGCTTCTTCTTCTTTTCCAATCTTCTTCACACCTGCAATAACCAATCTCTCAACTCTATTCAACTTGAATGAGATATATAGACAATATGCAACCTTGTAATCTCCAAATGGTGATAATTACAATGCATAAGCACAAGCCCTTGAAAAGGTACGCCATATTCCTTCAAGTAGAGTTATTCAGTGAAGACTAAAGCTTACAACATGTGCTTCATGCATTTGGGTGTCCCAAACTGAAGCTACAACTTCTCCTTTACTTCGGTGATAATTCCAAAGCTATTCCTCAAAGATGGCGCCCACAATTAAAGCTACTTAACTGAGCCATCAAAAATATCTTATCATGCATTGGAGTTAATTCCAATAAAGAATCTTGGGCACCCAAGTTAGCTTCAAGTGCTTTATTGTTAACTGAAACATTTACTCAACACCATTCCCAAAGAATGGTCATCCCTTGTTAACTGGAGGTAGTCCCTGTTATCTGTCATACAACTCAATGTTATTAGCCATGCATTCCAAGTTAACTGAAGCTAACTACATGCAACTCAAAATAACTAACATGCACTTGCATGCAATTGAAGATAACTTGAACTGAACCGGAAGAACTGAACTGAACTGAACTGAACTAAACTGATTCTAAACTGAACTTGAACTGAACTAAACTGAACTTAACTGAACTGAACTGATCACTGAACTTAACTGAACTTCAAACATGCAAACATCAAATCCTAACTTCTAGGATCATTACATGCATTCAGAAGTGTTAACTGATACTCTGTATAGTTAACTGGACACAAGGTGAGTTTCACCTTACCATGTGTGCACCCACATGCTCCTATTATTTAGGAATAAATACAAATGTCAATTTCATGATTTATTTCATCCAAATATTAATCTCATCCTAATCTTAGTGTTGTTGAACACATTCCAAGAATCTAGGAGATACATGAAATAATTAATGTTTTAGGATTTGCAATTAAATGGCATCCTATTTCCAACAATAGATTCACATAACATTCTAAGCAAGTGGTTTAACCCTACTTTTACCTATCTATAGTGGGAGCCTTCCTACTAACCCAAGTGGGGGATTAGTTGAGAATTATAGTTGTAGATTAACCCATCTATAGAAAAGAGTGTGGTGGTGGGGGATGGAGTGGGGGTGGAGATAAGGGGAGGGACAATCATTGATCCATTGCTATATAGGTTCCTGGGATTATTCAAATTGCATAATGAGGTAGAGTCAAGTTCTTGGGCCATGTTGGTGGGATTGCAAAACATATTGATCATCATATCTATTATTAGGGAAACACTTAATTTTCATATTTATCATAAGTCACTGAGTTTTTAGAGATATAGGTTCACCCATTGGTATTTTATTCAAATATACAAAACTCTTCATGACTAGCATTGGCTGGATAAAGTGAAAGCCCTATATTTATAGTGGGGGTCTATCAATTGAGTAGATCTTGGTTCTCTCGCCACTGTAGTTCCTAGATGTGGTGTTGAATTAGAGGGGTACAACTATATCCTTCTTCTTGAAGCCTATTTGGTTTTCTTATCCATTTGCTTGGTTTTTCTCACGTGCTAAAAGATATGGTTCAATTGGTAATGTGGTTTTCCACCACCCTTAAATTTGAAACCTTTTACCGTCTCACACACCCTATTGTGATAACTTTCTCATCTCATTGTTGATTCTACCATGAACACACCACTTGTGTTAGATCTATTCCTTAGGGTTTGTTTATACAATCACCATTGTTACACACACCACTGTTACAAACATCACTAGGTTTGCACACATCTAATTTTCCAATCAATGCTTATGTGAGGTTGAAATACATAACCTAATATATTGACTGACATAGTCTCTAATTTTTTCTTGTTCTCAATGTTAGATCTAAATATCCCATCATTTTGATGTGAGCATGAATTGATTATGAATTGAGACAAGGTTCATGACTAAGGATGAAGCTTCTTGAAAAATTGTAGATATGTGGAGTCAAGGTAATTTGTGCCTTTGAGTGTAGTAACACAACCCTAGTTTCAAAATATCACTTGATAGCCACCAATTTTCTTCTATAGGTAGTTTTGAATCTTCAGAATGCATCTCCAATCTTAGATCAAATTTTTATTAGTTGCACACATTCTTTTTTTCTTCATTTCATTTTAATAATAATTTCACATTATAGATAATTTTTTTGAGCTCAAATACTAGCTATTTACATAATAGACTTATTTGTTTCTATTTTGTATTTTTGTATGTTTGATTTATACATAGCTAGTACACTAGAAAGAAAAAGTACTCTATTAAGAATTTACATTTAGATCATTTTTTGTTCATGTAGCATCATAAATTGTCACCCTTGACAATTTCACACTATGTTTTACTCCCCCTAAATTATTGAGCCTAATTAAGTCCCTAATTTCTTAAATTATGCATTATGAGGCCTACTTTTATTGTTTTTTGAGAAATTGCAAGCATTAAACAAATGCATTTATTTATTTATTTTTCCTAGTTTGACACCTAAAATCTTGGAAAATAGAGCCAGGACTGGGACACCCTTGGGCATCTGAGTCCCCCTATTTTGTTAGGACCCAAATTTGAATATGCCGATGTTGACATTTTAACATTTGAAATTTAGGTTGCAAATGCAGGCTATTAGGATTTAATTTGTGAGAAATTATAATAAATGCCTATAAATACCTAGTTATTGCATCATTTCAAATCTAAGGGATAATTTTTGAGTAGGAACTATTGTTAAGAGCAAGTCAAGAGCAACAATTCAGAGTTTTATTGCAACAATTCAAGACCCAAGAATCATACCAAATCGTATGTGAGTTTATGCTTGTTTATGTTATCATTGTTTGTAAAGGCTAACCCTTGTTGTAGGTCTCCAAGAAATTCAAACAATAAATAAAACAAGATCCAAGACCCTGAAGTGATGTGCATGACTTTAGTTCTTCAAGAAAGTCATTGAAGGGTGGTGATTTGCAACACTTTGTTGATTCATAATTCCTTCCTATCATTTATCCATTTTTACCATTGACATTTCCATTGTGGAAGTGGAAAAACTAACACAAGGTTTGACTAAGGCAAGCCCCTAAATGACACAACATTTTCCCTCTCTTTGAATGTGTAGGTTTCAAGTTTGGAGAGGATTACAAGAAGTTTGAAGGTCATTTATCCATTGTTGCTTTCAAAGTTGATGCTAAGTAGGGGGATTAGGCTTCAAACAACTCAAACTAACCTGGTCTTCAAGCCTACAAACCCTTGCAAGGGTTGGTTCCTTCAAAAACTAATCTCCATGCTTGTAGTATTCCACAAGGCCTTTTCTTTGCATTTCTTTTAGAGAAGGCCTAAATTGGTCAGAACCTTCACACTTTCAGACACCCATTATCTTGGTCTTCAACATATCAACTTGTTTCCTTATGTTGTTTTAGAACAATCTCTTCTAACCTAACCTACAATGTTGGAACTAGGCCTAAATAAGCCACTTTTACAAAGAAAGTGCTCTAATTCAGCTTATAAACACCAAAAATTCACTTCTATAGTCACCTTAGATCACATAGGGTCAAATTCAACAATTTTTTCATCAAACCTTCACCACAATTTGTTGTCCTATCAAATTCCCATCAACCTAAGCCTAACACATAGAGATGTTAGACTAGGGCTTGAGCAAAAGCCCTGCAAACACCATCACCTTGCCTTGAAACTACCAAAAACATTAAAAAAACACCTAATAGGTCTATTCCACCAGTTTTTAGAATTTTCCAACAGTGGAATGACCTCGTTTTTCATATTTTGTCTCAAAACCCTTAAAACCCTAACCAGTCAAACCACTTACAAAAAATGCTTTAGTCTCCCACAAATTTAGATGAAAACCAAAAAAATTGGATTCAAATGAAAGTAGACATGATGCTCTAATAGCTCACATAAGTTTCAGATCATGATGTTGCTATACGAAACCGTATTGAACAAAGAAATAACAGAAAACACTAAAATTGCACAAAAATAGAGTATCTCCTTTGTTTTCTCGCCACCAAATTCATCAACCACCTTACCTCAAATTCCTTAGAGGATTCTAAACATGTTTCCTTCAAATTCCAATGGTCCCCAACTAATTTTTGAATGGGTGACCATTGGTATTCCAATACAAACCAAAAATTGATAACAATACTATGCAAATTTTTACACTATTCTTGACAACTCTAGCAAAAACTACTACAAGACCCTACATGACACCAATTAAAATTGGATTGGTCTGAATAGACCTTATTTTAAACACAAAAGAACAAAAAATCAAAACATGACTCCACTAAACATCACCTATTCCCATTTACCAAGGTTCTCCTGCACTAAAAGCCCTAAACCTTATCAACTCATGGAAAATCACCTATAGAATTATTTGACAGTGATCTGACAAGTTTGCAAGCAGAAATGGGAGTCTTAGATTTGACATCAGAGGATTATAAAATTAGAGTAGAACAATGCTATAAGGACAAAGATTCCCTTTGGTGCCTATGTCCTACAATGACTGAATCCAAACTTTTAGGATAGGTACACAACACTCTAGCCTTCCTAGATCCCCTTGCAAATCTCTATGTCACTCTAATAGTTGTTTGGACCTTGCAATTTTCATACTAGGACACATAGTCTAATTAGGTTATTAAAATCAAATCAATTCTAATCCATTTCCAAGGCTCAAAAAGATGTGGATCTAGGTTTTCTTGGCTCACCCTCATGGTTGAAAGTCAATCTGATCATCTTATTGATTTTCATCCCAATGTACCTTTGAAAAAGGAGAAAAAATAATATTAGGTTTAGACATTAAGCTTAGGGTTCCCTTTTTCTATGATACATTTTGGTGAACCCGACGTGAGGACATCATAATAACCTTTTGAAATATGAAGTAATTTAGCCCTTGATCTAGGTTTTGCATTGCATTGTCTTGCATTGTTCATTTAGGGTTTCATTTTGGCATCATAATAGACATAAAAATTAAAAAAAAATTGCATATCATATTGCATCATAGGTTGCATTAGGGTTTATTTCAGTCATTTAGGTGAGATCTACATTGAAAATTGCATTCATAATTGTCATTTGTTGTTCAAGCATTGTTACACATTTGCATTTGAGTTACATTGTCTTAAATAAAGTAAATTCTAGAAAATATTAATTGTCACACCTTTTTGCACATAGACCTAGAATCCCTATGTAGTCTTCTAAACATTCAAACTTTCACTTTTTACTAATTGTCCACGATTGGGACGCCCTTGGGCGACTCTGTCCTACTACTCGTGGCTCATAATTTTTTTGCACAGATCTCTATCCTTATGTTATCACTCTATTTCTAATTCCTATGTTCTAATTTAAAATTTTTGAAAGGGGTTATTGAATGTGAAAAAACGGTGTCATTTTTCTTAATTTGTTGTAAATTTGGTAAAAAATATTGCATTTCAATGTTAGAAATGATTAGATCTGTAGCAAAATTGTTTATGTTTTTTGAAGCCTTACACAATTTGGGTAGATTAATTTCATTTTTGCAAAAAATCAAAACCCTAGGTTGTTAAAACATATTGGAAAATCAGAAAACCCACAAAAAAACAACATAATCAATTCCAAATCTAGGTCAAAAGCTATCACACATTTAGTTTTTGTCACTACTACCTTTGAAAATGAAATTCTAGAAAGAGACCTAGTAGGACATATATGCCCTAGGGCATACAAGTTCTCCAAAATATGCTTGAGATCTCCATAACAAATTAATATCTGTTGTTAGTTTGCATATCTGGAGTCCGATTTCCAGACTTGTGTTTGTCATAGGTCTGTAAGTTTGTTTTCAGTCCTAGTTTTCCTTAACACATGTAAACCTAGATTGCAATTAAAATTTAATGATTAATCTTGGGGAAAGCATAGTCATCTAATCATGTGAGATCTCTTTCCACAAGTGCATTATGTATCTACCAAGATCTTTAGTTGTGATGAATTTGACATGTTAGATGATTCCCTTGGAGACTTCATCTCACCTAGATCATCCAATAAGGTTTCTAACATTCCATCCAATGCAATCATTGATACTTATGATAATCATGGTAGCTATTCTCATACTATTCATCCTAATTGTGAGAGTATCTTAACATAAGAAAATGAAATCATTGACACATTTCTTAATAACACTTTGCCTAATCTTATTTCACCTCCCATCATCTTCCCTACTTGTGAGAATACTTTGTGCAAGAGGATGCCATCATGGAAAATCATGACAATCATAGTTCTTCTCTCAATACCCCACCTACTCGTGAAGAAGGTACCTTGGTGTTATCCAATCATTGAATGTCATGAGAATCTTGTTTGTTTCTTTCCCAATAGTTCTCCTACTTGGGAAGATATTGTGGTGTAAGAGGATGAAATCATTGATACATTTCTTTTAAAAGATAGTAAGATGGGTGACATAGACGAAGAGGCTAAGTTGACATTAGATCCCCCTTAATATAAGGTTGTCAACAAGTAGATAACTTAGTTGAGGTTATGAACATACAAGAAACAATCGGATCACCTCTCATTATAGGACCTCCTAAACCCCCTGGCCATGTCTTAAACTTTGCAAAACAACTCATTAGTAAGCATGTGTCATAACAACTAAGTTATCACACAATTTCTCACACATATAACATTACTCAATGTAGTTATGATCTTGTTTAGCAACTTCATGGTACTCTAGCAAAAATATCCCTTTGGGACTTGATTCAAATATCACCTACATACCATAGGATGGTCCAAGAGGCTTTGTACAAGACTGATGTCCCACCTTTTGTTAAAACAAATGATGTAGTCACCTTATTTCATTGTATGCAAGTGACAAAGTTGGATATTACATTCCATCAATATGAATTACCCTTGTTTGAGATCCAAAATAAACATGAAACCTTAATGCTAAAAGTTATCGTTAATGAAATTGGAGTTAGGCATACTCTCATAGAAAATGGAGTGAGTCTTAATGTTTGTAGCATTGACCTAGAAAAATTGGTATGGACAAGAATCTTATAGAACCCAATGATGTTAATATTCATGGCTTTGACAATGTTAATAAGAATTCATTAGGAATGATCACACTGCCCATTGAGGTTGGACCCATGGTTTTGCTTACCCTTTTCCATATCATGCTAGGAACTCTTTCATACAACCTTCTTCTAGGTAGACCATGGATTCATACCATGAAGGGAGTCCCATATATTCTTCACCGTGAGATGACGTATGAATATAATAACAAGATATACAAAGTCAAAGTAGATGAACAAAGTCATAATTCATAATTTCAACATGATCATAACACTTCCAATTCTCTTAATACTTTGATTCGAACTTCAAAGGTATAACCTATACAAGTTGATGGCAATCCTAATTGTCTTTCACCTATAACAACAATGATTGGGGGCCATTACATTTTACACCTTGTTTTAAAGGGGAGTCTAAAATCTTGCCACCAAATTCCAAAGAGTCAAATACAAATAATGATAATGCTAGCAATTCATCTTCAAACACATGTTTTGGGGATGATTGGGGTTCATTAGATTTTACATTCTCCTTTATGGGAGTGTACAAAATCTCACAATTTAAACCAAAAAATTCTTGTGTTTCATTTTCTCAACTTTGTTCTACATCGACATCACCCCATGGTGGTGATGGGGGCTCTTTAACTCTCATCCCTCATGAGAGGAAGGTGCTTAACTTTAAAAGACTTAAAAAAGGATTTTTGTGCTTGGGAAGAATCCAATCTTTCTCAAAGGCATGTAGATAGAATCTCTTCATCTGAGTTGGAAATATTTTATGGTCTTGGATACAAAATTATTTCTAAACATGGATATAATGAAAAAATGAAACAAAATGATAGGGTCAAGAGAAGTTTATATCATAATTTTCCAAGTAGGGTCTAGATTTCCAACATTCCTCCCCATCTTCATCAAATTAGCTTTATCATCTATTGTATGTATGACATCTGGTGATAAGAAAGAAACATTTTCTTTATAAGGGAAAGAAATGTCCCCTACTACTGATCAAGAGAATATCTTGTTGATACTTCTCAAATCTTTCTTAATTACTTATCCTCCAAGAACACAAAAGAAATTTTACAAAAAAAACTTGTTTTGTACATATCATCAAGTGCATGGTCATTCTACCAATGAATATCAAGCCTTGAGAAATAAAATACATCTTAAGGATTGTGGTGTTCTTCCTTGTGTTGATGCACCTAATTCCTCTAATCAATAATGATCTTCATCCTATCATGTTGCTCATCACTATGTGGCATTTTTAACTTTATGTGTTTTGCTCATTCCCATTCATGGTGGTACAATCTTAAGTGTAACCATATTTTTCATGGAAGCAACATGATAGTCCTTGGTGTGGTTGTCCTTGTCTCTACACTTGGGGGAAAGGATAACTAGTTTTGGGAGGCATGCATTATTTTGAAGGATCTCGTCTTTTTCCTTAAAATACCAACATAGCAAGTATGTTGACATTTTAAGGGGGGGTATACATTGGCATTATTTGCTTCACAGTGTTCACATGTGTTGAACTTAGTGGTGCGTTGACATTAGAATTTTTGCTTCACTTTGTTTACACAAGTGAACTTAGTGTTGCATTTGAATAACATCTTGATCATTTTGTAGCACCTTATTAGAGTTACCAAGGAGTATAAATCTTGGTATGGTTGACATGGGTGCACACCTAGTGAATAGCATAATTCACTAGACCTATTGTGTTTCTAATTTTTCTACTTTTTCATGGGTACACACCTAGTGAATATTGGACTCCACTAGACTTAGTGTGTTTCTCATTTTACCTTGTCTTGGGGGCTCACCTAGCAAATATAAAACTTCACTACTCCGTGTTGCCTTTCGGTTTGTGATTCACCTAAAAAATGTCATACTTTTCCATTGTGTGAGTCATGAATGATTTTGGTGTGGATCTTGGAATAACACAACTTGCTAGCTCGTGATTATCCATACCCTCCTTTTTCATTTTATTTTGACATCACGTATGTTTGTGTATGTTCTCTTGCTGCTTTCCATACATGTGTGTTCCTTTGTGCTTATGTTGGTTTTCCATGGGATCTTGGATCGTGGGGGCTTGCACACTCCCCCTTTATCCTTTTTTCATCCTATCTCTTCAACATTTGGACAATCAGTCCCCTCTTGACATATATTTTATACTTTAGTGTATTCACAAAGTGGGGGCTAAATGGAATGTCATAAATTGTCACCCTTGAAATTTTACACTATTTTTTGCTCCCCCTAAACTATTGAGTCTAATTATGCCCCTAGTTTCCTAAATTATGCATTATGATGCCTATTTTTACCATTTTCCAAGAAATTACAAGTATTGAACAAATACATTTATTTAATGTTTTTCCCTCAACACCTAAAATCCTAGAAAATAGGGCTAGGACTGGGATGCCCTTGAGCATCTGAGTCCCCCTATTTCACCGAGATCCAAATTTGAATATGTCATTGAAATTTTAACATTTGAAATTTAGATTAAAAATGTCCGCTATTGGGATTTAATTCTAGAGAAATTAGAATAAATGCCTATAAATACCTAGTTATTGCATCATTTCAAATCTAAGGGAGAATTTATGAGCATGAACTATTGTCAAGAGCAAGTCAAGAGCAACATTTCAAATTTTTTATTGCAGTAATTCAAGATCCAAGAATCATGTCAAATCCTATGTTAGTTTATGCATGCTTATGTTATCATTGTTTGTGAAGGCTAACCCTAGTTATAGGTCTCCAAGCAATTCTAGCAATCAAGCAAACAAGATCCAAGACCTTGAAGTGATGTGCATGACTTTAGTCCTTCAAGGAAGCCATTGAAGGGTGGTCAATATTAGGAATTAGGTGTTGCACACCTTGCATAATTTTTATAGTGTTTAATTTATTATTATGTGTGTGATGCACCTAGGGGACCTATAAGTATGTGCATCACTAGGAGTTAACATTCTTGGGGCCACTTTATGTTGTATGTAACATTGAGACATAATGTAAGTTGTAAAAATGCATTTATTTAGTATTGGGGAAAGTAATTTAATAAAGTACCCAATATTAAATGTGAGGACATGGTTTTGTAATCTCATGGTTTTATATAATACCATTTGGTGGTTTTGTGGGAACTTGTTTCTATAAAATAAATCACATGGGTAGTTGTCTAAGGGTGGTTTTTTGATAGGTTAGTTCTTGTTAGCATTTGTGAGGGTCGAAGCATGGCATGGGATGTGTGGTTACATGCTTGTTCACACAAAATGCTTGTTGATGGCTTGATGCTTCAATGGTGTTCATGGAGAGCTGTAAAGATATATTGTAATGTTTATTCTTGAACAATACATGAGTCATGGATGCTTTTGGAAGCTGGGTTTTTCCCTCTTGAGAGTTTTCTCGGGGTATATCTTGTGTCATCTTTTCATAGGTATCTTGTCTATTCTCTTGCATATGAATTTTGAATACTTATTTGTATAGATTTCTCTTTTGGACTATGTGGAAATTGTCATTAGATGGCTACAAGGTTCCTTTCATTTGTTGTTAGAGCCATGGTTGTGGTTGTATAACCCTAGGTTGAAAAAATCTTGTTTAAGTTTGAATTTATGGTATTTCTTGAGAGAATGAAAGACATGGCAATATATGAGGGTTTTGGGTTTGTTGTTATGATGGATGTGCATTCAAATGAGATTTTTTTAGGGGAATTGTTGTAGATGAATCTCTGGGACGAAATGGACCTCATTGTTGGATTTAGGTTGGCCAAGAGACGAAAAATGATATAAAATTTGACCTGTTTTAGTCACTGTGAAAAAATAATTTTTTTACCCTCCTTGTCCCTATTGCACAATTGTATGGTTGTCAATGCACTTGCAGAGAATAAAATAATTTTTTTTTTTTGATCCATCGGCTTTATTTTCCCGCAAAATGAAAAATATTATAAAAAATGAAAAATTATTGAAATTATGAAAAGAAAAATAAAATAAAATAAAAAATATAGTAGGTGGGGGACTATAGACCCTTGTACCTATGGATATCAATAGACATACTATGTGAACAATCCTTGTTCATTGTACCTACCCATATCAAAGAAAAAAATAAATCCGCACATGAAATTTTAAAATGCAAATTTTGAAATTTATTAAGTTTTAAAAACTTTGAATAGAAAACATTTAAAACCTTTAATTAAAATCTAAACCACATGCCACCCCACTCATAAATTTTTGAAATTAAATTAAATTTTTAGAGCTACCCGAAATTTATTGATTTTTTTTTTTGAAAATTAAATTCGTTTTAATAAGCAAGTGGGGACCACTTGAGAGTTGCCTATATAGTGAAATTGACCATTTTTTTCAAATAGATATAACTTTCACCCAAATTGCTAAATTTTTGAATTCTTATACTCGTTAGAAAGCTCTCTCTGAGCACTACGTTGTGGTATAGGTTTGGTTTCCTAGTTTTTCTATTTCAACTAGTTTTTGGAGCCTAAAATCTTGATGTTCTTGGTTTCACAATTTTGAGCATAACTTTTTCCTACTGAATCAATTTTTCAATTTCGAATAGGTGTTGAGAGCATGTTTAGTGTATTTCATAGTGATGTTGATAGTTTCTCAATTTTCTGGGCAGAGAGAGTTGTGCACTTGTTTGAACACTTGTGGGTGCTTGAGATTTGGGTTATGATTGTGTGCGCATCCGAATGACTCAAGAGGTGAAACCTTGAGGGTGTACATGTTTTCATGTGATTTTAATGATGGTACAACTAATTATTAGTTTGATGCTTCTTGGTACAAGTTTACATGTGTTTTTCAGAGTTGGACTTTGATGGTGATAGGTACATAGGTTGTCTTCAATTTTCAGGACATGGGTTGACATGATTTAAGACTTAGAGTCTTGTGTGGGTGATAGTTGAGTGTAGGTGCATCATTGGTGTTGATTATGGTGTCATGCTTATGTAGGTACACTTTTGCATTAACACGACATAATCAAGATTATGGTGTTTTGGTAGTGATTTGGTTTGGTGTTAGGAGATTGTTTCTTATCTCCTAGATGCTTGTTTGGTTCCTTGACTATGGTACTTGGGTGTGGAAATGTTTGGAAAATTAAATCTAAGGTTGATTTGGTGTTTGAGTCATTTGGTCTACATGATTATTCTCTTTAATATCTCAGTTTGTAGTCTACTAATGTGATGATGAGTTTGCATGTTTTAGTGATTAGATCTATGAGTAATGTGATTGGTAGGTATGCAAAAACTATTGATTGCAATGGGATGACTCATATGTGGAATGTCTATATCTACTAGGTTTGATTCATTGTTGTTGCAAACTTTGTTAGTTGGCATTGCCTGTGGTCATTTGGATATTGGTATATGTGCTTTGAGATGAGATGATGGATGGTGTTTATAGTACTTGGATAGACGGCTATGGGACTTGTAGCATGATGGTTTTATCACTTTGTCCTAGATTTCTTGGTTACACTTTTTAGTGGGAGCTTTTGATAGTGATGGATTGGTGGTTTTAGATTTATTCTTGATGGTTTGTTGGTGGTTGTATCTTCTCTTCTTGGAGATCTTAGTTTCACTTGATGTTATTGACATTTCAATTGTGTGTGTAGACCTGAATGATCTTCATTTAGGATATGGTTATCATGTTTCCATGGAGAGGTTGGCATCACGGTTTAGTGGGAGCTTGTGGTGATAATGTGTATTCACCATTTAATGATGGATGATCTTTTATAGTGTTTGTTGGTGTCATGGATGGACTCTTGGATCATGTTTTTATGCAATGAGGGTTTTTTGACATCTTGGGTTTCATTGATAGGAGGTGGTTATCTTCATGTGATTGGAGTTGTTGATTCTTGGTTTAGAGCGTTTTGGTATTATGACACGATGCACTCTTGATTGTAGATTAGAGTTTGGAATATACATGTTCTCTTGAGACTAGGATGTATGCATTGTTGCATGTGATCTCCTAGGAGGAGATGGTTAGATCATGTTTTTATGTTTATGTTCATGATTCATGATTGGATCTTTGAAATTGATCTTGTTTGGTTATGTTTGTATTGAGTACATGATCATTTTCTTGATTACTTCATGATGGTGCTATGTTTCATTTGGAGTTTGGCATGCATTGATCGATTATAGGTGCTCATGAATACATGGAGACCTAGGTGAGGATTGGAGATATCTTGTGATTAGAGACATGTGTTGAGATGGATACTCTTGATGAGATTCCAATAGGAATTTTGAGGAGTCTAGACCTGGGTTGGATGTGATTCCAACATGGACCTATGAGGAGAGTGTTCTTGGATGAGTCATGATGAATTGGATAACTTGGAGGAGCATTCTCATTCCCACTCTTGGTCTACTCGAAGGTTTACTTGAGAGGTATTTCCCATTATTTATTTCAGGTGCATTATATTTTTGCTCTGTCTTCTCATGCATATGGATCTCGAGCTATGGATATTTGGTTTTGGAGGGTTCATTTGAGGAGTGTTGGCATGTTTATCTCCTCATGCATTGTGATTACATTCATTGATGTTGAGTTTAGGAGATGTATTTGGCTGATTTCATTATATGGGAATGGATATTGAGTTTGATCTTCTTGTTTTGAGAGGCTTACATCCATGTTAGCTACATGATACATATGTTATGTTTGATCTTGGTGATTGACAAGTTGGGTTTTTTTATGGATTTTCTTTTGGGTTGTTGTGGAGGAGATCACACTTGAGACAATTAGCATTTAGATGTGTATGTAGGAATTTATTTAAGTGTATGATGTGCATTATTTCTCTCTTTGGTCTTGGTTATCTTCCTATATTTTTTGTTTCACATTACATTGATTTTGAGGTTTGGTTGGAACTATTGTGATCACTAGCTTATGGTCATGTGTTTTCACTAATGTTCTTGGGTGATGACATGGAGGTTCCTTTATCTCTTTCCTTTGTTGGGTGCGGAGAACATGGGAGAGATGTGGTGAGAGTTGTTCTTACATGTTATTGGTTTATAGGTTTTGCATATCATTGTGGATGTTCCTTGGTACTACATGATGTTGTTTCCACCTTATAAGTGGTGATATTGGTAGACTTAGTATGCCTTGATCATTTTCAGATTTGCGTTACCCTTGCAGTGGGAGTTCCTAGATGTGTATTCTCTTTCATTGATAGGTTTGCACATGGATCTTGTGATTGTAGTTTATGGGTGTATAAGTTGATGGCATGAGTTAATATGTTTTGTATACCTTGGAGGTATGGATAGTTGGATGTGTTAGCACTTTATGTGGGTGCTATTTCAGCTATGGTTAGTGTATCTTGATAGCTACTAATGCATATTGATACCTTTAGATTGAGTGCTTGTGTTTGGGATATTAGTTGAGGTAGGACTTATGCTTCGTTGTGGCAGATTGTGTGGCTTCTCTTTGGATGGCTTCATATATTTGTGCATTGGCATGATGGAGGAAGAGAGCCTTCTTGTTTGGGATGTTGGTCACCTTGTTTCTTGTTACATGTATCTTGATGGAGCACATAAAGCACTTTCATTCCTTGATGGTATATGTGGCTATAGAGATTGTTCCCTTGTTCTTGTTTTGAGGCTACTTGTTACCCCTTATGCAATGTATACAATCGGGAGAATGTTAGGAATTAGGTGTTGTAGACCTTGCATAATGTTTATAATGTAATTTATTATTTTGTGTGAGATGCACCTAGGAGACCTAGAAGTATGTGTATCACTAGGAGTTAACATTCTTGGGGTCACTTTATGTTGTATGTAACATTGGGACATAATGTAAGTTGTAAAAATATGTTTATTTAATATTGGAGAAAATAATTTAATAAAGTACCCAATATTAAATGTGGGGACATGGTTTTGTAATCTCATGGTTTTATGTAATACCACTTGGTTTTGTGGGATCTCGTTTCTATAAAAACAACCACATGGCTAGTTGTTTAAGGTTGTCTGTTTGATAGGTTAGCTCTTGTTAGAATTTGTGAGGGTTGAAGCATGGCATGTGATGTATGGTTACATTCTTGTTCACATGAAGTTCTTGTTGAGGGTTTGATGCTTCAATGGTGTTCATGGAGAGCTATGAAGATGTATTGTAATGTTTATTGCTGAATAATACATGAGTCATGGATGCTTTTTGAGGATGAGTTTTTCTCTCTTGAGGGTTTTCTTAGGGTTTATCTTGTGTCATCTTTTTATGGTCATGTTGTATATTTTATTGCATATGGATTCTGAATATTTATTTGCATATATTTCTCTTTTGGCTTATGTGGAAATTGTCATTAGATGGCTACAAGTCTCCTTTTAGTGAGTTGCAACACTTTTTTGATTCACCATTCCTTCCTATCATTTATCCATTTTTTACAATTGACATTTCCATTGTGGAAGTGGAAACACTAACACGGGGTTTGAATAAGGCAAGCCCCTAAATAGCACAATATTTTCCCTCTATTTGAATGTGCAAGTTTCAGGTTTGGAGAAGATTGAAGTAAGTTTGAAGATCATTTATTCATTGTTGCATTCAAATCCCTACACCTTGTCAACCCACAAAAACTCACCTACTAAATTATTCGATAGTGATCCAACAATTTTCAAGCAAAAACAAGTCCCATATTTGACATCAGAGGACTACAAAAGCAAAGGACACCCCTACAAGGATAGAGATGCCCTTGGGTGCCTATGTCATCCTATAGTGACTGAATCTAAATTTTCAAGATAGGTACACAACTCTTTTCCCTTCCTAGATCTACTTGCAAATATTTGTTTTAGTCTATCAGTTATCGAGATCTTGCAATTTTAATACTAGGGCACATAGTCTAATTAGGTTAATCAAATCAAATCAATTCAATTCCAATCCATTTACAAGCTCAAAAAGATGTAAATATAGGTTTTATTGGCTCAAATTCATGGTTGAAATTTAGTATAATCATCTTTTTGATTTGCATCTAAACCATCAATTTTAGGGTGTGCTATGAACTTCTCTTGCACTCTTAGGATCTTTCACCTAAAAGGAGAGAGATAGAACCCCAAAATTGAAGTGTTTCACTCAAATTGAGGAATGTATGATGTAATTATGACTAAATGCAATGATCAAGATACAAAAAAGTGATGGAATTGATTTTTAATGCAAAACTAATGAAATATTAAGTATTTGAAAACATAGTGTGATATGCAAAAATACCTAAAAATGAATGCAAATTACAACAAAAATGGATGAAACTGAAAGTGTGCACCTAAGATCTTGTTGGAGAATATAAATGACATTTGAAATGCTATTGATCCTAATTTTTAGGCCTGGTGGGACTCATTCGCCATTTTAGGCGAATCAGTCCTAGTTTTGGGAAATTGTTCTGGAGCCCGTTTTAGACAAATGGGTGTCCAAAAATGCAAAAAACCAAACTATAGCATGGAAGTGGGACTCATTCATCACCCATGGTGAATGAGTCCAATTTTGAATTTCTAAAGATTCAAAGGTGAAATGGGAGCCTTTGGTCTGCATTTTCTGCTTCTCCAGGTGTCTGGTTTTGAAATTGTCAGATTCGGGCATGAAAGTGAATTTTTGTGGGTATTTTGACTTATCCAATGAAGAGATGACTTGAAATTTTTTTCAATGCAATATTCAATTATTTCTAAGCCTCCAAGATGTCTAAATCTACAAACATGTAAGAAGAGAAGAAATGTTGGAAGTTAGGGCATAGGGGTTTGCCTTGGTCAAACCCCTTTTAGGTAATTAAACCAAATGAAGAAAATAATGTAATGAAGCATGCAAAAACTGAGTTATTACCTTCCTTGATGATTGATCTTGATTGTCTACAACAAAACATGAAGAATCTTCCCTTGAATGTCTTAGGAAACTATCTTGATGACTTGTAATGATGAAACCCTAACTTGCTTGACTTGAAAGAGAAGATGGATGATGGATGAATGATAAGAGATGTGTGAATGAGTTATGAGATGTAAATTAGGGTTTGGAGACTTAATTTTATAGGAAATTATCCTAATTTTCTCATAAATTGGATCCCCAAGGCCGACATAAAGAAAAATTAAACTTAAAACCTGAGTTTTCCTCCTCAAAAGTTAAAATTGACCCAAATGGGACTCATTTTCCACCTTGGATGAATCAATCCCACGTTGTAGGGACTCATTCACCATAAATGGAAACTTAGTCCCAGATGGGTCCATTTGCCAGCTTGGTTGTTGGAGAATGAGAAATTTTAGTTCTTATGTTGATTTCTTCGGGTATTTGATCAAATTAAGCCTCAAAATGCACAATATGGGGAAATAGGGGCCTATTAATGATGATGTAAAGGTTAATTAGGGCTTGGGACACAAAATTCAATGTGAAAGTGTGATTAAATACAATTTACAATAGTAAATGAGGTCCACATAGCCTAGAAAGGCACAACATCCAATGTGAATGTGTAAGACACATTAAAACACTAGATTAACATTAAGTTTATTTTAAAATCCTTATAGATTGATGTGATAATGTCATTAAACACATTTTATAATGTTGAATTAAGGGAAAATGGGTTCATTAATTCTAGAAAAGCGTGAGTCTTTTACAACACTTTACAACACCTTTACAAGACATTGTTAAATGCATTTGAAAGGGACCAAGACCTAGTGTGGATGTGAAAAACACCTCACAACACCAAACCAAGGCCTTGTTAAGTCTAGTTTATCATCAATTATTCCCCAAATCAAGCTAGTTGCATTTTTTCTATGGTACAACATCCTAATGTTTCTTTGAAAAAGGAGAAAAATTAATCCTTAGACATTAAACTTAGGGTTTCATTTTTCTATGATATAGTTCATTCAATTATATATAATTAAAAATTGTTAGCCAAAGATGCTCCTAACCCCATTTTGAATGTTCTCACATAGTTATGAATTTATCACACATCTTACAATGTCATAGATAGACTTACACATGTCATGATTCAAATGCCTAGTGTTGATTGTGTCATACAGGGAATCCTAAGATTCCTCTAGGAGTGGCACACCAATCTATGAGAGGCAACAAATTACAACAAAATATTAAATTTTTTACAATTTTTTTAAGACACATGAGTTTTACAACACCAAATCCTAACATTCTCTCACTTGTTTGCATTACAAAAATATAAAATATTATCAAATAGAAAACTAATTATTAGGGGTAGAGATGCCCATAGCCAACTTGCACTGACTAAGATTCTTTATGCTCATTAACTTAGCAATGAATTTAGAAATCTAATTGAAAAGTCAAACTTCTCAATTAAAAATCTCTTGTCCTTCACCACGTCTTAAAAAAATTGATATTACAAATCAATTTGATTTGTTTATGCATGAAACATAGGGTTCTTGGCCAAATTAGTTGCACTCTTAACTATCATAGTCAATTTTTATTGAATTTTTCAATAGTCCCACATGTGAACATAATCTTTGAAGCCACAATAACTCTTTACAAGCATGAGTAATTTCCATGCACTTAGTTTCAGTAGTCAAAAGAATGCCTTGCCTCTTGGTCATCTAACTACACCACTAAACAAGTTAAATAGATAATTGATAGTGGATTTATTGCTATTATGTCACCAACCTAGTCTACATCAATAAGAACTTGTATGTCCAACTGCTTGTGCAAATTAGGCTCTCCTTGGTAGAAAATATAATACTCTAAAGTAACGTCAACGATATTTGTAAAAAAATTTCATCACAATATAATTTATTTGATTAGACATATGTTCACTAAGGACTATCATTGTTTGGGTAATATTTAGTTTTATACAAAATACATAAGGCATCTAATAACACTAACATATGGAACATGACTTATGTCCTCTATTTCATCTTGTCTTAGGATATTGTTTCACATATAACTTTGTTTTTGATTATTTAATCTGCAAAAGGGATCCGATCCCAAAAGTTCAGAGAATTAACAACTTAAAATATAACAAAAAGACATTGAAATGGCACACAAACCCAACAAAACAACTAAACAAGCTATAGGAAAAAACCAGGAGCAACACTTACTAATAAGGTTTCAATCTACAATCAAGGAATCCAAATAATCCTCCTATGCTTCCTTCTCCTCATTCAACAACACCCTTTCATTCTTGTCCTCTATAATTTAGGAATCCTTGTCCTTAGAATGTTTCCTTTTTTTTTTCTTAAATTTTGACTATCCAAAAACAGTTCCCATAACTGCCTTTTTCATAACTTATTTTATAGTAATAATTATGGCTGGATTTGTTTCCATTCTCTTTATTTTCTCATGGTAGCTGCTAGCATCCATCTTCTTCTCCAACTTCTACACCTAGTTCTGGAATTTCGTTATCTCAACATTTTCACTACCCATTGTTTCTTTCTCTATAGTAGGAGAAGAAATCATTTCTTCTTCCCTATCCTTATCATCCTCAAACCTATGAGAAGGTGGGTAACATTTCCTATCTCAAAAATCTTAGTTTCCTCTTCTTCAAGCTCCTCACTTTCTTTTGTAATTTCTTCTTCATCATTGCTATTGTCTTTCACAATAATGTCATCCTCATCCACTTCATAGTTCTCTTGAGATTTATCAAAATATTTATGAGAAGAGTCCTCCCCCGATCTATCATCTTTTTGGGGGAGAAAATTCTCATCATCATAGTACTCATCATCAATATCAACCATTATTTGTTTTCCTTTAAGAATTTTTATGTTTTTAGTAGTAGAGGCTTTGACCAACCTAGTTGATCTTCTACCCCTCATAAAATTCAAACAACTCTAAACCACCCCTTCATTATCTTTTTCATCTCCCTCAACATCAAAAAGGTCAATGGTCCCACATATAACTTTGTTTCTACATAATAAAATAGTCATAACTTAGATTCTTGCATCTTGAAAGGTTGCAGCATATAGTTAACATACTTATTGACTCAGCCAAAAGTTTCTATGTTAACCCTATCTCTCATAATCTCCATTTCAAATGTAACAACCCCCAAATATTTCATTTCACGTTGTAATGAAAGTTGAGAGTTAAGTACCCTAATAATATATTTATTTTCATCAACATATAAAATAAATAATACACTAATTATCAATTTGTTTAAAATTAACATAGTAATCAATATTTTCTTTAACAAATCCCAACTTCAAAAACCTAGTTATTAAACTTTTGATACCACATCTTGGGTGATTTATTCAAGTTGTATAGAGACTTCTTCAATTTGAAACCAAATTTTTCTTGTCTTTTACTACATATAGTCTTAGGCTATGTCATGTATATTTCTTCCTTTGAATCCCCATGGAAAAATATTTCCTTTAAGATCCATTTTCTCAATCTCAAGGTCATATGTCACACATACATATAATACAAATCCAATGGAAGTTAACTTTGCAATTGAGAAGAAATCCTCACAAAAATCTATTCCATCAAGCTAATAATAACCTTTTCCACCAATCTCACCTTGTAATTTCATTTTTTTACTCAAAACTTAACTTCTTCTTAAAGAGTCATTTACAATCAACATGTTTCACTCCTTTGGGTAATGGACCCAATTTCCAAGTCTCGCTCTTCTAGAAAGTAGCCATTTCCTCATCCATGGCCTTTTAGAACTTACTCTTCTTTTATTCAATTTCCTTCTTCATAGTTTTAAGATCATCATCATTGCGATATAAAATTAAAATATAATAAAATTTGATGGGTTATATCTATACCTTTCAAGTGCTCTCCTAAATTGAATGGACCTCTTAACTAGGGGAGAGTGAGGTTCTTCTGAACTCTCATTTGCATCAATTCCATCTATATATTTCTTTTGAACCTCTAGTTTAACTTCAAGTTTAGTCTTCTTAATCTTTCAAAACCACTGAACCTCATTTTTCACTTCTCTACCTTGTTCTAGAAGGGAAAATTTAACTTGTCTAAAGATAACATTATATTTATAAACTTTCATCCCTATCTTAGAATTCCAAAGCTTTCATTCTTTCACACCTTTGTTGTAAGTGATGGAAATAAATTTTTTTGTCACATGAAATTGCACCCTGCTAAACATGGGGTTCGATGTTCTAATGACACCATGGAAATGACCTCAAGGTATGGGACCTTGCAAGTTGAGGTCGAGTCTCTAGAGAAAGCTGACTTCCTATTTTGATCCAAGTGCAATGTGTTGGTCCAGCCTAGCACATGAAATCCTACCACTACCATACTCTAACAACTCACAAGGGAAAAGGGGAAGAAGGAATACATGAAAGGAAAATGGGAGGTGGTACACCAAGATGGAAAATTTGTTTCTTCCTGACTGGGATTTCACAAAAGCATCAATGAAGAAGGAATAGGGGACTCACATAGTTCTTTTTTTGATCGATTCCCAGAGGAAAACATGGATGTTAGGGTTTAACAAGGTGCTAGAAGGAAAGGGAGATTCTCAAACAACAATTGTTAACAATTTAACTCAAAAATATATGCATGGAAAGAGAGAACAAGCACCCAAATATGTAGGTAATGAAACTTACACAATCATAAACAAGCTAAGAAAAGGAAAGATTAATATATTTCATTTGTGTAGAGGTGTAGTGTAGAAACCTATACTCCTTTCTATGTGATAACACAATTTCACACTTAATTTGGACCTATTTTAGTGACCTTACATTTATGCACTTTTACCCTTCATAGATAGGCCCCTAATCCTATTTTTTTTACAAGGTAAGTCGTTACCTAGGGTGTAACACTCCTAAAATCAATGAGAATCATGTGAATTAACACATAGGTTATTCACCATATAATAACATTATTATGTATTGGTTTACATATCCTCTTGCTTGCACGTAGGGTGGCAATGATATGATGTTTGTAATAGCCAAGTATCCTTGATATAATTTTTGTATTACCTTACTTGGACTTCATTTCATTTCCTTCATCTGCTTGCACTCTTCGCTATGATTTTTAGAAGACTTTGGAAGCGTGTCTCGATCAACTCAATGTGCATGTTGCTTCCCATGATTCTTTAGAATTTAATGCATTTGTGTCCCGTTATTCTCACCATCTTGTCGAATAACGATTTGAAGGTACCTAAAAATCACACATAGTTTCCTTTTAATAACTGCAATATGAATGAGAAAGAGAAAGGGCTTGGATTTTTAACAATGGAGACTCCTATTTTTCTTCAGAGTAGAAAAAGCCAACTCAATTTCATGTGAAAGATAACTAACCATCGCCTGAAAAATGTGTTAGTGGAGAATGATTATTTGACCCTTAAGCTATTTGTTTGAATTTGGGGAAGGAATTCTTAATTTCAAGGTTGCGATATCGAGTCAATTCTGACATCTCTTCTCAGTTTATAGCATCCATTTTAGATATTAGGGTGTCCAAGGAGATAGTATCCATCCTTACTAGAGATATATTTGATGCAAGTTTACTTGAGAGTTTGGATGAGGCACTTGAAGCCTCCCATTTGGGTGAGGGGGTTCCTCGACCCAAGGATTTGGGCTGCCATCGAGATCCAGATGTTGAGTTTCTATTGTTTCTACTTGACCTTTCAAGAAATGAGTATTGGATTCATTGCTTCAAGGTTAAAGTTGGCTATGATTTCTTGAAGCATTTATACAATTATATTCCTATTCATTATTTTTAGTGGATTTCCCATTTTTTTGAATTTGATGAAGATTGGACCTACCTACAACCAATCGGAAGGATTCCTAAAGGTACAGTTCCATGATTTGTCATATTTTAAAGTATAGCAAAAAGTAAAACTAGGTTAAAGTTTAAGAATAAATGATAGAATATGAAAGGATAATGTAAAATGCTAAAAAAGGAGCACAAATTTGGTAAGCCCCTTTTGTAGTTAGGGCACACCAAAGTTTTACCCTATGTTTTAGTCAAAATATTATAAGTTTAGGGTTAAATTTTTCAATGTCTAAGACAATCAGTATGGGATTATTTGGTTTGGTTATGAAATGTGTAAATTCTGGACTCTATAAATCATTTTTAATGAAGACTATACATGTGCTATTACATATATCTTTAGTTCATATCAAATTTGGAATTTTGAATTATAATTATCAATTTGAAAGTTTGTATGCTCTTTCTATTTTCATGCACTTTTAGTTTTAAACCCTACAATGGGATTTTGAATTGTGGTTATTCTATACTACTTCAAATTATGTGGGTTGAATGTTGTATTTTTGATTTTTGGCTTGCTAAAGTCTAATATTACATTTCCAATGTGTGATAGCCATTTTGTGAAAAACACCTAGGGTTTGTAATGGATGCTTCATATTATTTATCAAATATTAAGAAGCGAAAAGAGGTTGTAGGGCTACAGGATATCACTGTCTTTTAAATGTGTTCAATGGATTCTTTCTTCATAGAAGAATAACACCCCTTTGAAGATTTGACTTTATGACCTAAGGTTGTTCCCTTAGCTTAAATGCTAAAATCCGAATCCCCTTCAACCCTTTAGGAAAACTTTATTTTATCTTGTGAAAGTATAGATGAAAGGATATGTTTGAGCCTATTGCATATGTCAGTAACAAGGTGTGGATGCCAAGTTTGAGTTTTAGAAGTGAAGTTTGAAGTATCTTAGGAATTTATAGGCTAACTAAATTTTTTATTAGTGTTTTCCTATTTTTGTACATGTTTAATTCTAGAGTTGATGTGCTTTGTTATGTCTGGGTGCTATTTATTGATGCAATTTTTATCCATTGTTCTACTAATACTTCAGTATTAAATCTTTTAGACCTTCCCAATTATTGGGATCTTATTCCATGATGATTTATTTATCCTTTCTAACACCAATATTGGCCAATAGGTCCACAACCCCATTGGCCTCTTTGAATACATGTGTTAATGAGAAGTCCTTGAATTGTTCCAACAATTCCCATACTTTTTGGACACGATTCTATAGTTTCCAATTGGGCGTTTCTTTTTTCCTTATTGCTTGTATGCAAACAATGAATCCCCTTCCACTTCTATGTGTTTGATGTTGTTCCCTTTGCACAACCACAAACCTAGAGCCAATGCCTCAATTTCATCCCCATTATTGGTTGCAATGCCAATATTTTTGGATAGAGACCATTTACATATACCTTCACTATTCCTAATAGTACAACCATTGGGCCCAAATTTCCATTTGTTGAGCCATCAAAGTTAAGTTTGAATTGTCTTGTACTAGGAATTTCCATACTACCCCTTTCCTGGTTCCTACTTTATCTTTTAAGTGCCCTTTGGGCCTTTTCAACTTTTCCCATTTCTTCTGTATTTCCTCATCCCACTTTATGAACTTTGTGTTTGATTTGATTCTAATTTTTTCATTTAACAATTCACATAACCATTCCTCAAATTTTTGTACTAGTTTGGGTGGAGTTTACCATAGGACCTTACAAAGATAAAATTCTCTGTGATATTGTTCCAATGGATTTGTACCACCTACTCCTTGGAAGGCCTTGGCAATTTGATTGGAAGGCCAAGTATGATGGATACACGAATGAGTATGTAATCGTAAAGGATGGTGTCACATACACCCTTTCACCTCTACAAGAAGATGATGGTGTTGTTCATCAAGGTCCTAGTGTAATGGTTGTCAAGGAAAATGTGTTCTTGAAAGATCTAGAGAAGGAAGAAGTTGGTTTTGCAATTGTTGGTAAGCCAATCTCTAATGTTGCAGCAGACAAAGAGGAGATTCCAAATGAAGTGAAGGATTTGTTAGACAAGTATGAACATATAGGAACAAGGGAGTTTCCAAATGAATTTCCTCCTATTAGAGATGTGAGTCATCACATTGACCTTATGTTGGGTGCAAGTCTGCCAAACAAGGCAACATACAAGATGACACCTCAACAAAATGAGGAGATTATAAAAAAAGTTTAGGAGTTGTTAGATAAAGGGATGATAAGGGAGAGTTAAGCCCTTGTGTTGTGCTTACAATATTAGCACCTAAGAAGTATGGTGATTGTAGGCTTTGTATAGACTCAAGAGAAATAAATAAGATCACTATTAGATATAGATTTCCTATACCCCAGATGGAGGACTTGTTGGATAGTTTGGATGGTGCAAGGTATTTCTATAAGATTGATTTGAAAAGTGGATATCATTAGATTAGAATAAGGGAAGGAGATGAGTGGGAGACTACCTTTAAGACTAATGAAGGATTATATGAATGGCTAGTGATGCCATTTGGACTATCAAACACCCCAAGTACATTCATGAGGCTGATGAATGAGGTCTTCAAGCATTTCATTGGAAAATTTGTAGTGGTATACTTGGATGAAATTATTCTATTTGGTAAGAAGAAATAGGATCACTTGGAACACCTTTATAAGGTCTTGAATAGACTCAATGAGGAGAAGTTAATGATCAATCTCAAGAAGTGCGAGTTTATGAAGAGAGAGCTTGTCTACCTTGGATTTGTGATCTTAGAAGGAACATTGAGAATGGATCCTACAAAGGTTGAAGCGATACTTAGTTGACCAAAACCTACATTAGTTGGAGAATTCAGGAGCTTCCATGGGTTAGAAATTTTTTATAGAAAGTTCATCAAGAACTTTAGTCACATATGTGCACCAATGATTGACAACATCAAGGGTGTAAAGAAGAACAAGTTTTGTTGGACTACAGATGCAGATAGAAGTTTTGAATACATGAAGTCAAGAGTGGCACAAAGGCCTATTCTCACACTCCCTGATTTTGATAAAGTGTTCATTATGGAATGTGATGCAAGTGGGTTTTCTATAGGTGCAGTTTTGAGCCAAGATGGGAAACCGGTTGCCTCTTTCAATGAGAAACTCAATGATGCCAAGAAGAAGTACTCCACATATAACCTTGAAATTTATGCCATGGTACAATCTCTCAAGAAATGGAGACATTATCTCTTACCAAAGGATTTTTTTTTGTTTACAGATAACCATGCATTAAGTTACTTGAATACCCAAGACAAGTTGAATCATAGGCACATGAAGTGGATGGAGTACTTGCAGGCCTATACATTTTCAATCAAGCATAAGAGAAGATAAGAAAACAAGGTTTCTAATGCCCTGAGTAGAAGAAATGATGGTGGAAGAGGTACAACTCCAAAGCATGGGGATAGATTCATTGAAAGGTATGTATGAGCATGATGATGACTTTAAAGATGCATATGTTGTTTGCAGTTAGTTTCAAGATGGTTTTCACAATGAATATGCAGATTTTGTGTTGAAAAATAGTTTTTTATTCAAAGGGTCTCAGTTGTGTGTGCCTAAGTGTTCCATGAGGGAAAATTTGATAAGGGAGAAGCACTATGGTAGTTTGAGTGGACATTTTTGGTTTGAAAAAACTTTGGAGCAGGTTAAGAGGTTTTATCATTGGCGAAGGATGCATATTGATGTCAAGAATTTTGTGGAAGGTTGTGGGATATGTCAAAGAGCCAAAGGATCTAGCTCTAATGTAGGTTTATACCAACCTTTACTTGTTCCTAACCATCCATGGGAGTCAATAAGCATGGAATTTGTTTTGGGTCTGCCTAAGACACAAAGAGGGTATGCCAATGTTTATGTTGTTGTAGATAGATTAAGCAAGATGGCCCATTTCATTTCATGTAGAAGTACTAATGATGCATCTCACATAGATAGTTTTTTCTAAAAGAGATTGTGAGGATTCATGGTCTGCCTTTGAGTATCATGTCTGATAGGGATTCAAAATTCATAGGTCATTTTTGGAGGATGTTGTGGAAAAAGTTGGGTACCAATCTAAAATTTAGTTCAGCCTACCATCCACAAATGGATGGCCAAACTGAGGTTGTAAATAGGTCTCTTGGGAACTTTTTAAGGTGCCTAATAAAGGAGCATGGTGAGTCATGGGACCTTATACTTCCTCAAGCAGAATATGTATACAATGGCTCTATTAATAGAAGCATTAGAAGCAGTCCATTTGAGGTTATTTATGGGATGAATCCAAGAGGCATATATGAACTTAGGGATTTGAGAGACATGGAGAAAATGAGTGTAGCAGGAGAAGACTTTTCCATAGCTATGAAAGACATTCATGAGCAAGTCAGAGAATTTGAAGAAGAGTGTGGAGAAGTATAAGGAGAAAGTTGATTTGAGAAGGAAGTATGTTTAGTTCAAAGTTGTTGATTTGGTGCTTGCACATCTTAGGAAAAATAGGCTTCCTAAAGGAAAATACACCAAGTTGATGATGAAAAAGATTGGTCCTTGTAGGATAGTGCACAAATTTGGACACAATGCCTATGAGATAGAAATCCCTCTTGGAGTTGCTATCTCACCTATTTTCAATGTTTCTGATTTATATCCTTTTAATGGTATTGTGAATGCAGTTGATGTTGTAGGTACTACAGGAGCTGAAGATGATGAATGGGTTAAGGATCTACCTCCTAGTCGACCAATGTAGCTTGAAAGCATAGTAGATACAAGAGAGATCAAGAGAATTAGGATGAAGGTGTATAATGAATACTTGGTAAAATGGAAAGATATACCAATTGAAGATGCTCAATGGATGATAGAAGATGATATCAAACAACATGGAGCTTCAGTTCAAGAGCTCATTTCATCAGGAGGATGAAATATTTTCCACCCCGGTTGAATGGTGCAGGAGCACCTTTGTCAATTTTGGCTTGTTAATGCATTTTGGAGTCTTGGTCTAGGTTTGTCCTAGTTTGATGTTAATAAGGTCTAATTGATCAAATTATTATGTAAATAAGGTCATATGAGGTCTTAGTAGTGTTGTGTTTAAAATTTTTCAATAATGAAGCAAAGTTGTAAAAGTTGCATTTATACAATTTTGTCATTTTTGAAGGTTAGTTGAAGATGAATGGTCATCATTTCAAATTTCAATTGTGGACCATTGGTGTTTGATGAAAAAATGTTTAAAAATCCTCTAACATCATCGAGGCAAGGTTGTTGTATAATTTGGTGAATGAAACATTGTTGCTCTATTTTGGTGTGTTAATTTTGTTTTTTTTTTCGCATTTCCATACTTTGTACAGCTCCATACAAAAATATGATATTGTAAAACCAATTTGAAGTGGTGTGACACTATATTATCTTTCACTTGAATCAAGTTAGAGAGTTTTTCATCCGGATTTGAAGGAGATAAAGCCAAATTTTTGAAGGTTGCTTTGTTTGCTAGGGTTTCTAGGGTTTTGTGAGAAAACCATGTCAAAATAGGCCATTCCACTATAGGAAAATTTTGTAGCTTGGTGGAATGGGCCTCTTAGGTTTATTATTTGATATTTTCATTGTTTTAGAGTAGGGTGATAGTGTTAGGAGGGTTTTTGCACATGCCCTAGTCTAGCATCTCCATGTGCTAGGCTTGAATTTGATAGAAATTGCTTAGGACAACAGATTTTTGGAGTGTTTTGATGAAAATAATTGTAGAATTGGACCCTATATGATTGGTTGGACCTATTGGTGAATATTTTCAAGTTTTTAAAGAAAGGTTTTGTGTACTTCCTTTGGAAAAGATCCCTAATTTGGCCTAAAACTAGTGTTGTAGGAAAAATTTGAGTAAAATGTTTCAAAACAACCCATTGGATTAGGTTGATATGTTGAAGGGAAGGAAAATGGGTGCTTGAATTTGTGTGGTTTAAGTATCTAATTTACCTTATTGAAGATTTACAAGCAGATAAGTGAGTTTGTTGACCTACAAGCAAGTAGGCTGGGAATTGAAGGAACTAACCCTTGAAGGGTTTGGTAGACTTGAAGACCAATTGATTATGATTTATTTAGGCCTATATCTATGGAATCCTTTCCATTTTGAGTTTATCTACCATCTATAAAGATACTATGTTATCTATTGAACCAAAATCAACTATAACTTTGTATACCTTTCCCTGAGATTTGCATGTTGTTCGAAATAGAGCTTTTCTTTGAGGGGGTTCCTTGGTGGTTGGCACCTTGATTAGTGTTCTCTTGATCATTAGGGACTCTCCAACCTCTGGTGAAACATGAAGAGAAGGTGAATTCACATTTTCTTCATCCTCCTCTTGAACTAATTGAGTCCTCCTTTCTCCACTATGAGAACTAGCACTTGGTTTGTCAGGGCACTTCCAAGTAGGATATCTGAATTGATTACAGTTATAACACCTTCCAGAGAAGGTATTAGACCCCCTTCCTTGTACATTGAACCTTCCTCTACCCCTTGGCCTTCTTCCTCTAAAATTTCCTCTTGATTCACCACTAGACTCTTGACTTGCACTTTGTTCACTTTTCCCTCTTTGTGATCCTCTTCCACTAGGGTTACCTCTACCCATAAAACTCCTTCCTCTGCCCCTTGACTTATTTTCATTCCTCCTCTTGATCTTCTCTTCAGCCTTAGTAGCCATTTGAAAGCACTCCTCTACTATCCTAGGAGTGGCAAGACTTATTTCATCTTGAATTTTAGACCTCAAACCATTCAAGTATCTGGCTACTTTCTCCTTTTCATTTTCAATATGGCCTGACCTTATGCTAAGTTTGTGGATGTCTTCAGTGTAGGCTGCCACATCCAACTCTTTTTTCTTTAGATTTTTCAATCTCCTAAAGACTTGAATCTCATAGTTAGTAGGTAAGAATTGACTCTTTACCTTCGCCACCACCCTGTCCCATGAATTGATCTTGGGATTACCTTTCCTTGTTCTCTCTTCTTGGGTGCAATTCCACCATGTCAATGTTGGTCCCTTCAATTTTTTTTTGGAAAAATTTACCTTCTTCTCTTCAACCATCTCCTTGAACTAAAAATAATTATCTAAGGAATATATCCATTCAATCACTTCTTCAACATCTATTTTTCCACAATACATAGGTAGCTCCATCTTCACATCTTGTGTCTCTCGCTTCATAGCCTTAAGCACTTGTAGAAAATTCCTCTCTTCTAGATCCATTTGTCCTTGGGATCCTCCTGGGGTGTTCTCCTCTTTGCCCTCTTCCTCTTCCTCATCTTCAGATTCACTCTCCTCTGCAAGGCACTTATCTCTCTTGTCTCTTTTCTCTAGTGCTCCCATCCTGGCTGCCATGGATTCTTGAGACTCTCTTAGGTCTCTCAACTCCCTAGCAACAACAACTGAATTACCTTTTGCAGGAATCTCCAATACTTTTCCTTAGAAATTTTCTTCTTCCAAATTCCAAACTTCTTCCAAATGATCTCAACTTAAGCTTTGATACCGCTTGATGCAGAGTAAGGAGATATAGGCCTAAACAAATCAGAATCAATTGGTCTTCAAGTCTACAAAACCCTTCAAGGGTTAGTTCCTTCAATTCCCAGCCTACTGGCTTGTAGGTCAACAAACTCAATTATTTTCTTGTAACTCTTTAAGAAGGTAAATTAGAGACTTAAACCACACACATTCAGACACTGATTTAACTTCCCTTCAACATATCAACTTGATCCAATGGGTTGTGTTGAAACATTTTACACAAATCTGTCTTGCAACACTGGTTTTAGGCCAAATTAGGCCTCTTTTCCAAAGTAATTACATTAAAAATTCTTGCAAACCCTTAAACTCTTCACCAATAGGTCCAACCAACCACATAGGGTCTAATTCTACAATTAGTTTCATCAAAACACTCCAAAAATCTATTGTCCTAAACAATTTTTATCAAATTCAAGCCTAACACATGGAGATGCTAGACTAGGGAACATGAAAAAACCCTCCTAACAATATCACCCTACTCTACAACAATGAAAATATGAAAGAATACACCTAAGAGGCCTATTCCACCAGTTATAGAATTTTCCTAAGGTGGAATGGCCTATTTTGACATGGTTTTCTCACAAAACCCTAGAAACCCTAGCAAACAAAGCAACCTTTAGAATTATGGCTTTATCTCCTTCAAATCTAGATGAAAAAGTCTCTAACTTGATTCAAATTAAAGCCAATATTGTGTCACGCCAATTCAAATTGGTTTTACAGTATTATCTTATTGTACAGAGCCGTGCAAAGCCTAGAAATATGAAAAAACACAGAATTAATACACCAAAACAAAGCAAAAATGTTTTATTCACCAAATTCTCCAATAACAACATTTCCTTGATGATGTTAGAGGATTTTTAAACATGTTTTCATCAAACACCAATAGTCCACAACTGAAATTTGAAAGGATGACTATTCATCTTCAACTAACCTTCAAAAATGACAAAATTGCATAAATGCAACTTTTACAACTTTACTTCATTATTGACAACTTTTAAACACAACACTACTAAGACCCCATATGACCTTATTTACATCATAAGTTGTTCAATTAGATCTTATTGACATCAAACTAGGACAAACCTAGACCAAGACTCCAAAATGCATTAACGAACCAAAATTGACAAAGGTGCTATTGCACCATTCCGCTTCCATTCTATTTTTATTGAAATATTCTCTTGTTCCTCTCCTTCCATATGTGAAAAAAAATCATTGAGGGAGGATTGATCCAAAATTTTTACCACAAAACTTCCCTTCTTCATTTGGGCTAGTTTCTCAACCATTCCCTTTGGTGGAGCTTCTAAATTTTAAATTTTTTGTTGTAGTTCCTTAACTTGTGGTTATCTGTTGCATCTTTTCCTTAGGGTTCGGTTTAGGGTTTTTTTTCAAAATCCCTCGTTTCAAATTTAATAGTCTTTTTCCCTAAGTTTTCTATTCCATCATTGAATTTTGGTACTCAGTTGCAAGTCATTTGAGTCACTACTTAAGCCATCAAAACTATTGAGATTATGGATGCACAATCTCTAAAGCTCCAGAGTCTACAATGGAGGACCCTTGCCAGGAAAGATAATCAACCACACAGAAAGTGTTCGAACTTAGGCATGCATAATGAAGATTCTATATTGATATACATTATGAGATTGATTACAAATGTACAAATTGCCTGATTATATAGGCAAGAATGAAAACCTAAGATGCATGAGATGTTGCCATGTGTCTTGATCTAACATGTGACAACATACCCCTATTTAACTAGATAAGGATAAGGATAGAGATAAGTTCTAGAAGGACAACTCATCTTCTAGAAGGAATCTTATCCCTACAAACAAGGAAGGGAATATTATCCCATTTATTAAATGATTTATTAAAATATAACCTAGGACTAAATGAAATATGACCTAAGTTAATTTATGCTAGTGTAATAATTAATTTAATTACACTAACACCCCCCCATAATTTCAACTTAGGGAGAAAAATGAAATGATTATGCAAGAATATGGGTCCCAACTACGAGGCAATGTTAGGTACCCATGCCCATGAAAAGATGCAGAAAATCTCCCACAACCGGAGAAAAGGGGAAAACCCAGTGGGAACAAAACCCCTCTCCAAAAAGGAGATGAAAATGCAAAAAATGTGAGATAGGATGGGAAGGATGGAGGACTCCCATATACCCCCCAAGTACACCATCCATCACATGGATACAATAGATTATCCCCCCAATAGGGAGGAAATAGAGAGACTATATAGCCCCCCCCAGAAGATGTTATCACCTACAAAAATGGTAAGTGTCTGAAGATAGAACATGATCCAATGTCGACAAACAACTTGTCTCCCTTTCAGAAGAAACAAAACCAAATGCACGTGTAGAGATGATTCCCATCCCAAATAGGAATTAAATGAAGGAAGGATGTATGTGGATGATGATGGTGTCTTTGAACTCTGCTCAAATGTCTCCTTACCTGAAGATGAAAATGCCATAGTCCCAAACAATGAAGAGGGTGACAAACCAAGACGATGTGAAAACTGATGTTGAATAGTATCCAAAGCTGGTGATGAAATGAATGTGATGGAGACTTGATAGCCCCCCTAAATGAAGCGTCTTCAAAACCACTAAAAAAATTCTAAAGCAAATCCAATGGTAGATGCTGAAGAAACCTGAAGTCTTGAATGGAATGACAAGGAAGAAGTCTCAAACATAAAATCACTGAAGAGAAACCAAGTGCCTCCAAGATAGTCTCTGGATCCCCAATCAAGGTTGAGACAAAGGGCTAAGGAGACTCAAGAGAACTCTCCAAAGTGTGATCTAAATAGAAGAGTGATACCCCCTCAAGAATTTCCTCCAAACCTGTAGAAGTAGCCAAGTCAGTGATACCTGAAACAAAGCCATCCTGTGATGCCATGTCTGAAAAATTGAATGTGTCCTGATGAATGATGATGGTGGAAGCCTCAATCAATGAATATCGACAATGAATCACTAAATGTGAAGGGATACCAACTATCTCTAATGGAGAAGAGGCACCTGAAGCAACCTTGTCAACCTCTTCAGAAAGATCAAGGCAATCAACCTCTTGCACAACAATATCATCATGGGGTACTTGATCTGAAGAATGACATTCTAAATCATGACCATCAGGGAATGATGGAGTATCTGAATCTCCACAGAGCTCCCAAAGCTTAGTCCAAAGGATGTGAGGACAGTCACAATGATCAATAGATCTCAAAACATCATAATCAACTTGTATAGCAATGATCTCCAAGATAGAGTATTTGCAACTACTCCAAGAAAATTCAAGAATACCTTCACTTGGATGAGGAACTATACCAAATAGATGTGGCAATAAATCAAGTGATTGGAGATGGTGGATGATCCCATCCTGACATTGCTTATAGTTACCTTTGTGCAATATATTCAAAGGAGTATATGCAAGCCCATAGTGAAATTTCTCCACAAAAAACAAATACACTGACCTTCAATAGCAAATAGAAGCTTCCAAGGATGATGTGCAACTGAAGTGATGTTACCTGGATCAAGAAATATTTTCCCAAGCTTCAGGATATCCAAGTTATTGATCAGATACACCAAACTGAAAAAATCAATGCAAGAGTACTTGGAGCTGAAACTGATCAAGAGGTCTAGACTGACAAAAAAAGCTCTGAATCACCTTCTTGATGCCACTGGAATCACTGAAATTCGATAAATGGTTGCGAAGTTACGAGCCTTTGAGTCTAGATTAGGGTTTTGTCTTCAATTGGCTGTAGAATTTTCTACAAGCAAAATTTCACAAAATAGATGGCACCACTGGAAAGTAGACGAAATTCTCTTTCTGACGGTATCTTGTTTGTCAATTTTTGACACCGTGGGTGAAAGTTACGATAAAATGAAAAAAATGCCTTGATTTGGCACTTAGCAGGCTAATGAGGGTCAAAAAACAAGCCCCCTAGGTGCTAGGACACGGTCGCTGATATGACCAGCACTGTTGAGTTGGCAAAAAAAATGCACCTTTGAGTGGAACAGTGGCTGGACAACGCCACTAGATGGAGCGGAGCCCTGGCTGAGGCACCCAGTCATTGATATGACCGCTGGCAAGAGGACTGAGGGCTTGGTCAGTAGTTTAATGCCGATGCAGGTAGGAATGATTGCCGATAAGCCTTCAACAGTCGGTAGGTGAGGTGGTAGCTGACAGTAAAATAACATGAGTGTTAATGGTATCCAATAGATGGAGGAGTGGATGGGCCGGTGGTCACCAACGGTCGATGAGAGAATATGCTGGTGACGATGGCTAGTGATGTAACCGGTGGGTCCCTCCCCTGCACTTCCTTTTGCAGACCAAATTCAATGTGGTCGACAATGGAATATATTCTACAAACTTAGAACTATGGGCCGACAACAAATAGAATAAAGATTTTTTAATATTGCTAAAAAGCAATTAAAAAATCAAAAGATGATTATAATATTTATGCCAATGGATAAACAAGTCTACGGATAAAGAAAAAAATAATGCCCACCATAAAATAAGCCTGATTAAATCCCAAGTATTTATGCCGATGGGGTTTTTTTAAAAAAAAATCAAAAACCCATAGAATGCCAACATATTAAAATAATTGCAATCGATATGATAAATTTTTTGCAAACTATATAGACAACCCAAATATTTTTTTTTTGCCAAAACTATATGAAAATGAGCCCGATTTTTTTTGAAATAAAAAAGTGCCTACGACTAAATTTCTTTTGCCTTAGAGGATAACTGACAAGATGGATTTTTTTACTGCAAATTTGTATGGATCGTACCAGTTGATTTTACAAACCCAAATACCTCTGATGGCTCCCAGGTTGATGAATCCGATTTTGATGATTGGGCAGGTGATCCTAGGGTTTTGAGGCCTTTTGAAGACAATGGTGAGCTCAGATCTGACTCTATCGACTTCAGAAATCAGCTTGGTCCTTGGGTGGAGTCAAGCAGCCTGCAATGGAAACCTTCATGCCTGCAAGAATCTCACACACCAACTTTCTTGATCGAGGGTGACGTTTCACTAGACAAGCTCTGATACCATGTTGAGATTATGGATGCATAGTCCCTGAAGCTCTAGAGTCTTCAATGGAGGACCCTTGCCAGGAAAGATAATCAACCACACAGAAAGTGTTCGAACTTAGGCATGAACAATGGAGATTCTATATTGATCTACATTATGAGATTGATTACAAATGTATAAATTGCCTAATTTTTCAGGCAAGAATGAAAACCTAAGATGCATGAGATGTTACCATGTGTCTTGATCTAACATGTGACAACATAACCCTAACTAACTAGATAAGGATAAGGATAGAGATAAGTTTTACAAGGACAACTCATCTTCTAGAAGGAATCTTATCCCTACAAACAAGGAAGGGAATATTATACCATTTGTTAAATGATTTATTAAAATCTAACCTAGGACTAAATGAAATATGACCTAAGTTAACTTATGCAAGTGTAATAATTAATTTAATTACACTAACAAGAACCGTGTTGTCTGCTACGCCCTTAATATTATTGTACATCGGGTTATGAATAGTCGGATTGTGGCTATCTTAACTCTCTATTAAGTCATATTATCATTAGTATATTGTTATTTAGTTGTTTAGGTCTGCCTAAGTCTTATATAGGTGTGTCTAAGTCGGCCTAGGTGATATCCTTGGAATAAATAGGTATATATAGGAGGTTGTGAGTCTTATTTCATCATCAAGTGTGAAGTGTGTTCTCATTAGAGATATTTGGAGGTTTTCCCCCTCGAAGTGGCTTGTTATTCTCAGTTATTATCAAGTATTTGTAGCATATTTCATATCATATTCTTCTATTGTGCAAGTTATTTCATAACATTGTCATCGACCCCTTGGTCTAGATTTATTGATCATTGCTTGTTAAACCATTGCCTTAATATTTCCTAAATCAGGAAAAATATTTCTCATTAAAATGAATTAAGTTTTAAAGTCTTTAACCCCATGAGTCTTAGTCCCGTCGACCTAGTCAGTCCCTTTTTTTAAGACTAACTTTTCGGCATGTGTGGATTTATTGACGGTTGGATATGAGGATTAGATCCTATCCGATCTCCGCTTCCCTGGATGAATAAAATAATATTTTTTTAAAAGTAGCAAAGTTAGCAGGCTAAGGACATGTGTACTATTGTAGGTGTGGGGTTTGGTCTCCACTTACATATCCGACACCATAAGCTTTAAATCAATGACCAAGATGTATTATTGAGATTTAATCTCAACTGTTCCCCGCTATACTTCATGAATAAAATAATGTTTCATGAAAAGTAGTGGGGCTAGCGGGTGATTGACATGTGGAGTCTCTCGTCATTTGGAGAATAGGGTGGAGCCTGCAAATTGAATGAGTCAACACTCCAAATGGAAAAATATTATTGGCACAAGCTAAGTGGGTGAAAGTGACATAAATTCAAATTTTGTTGACTCAATCTGAGTCGTCCAATGTGCCATCTCATAAAGCAATCAACAACTAATATTTAAAATTGAATAAGTGGCTATGAGAGTCCTACTTCGTGCGAGTGAGTAGTAATGGTAGAAATGACACGAAGAGCTACCCAAATTCAATCCTAAGGCACATAAAATATTGTTTTTTCGTATAATTGAAGATTGCAAACAAGTTTTAAAGCATCTAGGAGATCGAAGATAGCATTCTAGAGTTCAAGGTGATCATAATTAGGATTTTATTCAAGTGTAAAAGTAGTAAGTGAAAACAAGCATCATTCTCTGTGTTTTCTTTAAAATTTCCTTGGATTAGGGTAGATATTCACTATATCTTTCTATCAAATTAATTTTGCATTCCGTTGAATTGTTTTATAGTAGTTTGAGATTCTTCTAGGATTTAAAGTTTTAACAAACTTGTTGAAATTTTCTATCGAGTTGTGCTTTAGGTTTTAAACAAAAAGGATAGGTATTGAACCTCTATAATGCAAAAACCCTAGATTAATTTGAACCTACCCATTACCAATGGCTTCCAAGGCTCAAGTTTCTGATTTTGAAACCACATGAAGACCTGTTTCCTAAGATATTATTGACCAATTGAAACCCTCCACCTTTTTTTGGGTGAGGGAGAAACTCTATTTCAAGGCCCTAAAATTAAAGAAGGGATAATTGACAAACAATTCTATATCAAGGATGTCAATGTACAAACATAAGTTGGAAATTGTTCCAAAACTGGTTTGAAAACAAAATTTGTGGGGTTCCTATTTGCAACACTTGGAGATTGGATATGGGGAAGTTAGTGGTGCCAAATGTATACATGGATGTGGATTTTTTGAAATATATAGCTGCAAGGTATGATCCTATCTCTAGAGTGGTAAGAGAATATGATGGTGTTGAAATGGTTAAGACAACTAGAGAGGAGATTGTAGAAATCTTCAAGTTACATGAATGGAGTTAGGATATGATTCCCATTGACCTCAGAGCTTTCAAAGAAAAATATGAGAAAACAAGGGCTATGTTTAGGTTGACGATGTTTCCCATGCATACTACAACTATAGGGGTTGGGAAATCAAGGAAACAAGTAACAATTGGTAAGGATGAAAAGGAGCCATTTCCCATGAAGTAAGTCGCCAATTATTTCAAGAAAATTGTTTTCTCGTTGTCCCAAATTCTTGGTTGTGATCTGCCATCCACCATGCCAATAGGTTACATGCCATATGGAAACACACCTTCAACACCCAACCTATAATGTTGTTTATGACTATGTTACTTATCTGGTAGAAAACATTCATTAGGGTATGTATGCACTTAAGAAAGGAAAGGATTGGGTAAGATTTAGGTGGTACTTTATTCTTATGCATATGTTCCTATACAAAGGAGATAAATTTTTTGATGAAGACATGACACTAAAGAAAGTAGAGGATGATATTGAACTACCATTCCAATGTTGGACTCAAATTCTAGATAAGGATGACCTAAAGTCTGATTATGTTGTTTTCCACAATGTCTTTTCCTCCAAATTGATAAGGTTTTTGATCTTCGATCCACCAAGGATTCCAAACGAGATACATGATTTTTTGAGGCCCTTGGAAAGGAGGCTTGATTTGAAAATAGCTCACAATTGGGGGGACATAATTCCATACCCTAGTATGAAATATTCAGAGTCTATGGAATAAATGTGAATATGCATGCATTACCAAGAGATGTGCCATTAAGGATTGGATTCATTGAATTTATGAGGAAATTTGGGGCAACACAAATGATGCATTTACCTGAGCAATAGAGGAAAGGCTCATTCTTTCCTAAGTGGATCATGTTTTCAAATTTTGTAATGGAAAAGGGAGGATGGAAAGACCTGGGGTAGGTTCTTACAACTTACATACTAAAAACTGTGCGCCTAAGGAATAATGATCTACAAGGTTTCATTGCTTCTTTTAAAGAAAGGATTAGAAGTGGTTCCTTCATCCATAATTTTCATTATCCTGAAGATGTGATCAAGAATATTTTTGATTTTCAAATCTAGGATGAAAGGAAGGAAATGTATCACACCTTCAATAAAATGGTGGATAAACTTACAAGGTTAGATCCCAACTATGACCATATACCCAATATTAAGGGTGAGTTGAATAGGGTCATGTATGTACTTGAAAATTTTGAGAACATTGTGGGTGTATTGAGGGAAGAGAACACAATAATAGATAAGGGGAAGGCAATGTTGTTGAGGAAGAACCAACAAGAAAAGAGGAGGAAATACCCTCTTACCAACCATCCCACAAGGTTAGAGTGTACTCCAGGAAGAAGGAAGTAATGAAGAAGCAACAAACACTTCCAACCCCTACTACATTAGAGGGGTCAAAAGTATCTTTTCCTGTGAGGTCAACACCATCTCCTCCTAGACTAGCCCCCCTTGTCATAATTGACAGTGATTCACCTCCTAGAGGTCCATCTCCATTTGAGAAGCCACCACCTAAGTGACAAAGGATTGAGGTTGGAGGGATTGTTGATTATCTTGGGACAAATGAAGATGACATCCTTGTCACTGAAGAAGAGATGCAACAGGGAATTCCTTCTCCCCCAAGGGAGGTTACATCAAGCATAGGAGAGAGCAACCTCAAAGCAGGAAAGACGGATGTTAGTGGCCTAAACAATGCAAATTAATTAAGGCATGAGGCTTGCAAGACAATTTTGAAGGATGTTTCTTTTGTGGAAACCAAAGCATTCAAATATTTCATATGGAGAGCCAAAGCTTAGGAGTATACAACAAATGTTGCAAAGGAGAGTTGTTTGCACCCAGAACTTCCTGAAGAAGTTTTTCAAGAAAACATGAGGAAAGTAATGAGGAAGGAATTCCAAAACATCAAACCCAAGGAGGGTAGAGCATTGGTGCACAAAAATGGAGTGTTATTGCTTCCAGAGTGGGATATTGCAGATGCAATTGTGCTAGACACAATAAGAAGGCATGGAAAACCCTTGTTTCAGACTGAGGAGGAAGCCAAATTGGCATTGCAAGGGTCAATATTTAGTGAGGAATAGGATTCCTTGGCCTTTTGGTCATTATCTCTAGGGTCTAGGAAGCCAAAATTTTCAAATCCCCAATTTCAGTGGGAAATTAATTATTAAAAGAGTCTCTAACACTCTAACATTAGAAGCAACAAAGATGACTATTAATGTTGCTAAAATCACTAAGGCAATAGTGGAGAATGTCACTTCAAAAAGAAAATTATACAAAAGAAAATACAATCATATTATTGATGAGTATAATAAGAGTAAAAAAAAGGTGGTTGAGTTGGAAACAAAGTTAGCATTATTTAAGCAACAATTAGAAACATTGAGGACCCAGGGCCCAACAACTTCAAGTTATGCTGCACCTACCTCCCGAATGGCACATCCTCAATCTCATCCTCCACCTGAGTAATTATTAGCAATAATTCCATATAATTTGGGTCAAGAACCAATTGTAGCTGAGGAGCCAAGCACATCAGGTGTAGCTCCATCAAATGAGCCCATAAAGGAATAATTTTTTCTATAGATTGAATTGTATTAGAAAATTTTCTCACATGTTCAGGACATAATGTATGAGAATAATTCAAATATTATTTATACTATTTTGGAGCATATGAATAAGAATATTCAAGGTAATTTGAATAACATCCATTCAAACTATTTATTGATGCTGCAAGTAGTAAAGTTATCTCAGAGAGACAAGGATTTAGCTACTCCAATTATGGACAGATGGATTCCCAGGGTGAACAATTTAAAGCTCATAGCATTTGGGTCTACACATAAGAATGAAAAATATCCAAATATTGGTCAAAGATATAAATTTTTTAATGAAATTAAGGAACAAAGGTTTCAAGGGTATGCTACTCCTTTGGAAGTGAAAATAAGAGAGTGAAAGTCAAAATTCAATGAGGAAAAATTGGGATTGTTGCCTGGTATTCAACATACATATGATGAGGTAAAACCTCTCCAGGCATGGAAATATCAAGTGGATACAACTATTGCTGCCCAAGCATCTCTCATATGTGAGAGTGTTGATATTGATTCATTGAAGAATACTCTTGAAATTTTTTCTTTCACTATTAGCTTCCTAGAAGACTTTGACAAAGAGACCAATTCAGTAATGGAAAAATATGTTCCTTAGAAAAAGAGGATAGATGAACTCCTGGGTTTTAATTGGCCTTCTGGTATAGAGTATGAATTGTGGAAGAAGATATTTATTGATGAATTGTAGTTGTAGACATAGTTATGGAGAACATATATACATGGTCAAGTATAATATAGGTATGGCCTCAAAAATTGTAATGTATAAAAGATATATTTCTCCCTAATTCCAAATGTGGCAGGTAAATGCCGACTGTTGGTGACTTGGACTAGTGTTGGAGGCTGATTCAGATTTTGATCCATGTTTTCTTTCCCTTTTTCACGACTTTTTATCTTTTGGTGAAGAAGGATAAAGATGCTTCAATGGTTTGAAGACCACTCTCTTCAATAAACTTCCTTTTGGAAGGCACACGAATTTCCACCGACTGAAGAGTAACCTTTGTCTCATAGGAGAATATTCTTTCAGTTTATTGTAACTATTCCTCATGGAATGATTGATATATGTTGTCAAATGAAATGTGACAAGTGTAATTTTGGCCTAAAACTTTTTTCGCTCCCTTATTTTTGATAAAAGGGAATTTAGGGTCATTTGTACGGGTCTCTTTTTGAATTTTAGATCTAAGAAATACAAATGTATAACACAATTTTTTTTTTTTTTGAGTCTGTATGTTAGGTTTCAAATCAAGAAAATGAGTTTTGTAAACTGTATGGTTTTCAAGCATGCCTGAATGAACAATGCAAACCTTTGAGTCTATTCTCTCCCCATCTGTAATATTTCATATGATTTATTAATGAAAACCCAATCAATGAGCTTTCATTAATTTTCATTGTTGCTTTTCAATGAAATATGTTTCAATTTTGGCTTTGGATTAATGAATCAGTTAAAATACCTTAATTAAAGCATGAATTCATATGAATGTTTAGTAGATCCGATGAGTAGTCATAGAATCTGAGCATCTAATATGCATATGGTAATTCAATTACATAGAGATCATGGTTGTTTGAAATTTAACTTACCTTATAGTTCGGTTTATTTGTGATTTGACTCCTTTCCCTAAGATAAGACATTAATTTAACAAGTGTTAAGTGCATTTTTTGTCATTCTGGTGTTTAAATTTGAGAACAAGATTCATAAAAAAGCATATGATATTTTTATTTTTGTTTAAATTTAGTATAATGTTGTATTCTCAGCTTTAGGTGTTTAATCTTCTTAAAGGAATTGCCAGTTTCTTGGAGGATTTCATCTAGTTAGCATTTCGATGGGAATAATCTGTTACTATACAATGTGTGATATTGTTGTTTACAAGGTTGTAGGATAGACATTGTGGGATTACCCTCTTGGGTTTTGTAGAGCCCAAAGTGTAGGAGGGAAGCATTATAGCTTCCTCTTGTTCATTGGACAATCACCTCCTGAGTATTCAAGGACCGAATTTGGAAAATTCATAGATGCTCAATGAGATTTTCTTGTTTCTTTAATGTTGAAATACACAAGACAAATGAGAGGGGGGGTGAATCAGTTGTCACCAATCACGTTCACAATACTCAAATAATTATTAACTTCACATCCACTTTAATCTTTTATTAAGTATGAGCATGAAGTGAAAATATTAAAAAGCAATATCAACACAAGAGACACTAGATTTACGTGGAAAACCCATTAAGAGAAAAACCACGGTGAGGATTAACTCACAATATATAGTAATTGCAAACCCGATTATAAAGGGGCTCACTGCCCAAGATAGGAATCATTGTCCAGATAGGACTCACTATCCAAAAAAGGGAGGCTCATTGCCTACTAATACAAAAAGATAGCAAAAGATCCACCACAACAACTTTCACACATCCACAACCTTGATCAGATAATTGCAGAAACCATCAGCTCATTGCTTTTAGGAGTCTAACAGATTAAAGCTCTCGCTGCATCAATTTACTTTCACATGATTCTTTCTTCTCAAACTTGTGGCATACAATCCTTAACATCTTGCCTTGTATTTATACCATCTTCAACCTTAGCAAATTTCTCCAAGGTTGGCTACACACTCTTCATTTTAAAAATTCAAATTTGGTTGGAAACTCAACGTTCCCATGGTGGAAGAGAATGAGAGCGGACCAAACCAACACTTAACCAAGACCTAAAACAATATCTCAGATCAATCACACACTTCCTTAATTGATACTTATGACGTGTAAACACCAAGTCAACTAAACCTAATGAAAACACCAATGATCTTTGAATTACACACTTCTGCAACAAGAAGATAGCATGTGGACTACATAACACGATTCACCATACACTAAAACACATATCAGATGCCTTCAGATTCATCTGTATCAAATGCAACAACCTTCATACATAGAACACTTTCCATTAGTCCATCCAAACTGCACAAACACACACAAATCTAAAACTAGTCTTTTGAAGCACTAAACCACAAACACCTTTGATATAATATAGATAACATCATTAAAAGCCTTCTTCTAGATCCATAAGACTAGAAAGAAATCAACATAGGACTACAAAGCAAATAAATTCCTCCCAGTCTATAGACAAACAACTCTGTCAGACCATTTCACAAACTAATGAACACAAATTTCACTCTTCATCAGCCCATGAGCTATAATATAGGATATATCACCCAAGGATGTCCTTAAACAACACTTCAAATCTGCACAAGCATAGGATAAAAAAAAAATATAGAGCACATACCAAAGCACATTTTGAACACATGCACAATTCTATATTCACTATTTATTAATTTTCTCAAAAGCACTTGGTAACTCATGATATTAGAACACATGCAACACCATAAATACAACTCCATGTACTCAAAACATCACAACAGTATCTCAACTATACATGCACCACCTGCAATCACTTGTTTTCTTTCTCTACAACAACCTATATACTGTGTTGACATCAATAACAACATTGATGACAACACCACCATACTCATTCATACTTGCAACAATCTCCCCCTTTGTCATTGATGGAAACACATGACTCTCTCTCCCCCTTTGACATCAATGTAAAAAAATAAAATTCTGATCACTCCCCCTTAGGATTGCACCCACACATCTCATAATACAACAATGATACTTCTTACTCCCCCCTGATGGGTAGACCCCAGCCATCAGTCAAGGAAAATGATGAATTTGTAGATCCACTTGACTAATGCACCTCTATGTGCACCTAGTTTGAAGGAGGGGAAATAACCCTAACTTCTCCCTAAGATACTCAAAAGTATCCTTCGAAAGAGCCTTAGTAAGTATATCATAAATCTGGTCCTTTGTAGGCACATACTCAAGCTTGACTTCATTCTCCAGTACCTTCTCTCTTAAGAAATGATATCTAATAGATATATGCTTTGTCCTTGAATGCATTACTGAATTATTTGAAATATTTATTGCACTTGTATTATAACAAAAGATAGGGATAGGATCATCACACATCACTCCTATATCTTTCAATGTTTGCTTCATCCATAGTACCTGTGTGCAACAAGATGCTACTGCAATGCACTCAACCTTTGCAATGGATAAGAAAACTAAATCCTATTTCTTGCTTATCTATGAAACCAATCTACATCCAAGAAATAATGCACCACCACTTGTAATCTTCCAGTCATCTGCACAACCAACCCAATTTGCATTAGTACTCAAAGTAAAACTACTATCCTTAGGATACCGTAGTCCATAATCCAGAGTGCCTTTTAGATATCTAAATATCCTTTTCACAATTGTAACATGTGTTTTTTTAGATTCTACTTGAAATATGGAAACCAAACATATTGCATGCATGATATCCAATCTAGTAGCAATAAGATACAACAATCCACTAATCATAGATCTATACATGCTCTGATCAACTTTAGGAGATTTATCATCCTTACTCAATTTGCATCCAATCACCATATGAGTACTGACCAGTTTGGAGTCATCCATTCCAAATTTATTTAGCAATTATTTAACATACTTTTATTGTGAGATGAATATTCCTTTGTTAGTTTGATTCACTTGAAGTCCAAGAAAGAAATTCTGTTAAACAGGCTCAAGACAACTGAGACAGGGGGTGAATCAGTTGTCATAAAATTCAAACTTAAAACTTCAACACTTATTAAGTCCACAACCACACTATTTTATTATTAAGAGAATGAAACACAAATAATAGAAAGCAAATCAACACAATGAACACCTTATTTTTATGTGAAAAACCTAATGAGTGAAAAACCATAGTGAGGGTTAGCTCACAATATAAAAGATTATAAACTGAATACAAAGGCTCACTACCCAGAAGAGGACTCACTGTCCAAGTACAAAGGCTCACTTCCCAAAGAAAGGAATCACTATCCAATAGGGAGGCTCACTGCCTACAGATACAAGAGATAACAAAAGATCCACCACAACAATTAACACACATCTACAGGATTGCAGAAACCTTCAGCTCACTGCCTTCACAACTCATTCACATACACACTTCCGCTCTTATGATTTGTGGCTCACTTTAGTCACTTTGCATCACATTGTCATACAACTCTTCATGATTCGACTTGCTCTTATACCATCCTCATCGTTAGAAAATTTCTCTAATGTTGGCCACAAATATCTCATTTCACAAATTCAAAATAGGTCGACAAGTCAACATTCTTGTGGTGGAAAGAAATGAGAGTGGAAAAAAAATCAAGATAAAAAATAACATCTCAAAACAATCACATGCTTCCTTTATTAAATTTTATTCTTTGAATGAAGTATAAACACCAGGTCGACCAAACCTAATGAAAACACAAAAGAACATTGATGTACATAGCTCCCAACAAGAGGATGACATGTGGATGCCACAAAATGCTTCCTTATGCATGAGAATACATCTCAGAATCTTCCAGATACATCTGCAACAAAACAACAAACTTCAATTATTGAACACCTTTCACCAGTCCATTTAGATTGTATAAACTCACATTGAAATACTAAAAAATGACTTCCAGATCACTGAACTTAAAATCTCTTTGCTATAGCACAAAAAATACCTTCACACGACATATCTTAGATCCACAAGATTTGAAATGAAACAATAGAGGAGTGTGGAGCAAAAATATTTCTCCAAGTTTACAAAAGACCAACTCTACCAGAACATTTCACATACCGGTGAACATAATTTACACGCACCATCCAACCAGAAGCTAAAACTCATAAGATATCACCACTAGATTACCATTATAAATCCTTTACATCCGTACAAGCATAGGATCAACATAAGAGAAATACGGAGCACATACCAGAGCATATTCTGAACACTTTCATCACTCTGATTTCTCTTCTTTATTAATTTTCTCAAAAGCACTTGGAAACTCATCAAACCAACACATTTGCAACACCATAAAGATAGCTCCATGTACTTACAACATCTTAGCAACATCTCAACTATACATGTACAATCTGCAACTTACTAAACTGTGTTGACATCAATGACAACATTAATACAACACCACCAAACTAGCTCATACTTGCAACAATCTCCCCTTTTGTCATTGATGGAAACACATGATGTGAAGACCATCAAAGACAAAAATTTTACACAATATCCTATGAGAAAACCTTCTCTTCTTCTACAACTATTTTTCACATGAATTTCTCTCCCCTTGACATTAATGGAAAAGATCAACAACTCTGACTACTCCCCTTAGGAGTACACTTATACTACAACAATGAAAACCTTTTCTACTCCCCCTGCTGAGTAGACCTATTTATCAGTCCAGATAAATGAATAAACTATGAATTCACTGAATTGATGCACCTTCATGTGCACCTAGTTAGGAGGGCCAATGACCTCCAACCTCTCCCTAAGATGCTCAAAAGTATCCTTTGGAAGAGCCTTAGTAAATATGTCTACAATTTGTTCCTTTGTTGTTACATACTCCAATCTGACTTCATTCTCTAACACTTTTTCTCTCAAGAAATGATACTTAATAGATATGTGTTTTGTTCTTGAATGCATAACTGGGTTCTTTGAAATGCTTATTTCACTTTTTTTGTCACAAAAGATAGAAATAGGCTCATCACATAGCACTCCAATGTTTTTCAGAGTTTGCTTCATCCACAAAACCTGTGTGTAGCAATATATTCTGCCTCTACAGTGGATAAAGAAACCAAGTCTTGCTATTTACTCAACCTTGAAACTAATCTTCCACCAAGAAAGAAAGCACCACCACTGGTACTCTTTCGATCATCTATACATCTGGCCTAATTAGCATCTATATAAGCACTTAGGATAAAATCATCACTCTTATTATACTATAATCTATAATATGATGTACTTTAAGATATATAAATGTCCTCTTTACAACTGTAACATGTGCTTCTCTAGGATCTGCTTGGAATCTGGCAACTAAACATACTGCATGCATAATATCCGGTCTAGTAGCAATAAGATACAACAGTCTTCCAATCATAGATCTATACTTGCTCTGACCAGTCTTAGCAGATTCATCATCTTTGCTCAGTTTACATTTGGTTACCATAGGAGTACAAACCGGTTGGAATCATCCATCTTGAACTTCTTCAACAACTCTTTAACATACTTAGATTGTGAAATGAATATCCCTTTGTCAGTTTGATTCACTTGTAGACCAAGGAAGAAATTCAATTCACCGATCATAAAAATCTCAAATTCTTTCTGCATCTCTTCAACAATCCTTTTACACATGCCTTCATTTCCACCAAAAATGATATGATCAACATAAACAAACACTATCAACATTTTGTTACCTTGCACTTTGAAGTAGAGATTGTTGTCAACCGAACCTTTAGTAAAACCTTGCTTTGTCAAATATCTATCCAATATTGCATACCAAGCTCTAAGAGCTTGCTTTAGTCCATACAATGCTTTCTTCAACTTACAAACCATGTCCGGTTTGTCAGATAACTAAAACCCTTCAAGTTTCTCCATGTACACCTCTTCCTCCAATTCACCATTTAGAAATGCTGACTTAACATCCATCTGATACACTTTGAAGTCCTTGTGGGCAGAAAATGCAAATAACATCCTAATAGCTTCCATTCTAGCCATAGGGGCAAATGTTTCTTCAAAATCTATACCTTCAACTTGTGAATTTCCTTTGCATACCGGTCTTGCCTTTTCCTTACAACTTCTCCACTTTCATTCAACTTATTCTAGAACACCCATTTCAAGCCAATCACATTTTTATTCACAGGCCTAGGGACTAGCTCCAATGTCTGATTCTTTTCTATCTGCTACAACTTTTCTTTCATTGCTCTCATCCAACTCTAATCTTCACATGCTTCACTTACATATTTGGCTCAATTTTATAAAGTAGAGACAAATTTACCTCAGCTGCAACTCTGCTTCTTGTCTTCACACCTTCACTTTTATCTCCAATTATATGATCTTCCAAATGATTCTTTTGTACATATTTAGGAATCCTAACACTAGGTTCCGGTTCATTCTCTTCTTCTTCTTCTACTTGTTCTTCTTTCTCTTCTTCCTTCTACTTGTTTTCCTCAATTACATGTCCATAGATAGGATCATTGGTTCAACTTCACCTATCTCAATAGGTCTACGATGTCTTCATCAACTTTTACATTAGCACTTTCAATAATCTTTCTCAATATTTTATTAAAGCATCTGTATACTTTGCTAGTAGGCAAGTATCCAAGAAATATTCCTTCATCACATCTAGCATCAAACTTTCCTAGATTTTCATCATCCCTTTTAATATAGCATTTGCTTCCAAATACCTTGAAATACTTCACAATAGGAGTCTTTCTAGTCCACAACTCAAAAGGAGTCTTTGTGTTGTTGTATCTGATCTTAACTCTATTATAAACATAAATAACAGTATCGCCTCTCTCCTGTACACATCCAATATATTTGATTCTTTCATCATGGTTCTAATAGCTTCCTGTATAGTCCTATTTTTCCTTTCAACTACTCCATTCTACTGAGTTCTTAGAGCAAAAAATCATGTTCTTATGCCATGTTATTCAGATAATGCATTAAATTCACCAAAAGTGAATTCTCCACCTATGTCAAATCTCAAACAATTGATTTTCAAATTTACTTCATTTTTCGCTCTTTCTTTGAATACCTTAAACCTATAGAGAGCTCGAGTCTTTTCTTTGAGAAAAGAAACCCATGTCATTCGAGTGTAATTATCAATAAGTAGCATGAAATACATATCACTATTCAGGCTTCTAGTTCTAGTTGGACCATAGAGATCAATATGAACTAACTTCAACATTCTGGTAGTAGAATGCTCTTTTCCCTTAAAGCTGCATCTTGTCTATTTCCCCAATTGACAACTTCTACAAATAGCATTAGCAGGTCTTGTGATTCTAGGGAAACCTCAAACAATCTCCTTTGCATTGATCTTGACCAGGGTATGAAAATTTACATGCCCCATTCTTCGGTGCCATAACCAACTTTCACTGATTTGAGATACAAGGAAATGGCCATCAACTCCCTTAAGCTGATAGATGTTTCCATGAGTTCTTCTTCCAACAACAATCATGTCTCCATTTCTGGATCCTTTTCTAATTTCACAAGTATTGTTCTGAAACACAAGTTTAAAACCATTGCTACACATTTTACCAACACTCAAAACGTTATGCCTCAAACCCTTCACATAATATACATCATTAGTACTGTGTACTCCATCAAAACTAATTGAACCTTTCCCATAGATCTTAGCTCCTGAATCATCACCAAACATAACTAAACCACCATCATATTTTTTATTTTTAGTGAACTTACTCTTATCTCTGGTCATGTGATTAGAACATCCATTATCAATTACCTAGTAGTCTTCATCCTATCTTGCATGAAAAGCAAGTAACCAAAGTACCTGCATTCCTATTTCTTTTATTCTCTGGAGTCTTCGTGCTTACACATTTTCCAAGGTTAGTGGATACAAATTTACTTTCCAAAGCTAAGAATAAACATTCACTATCATCAACCTCATTCTCAGATTCATCATTAGAAATTCCTGCTTCTTCTTTAACATAGTACAACTTCTTATATTTCTTATCTTTTCTATCCTTATCCTTATAATCCGTTTTCCTTTTATGTGCAACTCTATTCGGACATCTTGAAGCATAATGACCAATATTACCACAACTAAAAAATTTAAAGGGAAACATATTGTGAACCATGATTCCCAACCTGCACCAACACAAGAGACAAGCACTAAATTAGACTGAATGCAAGGTTAGTATCATGATTCCCCAAGGAATCCATTTGAGTTGTAAATGAAAAGGAATAAGATGAAGAACAAGAACAAAGAGAAACTCAAGATATCAAATCCTATTCAAACACAAATCAAACTCTTGATCTCTTGGGGGAGTTGGTGCCAATTTGATGTGGAAAATGGTCCTTTCCCAACTCCTATGATGTGATGAAGATGCTTGATGAAGGATGAATGCTTTTGGTGATGACTTCAATGGAGCTCCATGTTGAAAACTTGCAAAAAACCTAACTATGATTGGATGAATTTGATGGTAGATTGTTATGGATTTGAGTATAATAACTTTTCTCAAATTGTGGATGATAGAATGAGGAATGAAGCCTCTTATTTATAGAATGTTGAGATGGAAGAATGCCCAAAATGAAGCAATATGGGACTAATCTTCAACCAATGCTGAGGTGCCACTTATCTAAATGTGAGCGGATGGAGGATGTGCAAGTTTTGACAAATGTGCTCATAAATGTAATTAGGTGATATTTGAAATTAGTGAAATGACATGTAAGAGGGAAAAAAGAATGTCTTAAATGCCACTTGGCTCAAGGAAAAAGGACATGTAAGATGAAATAAATGCCTTGTTCAAAGGACTAAGTCCACTTGGATTTGAATTCAAGTTTAGGGAATATTCTCTATTTATGCCATGTTGAGAGAAAATAGAGATTTAATAAATGAATTAAATCCATTTTCATGTGCAAATGGCAAAATCTAGAGGATGGGACATGAGATTAGATTAAATTAATCAGGTGTTGATTAATTTAATGAGATTAGGGGATGTGACATTTTTGGCTTAAATTTGTGGATTTAAATAAACCAAAATGAGAGGAATGTAATTATAGAGATAGTTAAATAAATATTTTTGATTTATTTAACTAAAGAAGGTGAATGTTAGAATAAATCAAATAAATGTTAATTTATTTAATTTAATAAGATGAATTTAGAGATTTAATCAAAAAGTGAATTATTTAATTAAATAGAGATAATTAGATCAGGTTGATTGATTTAATTAATAAAAGAGAGTGACTTAATCAAATAAATGATTTATTTAACTAAGGGAGGAAAATTGATGAATTTAATCAAATAAGGATATTCGATTAAATGGTTAGACCGAGGGATGATTTTGGATGAACTGTTGTTAGTAGTTGGGATCAGATGTGCAATATCAATTAGTACATTTTATGTGTCTACACATACCTTTATACTTTCTGGTTCCTTTCTTCAGCTTCTTGGTGAAGTTTGCTTCCAATTCATCAACACCATCACTATCTGGTTCCTTTTCAATCTTCATTTCCTTAAATTCCATTTTTGTCTTTTCTACCATCTTGTCTTCTTTTCAAAAATTTCTCATCTCAAATGCTTGTAAGGTTTCGAACAATTGTTCCAATGTGTACTTCTTAGGATCATACATTTCTTGAATCACCCAGATCTTATCGCTGTAGGAGTTTGGTATAGTGATCAGAAATCTGTCAATTATATCTTCATCTAATAGTTTTCCTCCTTGGTTTCTAACTTCATTTGTAGTCAGTTCAACCCTCTAAAAGAAATTTCTAAATTGTTCACCTTCTTCCATCTTCAAATTCACAAATCTGCGCTTTTCCACCAACTTCTTTGTCAATTTCACTCTTTCATTTCCTTCATACATGTCTTCCAACTTCTTCCAGACTTCATATATAGTATCCAAAGAAAGAACTTTAGCTCGCTCATTTTTAGATAACCCGCTGCAAATAACATACTTTGCCTTCTCATTTTCTTTATAAGTAGAAATTTCATCTATAGTAGTAAGACCACCAGACGACGGTGTATATTTTGTCTCAACTGCCTTCTAGGTCTTAAAATCAAGAGAGATAATATATCCTTTCATCTATCCTTTTACAATCATTGTAGTCAGTTCCATCAAACATAGGGATCACCAACTTATGCACCATCAGATCTTCCTTAAGCGGTTAAGCTCTACACCAAGGAACCAAAGCTTTGATACCAATTGTTAAACATGGGAAAGACAACTGAGAGGGGGGGTGAATCAACTGTCACAAAATTCAAAATTAAAACTTCAACACTTATTAATTCCACAACCACACTATTATGTTATTAAGCAAGAGCATGAAACACAAATAACATAAAGTAAATCAACACAATGAACACCAGAATTTTACGTGGAAAACCCAATGGGGGAAAAACAACGGCAAGGGTTAACTTGAAATATAAAAGATTATAAATTGAATACAATGGCTCATTTCCAAGGGATCACTACCCAAAAGAGGACTCACTGTCCAAGTATGTGAAGGATCACTACCTAAAGAAAGGATTCACTATCCAACAGAGAGGCTCATTGCCTATACAGATACAAGAGAGAACAAAAGATCCACCACAACAATTGACACACATCCACAAGATTGCAGAAACCTTCAGCTCACTGCCTTCACAACTCACTCACATACACACTTCTCTTATGATTTCTGGTTCACTTTAGTCACTTTGCATCACACTGTCATACAACTTCTCAGAATTTGACTTGCTCTTATACAATCCTCATCCTTAGAAGCTTTCTCCAAGTTTGGCCACAAATATCTCATTTCATAAATTCAAAATAGGTCAGAAACTCAACATTCCCATGGTGGAAGGAAATGAGAGTGGACCAATAAAAACATTTTTCAAGATAAAAAATAACATCTTGAAACAACCACACACTTCCTTAATTAAATTTTATTCTTTGAATGAAATGTAAACACCAGGTTGACCAAACCTACTGTAAATAATAAAGAACATTGATGTACACACTTCCCAACAAGAGGATGGCATGTGAATGCCACAACATTCTTCCTTATGTACGAGAATATATTTCAGAATCTTCCAGATACATCCGCAACAAAACAACAAACTTTAATTACTGAACACCTTTCACTAGTCCATCTGGACTGTATAAACTCACACTATAATATTGAAACATGACTTCTAGATCACTGAACTTGAAACCTTTTTTCCAAAGCACAAAAAAGACCTTCAAAAGACATATCTCAAATCCGCAAGATCTTAAATGAAATAGCAAAGGACCACGGAGTAGAAATATTTCTCCCAGTCCATAGAAGACCAGCTCTGCTAGAACAGTTCACATACCAGTGAACATAATTTACACATACCATCCAATAAAAAGCTAAAACTTAGGAGATATCACCACTAGATTACCATTATCAATCCTTCAGATTTGCACAAGCATAGGATCAACATAAGAGAAATGTTGAGCACATACCAGAGCACATTTTGAACACTTTCATCACTCTGACTTCTCTTCTTTATTAATTTTCTCAAAATCACTTGGAAACTCATCAAACCAACACATATGCAACACCATAAAGATAGCTCCATGTACTCACAACATCTCTACAACATACTAAACTGTGTTGACATCAATTACAACATTAATGACAACACTATCAAACTAGCTCATACTTGCAATAAATTCAATGCAAAAATCAAACATTTCAAACTCCTTTTGCATTTCCTCTAAAAATTTCTTACACATACCCTCATTTTCTCCAAAAATAATATCATCAACATACACAACTACTATCGACATTTTATTTCCTTCAACCTTGAAATAGAGATTACTATTTATGGTGCCTTTGCTAAACCTTTTTTGTGTCAAATACCTATCCAACCTTGCATACCATGGTCTGGGAGCCTATTTAAGTCCATACAATTCCTTTTTCAACTTACAGAATATGTCAGATTGATCTAATAACTAAAATCCTTCTAGTTGTTTGATGTACACATCTTCTTCCAATTCTCCATCTAGGAATGCAAACTTAACATCCATCTGGTATACCTTGAAATCATTGTGAGCAGAAAATGGTAAAAACATCCGAATAACCTCCATTCTTTCCACCATCCTTCAACCTGTGAATAACCTTTGCACACAAGCCTTGCTTTGTTTCTTACTACTTCACCATTCTCATTCAACTTATTCCTGAATACCCACTTTGTACCAATTACATTCTTGTTTATCGGTCTAGGAACCAATTCCCATGTCTAATTTTTCTCTATCTACAGCAACTCCTCTTTCATTGCTCTAACCCAATTTTCATCTTTTCATGATTGACACACTGTTTTAGGTTCTATCTTGGAAAGTAAACACAATTTCCCCTTAGCTGCTACTAATTTGCTTCTTGTCTTTACACCTTCACTTTTGTCTCCAATTATCTATTCTTCATGATTTTCTATATATATTTAGGAGTCTTAGGAGCAGGTTCTAGAGCTTCTTCTTCTTTAATATGTTCTTCTTTATTCTCTTCATGTACTTGTCTACAAATAGGCTCATTTGGTTCAACATCACTTATTTCAATTGATTTGTGCATATCTTCATCAATTTTCACATTTGTACTTTCAACAATCTTTCTCAATCTTTTATTGAAGCACCTTTAAGCTTTGTTGTTAGTTGAGTATTCAAGGAAAATACCTTAATCACATCTAGCATCAAACTTTCCTAGGTTCTCATCATCTCTTTTAATATAAAATTTTCTTCTAAACATCTTAAAGTAATTAACAGTAGGAATTTGCCAATCCACAGTTCATTAGGAGTCTTTGTGTTGTTACCTTTGATCTAAACTCTGTTAAGAATATAAACAACTGTGTGAATTTATTCTCTCCAATATACATCAGGTAAATTTTCCTCTTTCATCATAGTCCTTGTAGCCTCATGACTAGTTTGGTTCTTCCTCTCAACAACTCCATTCTACTAAGGAGTTCTAGGAGCAAAAAAATGCCTCTTTATACCATGCTCTTCACAAAATGTATTAAACTCATTGGAGGTGAATTCTCCACCTCTATCAAACCTTAAACATTTTATTTTCAGCTTCACTTCATTCTCTACTATAGCCTTGAATACCTTCAATCTATCTAGAGATTGAGCTTTCTCCCTAAGAAAAGTAACCCATGTCATTCTAGAATAATCACCAATTATAAGCATAAAATACTTGTCACCATTAAGACTTCTTGTTGTTGTGGTACCACAAAGGTCTATATGAATCAATTCCAATATTCCAGTAGATGATTTCTCTTTTGCTTTAAAGTTTCATTTTTTTTGTTTTCCCAACTGACAACTTTTGCAAACAGTATTGGCAGGCTTTGTAATTTTTAGCGAATCCCTAACATCTTCTCTTGAACTAATCCTAATCAGATTGTCAAAGTTTACATGTCACATCCTTTGGTGCCATAGCCAACTTTCATTAACTTGAGATAAAAAGCACTGACCAGCAACACCCTTAAGTTGATAAATGTTTCCATATGTTCTTCTTACTGCAGCTACCATAGTTCTAGACCCTTTTCTAATCTCACAAGTATTATCTTGAAACACAAGCTTAAATATTTTGCTACATATTTTTCCAACACTCAAGAGATTATGCCTTAAGCCCTTAACATAATAGACATCATCAATACAATGTTTTCCATCAAAACTAATTATTCCTTTTCCAACAATATTTACACCAGATTCATCTCCAAACATGACTAATCCTCCATCATACTTTTCAAGTTTAGTAAAATTAATTTTGTCTCTGGTCATGTGATTTGAGAAGCCACTATCAATTACCCAATAATCTTCGTCTTGTCTTGCATGAAAGGCAGTAACCAGAGTGCCTTCCATCTCTTCCTTCTTATTTTCTGGACCACATTCCCTTGCACATCTTCCATGGTTAGTAGACACTAATTTATTCTCTAAGGCTAGAAACAAGCATTCATTATTATCACCCTCAAAATCAGATTCATCATTAGAAATTCCAACATCTTCTCTAACATAATACAATTTCTTGAACTTTTTGTCCTTTTATCTTTATTGTCTTTGCTCTTCTTGTGTATGGATCTATTTGGACATATTGAAGCATAGTGACCAATATTTCCACAACTGAAGCATTTAAAAGGTAACATACCTTTGTACTTACCAGTACCTTTCTTCAACTTCCTTGTAAAATTTTCTTCCAACTCCTATGAACTATCACCATCTAGATCATCTTCTTTCTTTGTAGCTTTGAAGGCTGATTCTGTTTTCTCCTTTTCTTTTCCAAATTTCCTCATTTCAAATGTAGTCAAGGTGCCAAATAACTGTTCTTTAGTTAATTTCTTAGATCATAGAATTCCTCAATAGCTGAGACCTTATCACTATAACTCTCCAGTAGAGTCATTAGAATCTTCTCCATTACATCGTCATCTATCAGAGTACCACCTTGATTTTTGACTTCATTTATTGCAATGTCTTCACCTTATTCCATTTACAAGTCTCATATCTGCACTTAGTTGTTAGCTTCTTTGATAATTTGACTCTGGCATTTCCTTCATAGACATCTTTCAACTTTTTCCAAACTTCATAAGCAGTTCCCAATGAAATAAATTTTGTTAACTCAATCTTAGATAAGGCACTATAGATTGCATATCTTGCTTTTAAATTTTATTCATAGGCATAAATCTCATTTGCAGAAGAAGGACCACTTGATGGCTCAACATATTTTGTTTCAACAATTTTCCAAGTCTTCAAGGGAGATCACATAAGCTCTCATCTAAACTTTCCATAAACTGTAGTCAAATCCATTAAACATTGAGATTGTCAATTTGTGTGCCATCAGATCTACCTCAAGTGGTTAAGCTCTTCTTTGAGGAACCAAAGATTTTATACCAATTGTTGAAATGCACAGGACAACTGAGAGGGGGGGTGAATCAGTTGTCACCAATCACATTCAAAAAAATCAAACAATTATTAACTTCACATCCACTTTAATCTATTATTAAGTATAAGCATGAAGTGTAAATAACAAAAGAAAATATCAACACAAGAGACACCAAATTTACGTGGAAAACCCAGTAAGGGAAAAACCACAGTGAGGATTAACTCACAATATAGAGTAATTGCAAAACCGATTACAAAGAGGCTCACTTCCCAAGATATGACTCACTATCCAAAAAAGAGAGGCTCACTACCTACAAATACAAAAAGATAACCAAAGATCCACCATAAAAACTTTCACACATCCACAACCTTGATTAGAGAATTGTAGACACCTTCAACTCACTACTTTTAGGATTCTTACACATTAAAGCTCTCGCTACATCAATTCACTTTCACATGATTCTTGCTTCTCAAACTTGTGAAATACAATCCTTAACATCTTGCCTTGTATTTATACCATCTTCAACCTTATCAACTTTCTCCAAGGTTGACTATGCACTCTTCATTTTACAAATTCAAATTAGGTTGGAAACTCAACATTGCCAAGGTGTAATAGAATGAGAGTAGGCACTTATGATGTGTAAACACTAGGTTAGACAAACCTAATGAAAAAACCAATGATATTTGAAGTACATGCTTCCGCAACAAGAAGATAACATGAAGACCACATAACACACTTCACAATACACTGGAACACATCTCAGATGCCTTCAGATTCAATCGCAGCAAATGCAACAACCTTCGTACACATAACACTTTCCATCAATCCATCCAGACTACATAGACACACAAAAACTCTCAAACTAGTCTTCCAGAGCACTAAACCATGAACACCTTTGATAGAATATAGATAACATCATTACAAGCCTTCTTTTAGATCTACAAGACTAGAAACAAACCAGTGGAGGAATGCAAAGAAGATACATTTCTCCCAGTCCACAAACAAACAACTCTGCTAGACTAGTTCACAAATTGGTGAACACAAATTTCACTCTTCATCATCCTAGAAGCTATAATCTAGGATATATCACCTAGGGATGTCCTTAAACAACACTTCAGATCTACACAAGCATAGGATCAACACATAAGAAATGTGGAGCACATTATGAACACATACACAATTATTTCTTTACTATTTATTATTTTTCTCATCATATCAACACACCTGCAACACCATAAAGACAACTCCATGTACTCACAACATCTCAACAGTATCTCAACTATACATGCACCACTTGCAATCACTTGTTTCCTTTCTCTGCAACAACCTATATTGTTTTGACATCAATGACAACATCAATGAAAACACCACCATACTCATTCATACTTGCTACTTGCAACATTTAAAAACCACCAATAGAATGGAAACTCTACTGGGGATCACGTTTGATAAAATATTTGTTCTCCAGAGTGCTTTGTCTTGGATCACTATGAGTTACAGTGATTTTTATCCTTAGAGTTGGTCTATTTGAAGTTTCTATTAACCATTGCTCAAATTTGTTCTAGATTTCCTACCATTTCCGTGTTTAGAATTCGTTGCCCAAAGTTCAACCCAAATTGTTTCATATTTGTAAAAGCCTACTTGAGACTGTAAAGTTCAATCTTAAATCTCATAAAAATGTGAAGGGTCTTGTAAAATTTTGCATAAAATCATAGCACAATTGCTACAAATTTGTCCCAATCAATTTGGGTGGTGACTCTGAAGTCTCTGTACCAATGCATGTTAATACCTGAAGTTATCAAAGAAATCAAGCTAAGAAATAGAATAAAATTGAAGAGGTTGATAAGAGCAAAGAAAATACAAGCACAAATGTGGGGAACCCATGCTAATATGAAGAAACACCCAAAGCAAAGATTGGAGGGACAACTACCAAAGAACTCTCATGAAAAATGGAAAGCAAAGGATACAGGAACAAGTAAGTGTACTCCTCATCCAACTCCTGAACATGAAATTCATTCTAATTCTAGTTCTGAACATGAAAGAAATTTGTTAGAGTTAAGTGATAATGCTTCTCCTGAAAGAGGAAAAGTTATAATGAAATCTGTTATGAGTGAGCAACATTCAAATCAAGCCTTAACGACTAAATAGAGAAGAGAGAGGGAAAGGATATAACAAGATATTGTAAATTCTAGTCATGCTAGGGTGTTTGGCCATAGCTTCTAACACAAATACTCCTCTTCCTCATGACTTATTGACTGGGTTTGATGAATATTCCCATAACTATGGTGGAATTATAGAGACATAAGATTCTGATACCACCTTACCAAGAGAGGATGAAATATTTAATGATGTTCAACAACTTAGAAGAGAAGCATCAAGATTAGATGAATCAAGGAGGAGGGATAAGGAGAAAGAAGAAAGGATAAGGGAAGCTAAGGTTGAGAGACATGCTACAAAGAAAAGTTGAGCAAATGAAAGAACTAGAACAATTAGTAGCTCAATCTACCCATACAACTATTCATTACAGTGAGAGAGGTAGTGCGTAGGGCACCTATAACTACCTCAACCAATAATTCTTGTGTAAATACATGGACCATTCTTGTTGTGACAACTTTTTTTTGTAGTTGATCATGTCCCTAGTAATACAAATGTTGTTTCCCAAACTATTGATAATGGAAATAAACATGTCAAGGGTGTGAAGATAAATGAGGAAGGTTCCTCTCAGAGGGACACAACACATAATAATACTAATTCATTGCCTAATAGGTTAATAAAGGAAAATGAGGAATTATGAAAAACATTGAAGGAGATGGAACTGCTAGCTGCGAACATATAGATGAAGAAGAAACTAGGTTTCTTAGAATCTACTATAAAGGCTTATGTTCCTGAAATCCAAATTCCTCATCCCCATGCATCATATTCAAATCCATATTCAAATGATAACCCTTTGTCCAATACAAACCATTCCACTTCGTCTTCACAACCAAAAAATAAGGCTAGGACTATTCAACAACATGATCAACATAATTCCCAACCAAGAGTAACTGACATTGGAATGCCTAAAAGGAATTATGATAGGAGAAGGAATCATGACAACCAAAATGAATAGGAGGGACCCTTTTCAAGAAGACAAATACCTATTGATAGATATAGGTAATTATGCTTTGATAGAATCCTGGGGTATCCAAATCTTGTTCTTGATAATGCAAGAAAATATTTACCTAAGTTAACAGGTAACAATGCATTCAATGGTGAAGATAATCTAAAAGCTTTTAAAAGTTTTTTTGAAGATTTTGAGCTTTGGGATGATGATGTTGCAATGAAGTATTTTATGCAATCATTGAATGAATATGCTAGAGATTGGTACAAAATCTTTCTAGATGCAAGCATTGATTCAAAATATGCTTTCTATAGAGTTTTAGAGAGCAAGATGGAGATAAGACTAATCGTAGGTTTATGCTAAATGACTTCAACAATATCACAAAAGGACAAAATGAAATGGTGACTAAATTTAATGCAAGGTTTCAGAAGGCCATGAATAGAGTTTTAGGTTATTTAAGGATAAATGAGAGTACATGCTTAATGGTATATTGTAATGCATTTGATTCAAAGATATGTTACTTAGAGAAAAAAATCCACATAATATGAGAGATGCTTATAAAATGGCAGTCCACATAGAAAACGACAAAATAGCATTGGGTAAGGTAGGGAGAAGAGATGACCCTAAAACTTTGAAAATTCCTAAAACTCAAAATGAAAGAGCTGGTAAAGTTGCAGCTCCTAATGAAAAATTGGATTAGATTGTCAGTTTGTTGTAGAAGGTGGCAAAGAATGAGAAACCTCAATTCCAAAGAAATGATAGACCACCTAGGTTGCAAGATTATCCCTATCACACTAATTGGAACAATGGAAAGCCAATTCACAACAATCAAAAAAATGCTCAAGCTCAAGGAACACCTGACCCATTGCATAATCATTCTACAAATGTCACTGAAGATTTTCCATGGTGTGCAATATGTCAACTACCTCATTCATCATAGAAATGTGTTGCAAGATCTGTAGAGGATTCACAGGATGATCAAGGAGGTTTTGATCCCCCTCATGATCAAGATGAATAATAAATGTGCTCATGACCAAATCAGACTTCACCAACAATGATTATACTTTTGATGACGAGCCTTGTAGAGGTGATGTGGATGTGCAAAGGAAGGAAGTGAATGTATACCATCAACAAGTGTTCTCAGATGAGGAGAGAGATAGCGTTTGCAATGTTTACAATCTAGAGTCAAATGATTTTTTTTTGAGAAAACCATCAAATGAAGAAATTCAAAATATGACAATTGCCTCGGCTACTCAAGCAAGGAATAATTATAATATAAGAAATAGAGTTTTGAATGGTGATCAAGGTAAGCCTAACAACATGTTCATCAAATAAAAGAATGTAGGTGATAAAGGCACCAAGAAAGAGACCAAGAAAGAGGAGGTAAAATCAAAAGAAAGTAAAGGAGCTAGAATTTGGGCCAAGAAGGTTGATAATGTCAAGATAGATGGGGAAGTTATTTCCCCAATTGTAAAGGCTAAAGATCAAAAGCATAGTGTTGAAAAGGGTGAAAAAAAAATTGACAAGATAATGGACAAGGATATAATACCTCATGAATTACCAAAGTATGCTACTGTGGACATGTTTCAAATGTTGTCTCAGGTTAAGGTTATAGCCCCATTGTTAGAGATGATGAGGATTGATTAACATAAAAACAAGACAGTTGCCCTCATTAATAGTGCAACTATGGTGGTAATGACAATATGGTGATTGATCCACCCAAAGTGAACAAAATTCAAGTAGAGAGTGATGAAGTGGAAGGAGTAACTAGTGAAAACCCTCAGGTATACTTGGGAACTACAATTACTACATGCCCAAGTCAGGTTAACCCATTTTTTTTGAGTTTGATTATTGATGGGAAGTTGCTCAAGAATTGCATGATTGATTCAAGAGCTTCTTCTAATGTTATGCTAATGGAAATTATGAAGGAAATGGGTCTGAAAATTGATAGCACTTATGGAAAGTGCTATGCTACGAACTCAAGAGAAGTACCTATCATAGGAGTAATTAATAGGGTCCCATACAAGCTTGCAACATTTTCTGAGAAGGAATTATACATGAGTTTCACGGTAGTTGGCATCCTACCAAACTATGGAATGTCGTTGTCAAGAAAATGGAGTGCAGCCATGGGTGGAAGCATGCAATGTGATTTATCATATGCTAACTTTTCCATTGATGAAAAAGATGTTAAGATTGTTAGAGAATCAAGAGCTCACCATATGATTGAGTCATTGGAGGAAACAAAGAGAATTTATTTTGTGGATACCAGTTTGGCATCAGGGTAAATTTACATAAAAAATGGGCCTCCTAAGGATGACATCATCTGCTTTTTAAGTTATAAAAAATCAACTAAAAGATGACATCAACTTGTATGATGAAATCATCCAAAATAAAAATAAAATTATTTATTTTATAAAATAAAACTTTTTAAAATCTTATGAATTAACTCATGATGGTTAATTTAACTCTACATATCCTATTCTATCTCATTCATCTTTCTAAATATAAAATATTCTTTTTGTTTTTTAAATTTATATTCTTAAGTTCTATTATAGAAATTATTATGTTTTTTAAAAAATATTTTCATTCTTCAAACAAAAAAAATATAAAAAGAATTTCAAAAATATTTTAACAAAACTTTTCTTAAAAATATTTTAAAAATTTGGAATGAAATTAATTTGTAATAAAATTCATTAGTAACATTGACATAGTTGACTCATCCATCTAAGCTACACAATTTGTCCAAGTTTGTAAATCTCAAAAGTAGGAGTGTAAAAGATCAAGAACATTTTAATATATAATACATATATGCTTATTTAATAATTGATCTCAGATTTATTAACCAAACAATATTATAATTTTTAATTTTATTTATTATTGTCAATAATTATTATTATGTGCATACTTGTTAATATTTGACTAATATTTATTTATTTATAAATATATGGAAAAAATAATAATGATCATATGTACATAATTGTTTATTCATTTATTTATTTTCCTCAATTTCAAAACTACTTAAAAACTATTTTATTTATTTAACACAATATCTATTTTCCTAAACAAGATAAAAAAAACTACACTAATTACATGTAATTTTTAAATCAACAAATTTTTATTTCTTTCAATATATATATACTAGTATACATATCTTAAATATAATCTATATAAAATACGCCAAGATATATCTTATTATTATTATTATTATTACGTGTTTTTTAATACTATTACTAAAATAAAAGAAAAATATTACTAAAATTATGATTATTTTGAAATTAGCAATAGACTATTTAAAGTTAATATATAATTTCAAAAAAATATAATAATAAATTAAAAAGTATATTGTTAATTTCAAATACATAGCTTTTAAAATTATATTATTAAAAATATTTTTTATGTTTGATTTTGTGTTTTTTTTGTGACGGATTGTGTTGACCTCCTAGAGCGAGATTGTTTTGAAAGTCTAAATAAATGGATATTTTAAATTCAATCTTAGTGTTTTCCTCCATAATTGAACTTCAAAATTTTCCCTCTACAACTTTCCTCAAAATTTCCCTCCATAATTCAACCTCAAATTTTTCCCTCCATAATTTGACATCAAAATTTTCCCTCAATTTTTTTTCTCTACAATTTTTTTAGTAAACTTATTTAAATTTTATATAGTTAAAAAACTTTATCATATATTTAAAATCATAAAACTTGTTATAAACATATTTAACATAATAAATCTAAAAGTGAACTTGAGTTTGTCAATAGAAATATATGTACCACTTTTTAAAAAATAATGGACTTGAGTTTTTTAAGGAATTATAATAGAAACATGTGTCCCACTTAACTCATGTAGTTAAATAATTTTTTTTATATATATTTAAATAATTTGTATTATTTGAGATAATTTTTTCTTTTTTACAATTCCTTAGGAGGCCCATTTTTTATGTAAATTTCCCCTAATGATACATTTAGAGTTGAAAAATTGCAATAGGAAGCAAAAGTTTTTTTTTGCACCAATTGATAAAGAAGTCATAAATGTGTCACAAGGAGATTCTCTCTGGACCATGTATTTCAATGGAGCTTGTTCCAAGGAGGGCTCAGGTGCAGGAGTTATCTTGGTCTCCCCAAAAGGTAAGACATTCAAATACTCTTTTCTTGTTGAAATTTACCTGCACAAACAATGTAGTAGAATATGAAGCTATGCTACTTGGTTTAAGGTTAGATTCAAATCACGACATTAAAATACTAAAAGTATTGGGTGATTTTGAATTAGTGATATCCCAAGTTAGGTTCAGGTTTATTTCCAAAAATAAAAGACTTAAGCAGTATAGGAATGCAGTTTGGGATACCATTGAAGCTTTTGATGTATTTAACATTGATTGGCTAGAGAGAGGAAGGAATGTGATGTAAAATTTGTTAGCAAACATTGCTATTAGACTAGATGATATCATGTTTGCTAGTATTTTAAAAGTAGAGGTGCAAACTCGACCTACAGTGCCTAATAATATTTGAAATTGGAAAGTATTTGATGATGATAAAAATATTTTGAAATTCTTGCAATGCATTGATCAATATGAAAATTAGGAAATAGACTTTAGGGCATTGGTGGTGGAGGTTGATGGTAAAGAAACATTGTTTGGAAATGAAGTTATCCAATTGAAAACAAAAAAGATCCCAAAGGGTTGGTTGCATTGGAAAGGGTTTTTGATGGCCCTAATAAGACAAATGCTAAGAAGACATCTACTCACAAGGAATATTTGGAAGAGATTAATCTTGGAACTGAGAACACTCCTAAGAAGATATATATAGGGAAGAAAATGAAACCACATATAAGAACCATGTTGATTGCTCTGCTGAGAAAATATAGACATGTGTTTTCTTGTTCATATGATGACTTGGAAGCTTATAGGGAAGATCTTTTTTATCATGAGATACCTTTGAAACTAGATGCCAAACCTTTTAGGCAGAAGCAGAGACCAATAAATCCAACATTGCAGCATAAAATGCAAGAACACATGAAATTAAGGGATGCTGGTATTATCAAGTCTATAAGAAATTCTTCATGGGTTTCTAATTTGGTTTCATTTAGGAAGAAGAATGGTGACCTGAGACTCTTTGTGGATTTCATAACTTGAATGTATCATCCTTGAAAGATAACTACCCATTTCCTAATATGGAGGCTATGTTGCAAAAGGTGACAGGGTGGAGTTGTTATCCCTGATGGATGGATTCTCAAGTTATAACCAAGTTATGGTAAGAGAATTTGAACAATATAAGAATAATTTCACTACACCATGGGGAACCTATGTGTACGTAAGAATTCCATTTGGTTTAATCAATGTTGGTGCTACATTTCAAAGAGCCATGGATGTGGCATTTGCTAATTTCATTGATTTATTCCCAACCATATACCAAGATGACCTAATCGCACATAGCAAAAAGGAAGAGGATCATTGTATGCATTTAGAAAAGATATTTATTAGAGCATTGAAATATGGAATTTATTTGAATCCTAAGAAATTCATTTTTTTGGTTAAGGAAGGTAAGATTTTAGGGCACATCGTCTCTAAAGATGGGGTTAGGATTGATCCTGAGTGTGTGGCAGCAATAGATAAAATTCCACAGCCTAAAAATGTAAAGGGGACTCAATCCTTCTTTGGGAAAATCAATTTTGTGAGAAGATTTATCGCCAACTTTGTTGAGATTGTCAGACCTATCTCCAAAATGTTGAAGAAGGGCGAAAAGATAGCATGGATAGAAGAGCCCACCAAAGCCTTTCAAGTTATAAAGCATGCATTCAAGGAGGCTTCTGTGCTCAAGTCTCTAGATTACTCAAAGCCATTTCAGTTATTTACTTTTGCTTCATTTCATACTGTGGCATGAGTACTACTACCTAAGAATAATGAAGGCTATAAACAACCTATTTTTTTCTTCAACAAGTCTTTATAGGCTACTGAGCTTAAGTATGACATGATAGAAAAGCAATCCTACACCTTAGTTATGGTTGCAAAAAAATGTAGAACATATCTAATGGGAGCAACTGTGGTGGCATATGTTCCAAGTGTTGCAATCAAGGATATTTTTACCCAACAAGAAACCATAGGCCGAAGATGCAGATGGATCAATAGGATTCAAGAGTTAAATATTGATATTTAGATTGCAAAATTGGTAAGAGGTCAAGGTTTGGCTAAGTTGATGGCTGAAACCAACTTAGAATCAAACCAAATAAATCAAATAGAACATGTAAATGTTGCACTTATGTGTGACATATAGACCTGTGGGTGGTATAGGAGAATTATGGAATACTTGCAAACTATGCAATGTCCTAAAGGAATGCCTAATAATGAGAAAATTAATTTAAAGCTATAGGCCATTAAATATATCATTATTGAAAATGAATTTTGGTGGAGAAGCCCAAAGGGTGTATTGCTTAGGTGTGTGGATGGAGATCATGCTGAAGAACTTCTAAATAAAATACACAATGGAGCAAGTGGAGGTCATTACATGGCGAAGACCACTGCTCATAAAATACTAAGAGTAGGATTTTGGTGGCCAACTGTGTTTAAGGATGCTAATATATTTTTCAAGAAGTGTGATGCATGCCAAAGATTCACTGGAAAGTTGAAGTTCTTAGGTAATTTTCCACTTAGATCGATTTCAGTTCAAACTCCTTTTCAATAATGGGGCATTGACTTTATTGGGGAAATGTCAAAGAAGTCTAGTGGGGGCACTCTTGGATACTCATTACAACAAATTATTTTACAAAGTGGGTGGAAGAAATCCCCACAAGGAAGGAAACAAGTAAAGTAGTGATTGAATTTTTGATGAGCAACATATTGAGTAAATTTGGAGTCCCAAAAAAGATTATTTCTGACAATGCCATGTGTTTTAGTTCAAAGGAATTCACTGATTTTTATAGTAATCATAGAATACACATCTCTCACTCATCCCCTTATCATCCCCAAGGAAATGGATAATAAAAATCTAGCAATAAGAGTTTGACAAAGATAATCAAATGAATGATTGAGAAGAATAAAAAGGCATGGGATTCAAAGCTGCAGCTTGCATTATAGGCTGATAGGACTACTGTCAAGAAAGTCATTGGAAAATCCCCATTCAACCTTGTGTATGGAATAGAAGCAAGGATACCCCATAATAACTTGTTGAAAATTTACAAGTTTGTTCAGGAATATGACACAAATATTTGTGATGAGATGCATCACAGAATGGAGGAGTTAGTTGAGCTTGATGAAACTAGAAGAGAAGCTCATAAAAGAAATGCAAAGCTACAACTTCAAGTTAAGAATTTATATGATAAGAAACCCACTAAAAGGAAGTTTGAAGTGGGAAGCATGGTCGTGATGTGGAATGAAAGGTCGAAAGATAAAGGAAAACATGGAAAATTTGATCCTTTATGGTTGGGCCCATATCTGATCTCAAATACACATGGAGAGGATTCATACTTCTTGCAATCATTGATAGGTGAACTTCTTGAGCTGCCAATACATTGACAGTTCTTGAAGGCCTATTTCTCTTGAAATAGGTTGTTTTCCATGTACATTGTATAATTTTGTAATTATTGTATATAGGTTTGGTGTGTTTGCTTGCCCTGTCTTGGAAAGCTCCTTGGATTTTGTTTCTTTGTGTTGGTCTATTTCAACCATGAGATCTAAATTCTCACCATACCTACTAGGGGAATGTGTCCCTAAGCTGGATCCACTAGTGGAGCTTCTAAATTTTAAATTTTTTTCTTTGGTTCCTTGTCTTGTCATTATCCATTGCATCTTTTCCTTAGGGTTGGGTTTAGGGTTTTGGTTCAAAAGCCCTCGTTTCAAATTTTAGGACTAAGACCCATGGGATTAAAGTCTTTAAAACTTAAGTCATTTTAATGGGAAATATTTCACCCAACTTAGGAAATATTAAGGCGATGGTATAACAAGCGATGACCGATAAATATAGACCAAGGGGCTAGTGACAACATGATTTTGATGGCTTAAGTGGTGACTCAAATGACCTGCAACCAGGTACAACAAGTCAATGAAGGAATAGAATGCTTAGGGAAAAATAGTCCTGAAATTTGATACAAGGGCTTTTGAACCAAAACCCTAAACCCAACCCTAAGGAAAAGATGCAATGGATAATGAAAAGACAAGGAACCAAATAAAAAAATTTAAAATTTAGAAGCTCCACTAGTGGATCCAGCTTAGGGACACATTCCCTTGGTAGGTATGGTGAGAATTCAGATCTCATGGTTGAAATAGACCAACACAAAGAAACAAAATCCAAGGAGCTTTCCAAGACAGGGCAAGCAAATAAGGATTAGATCCTAGCAGTTCCCCGCTTCCCCACATGGGTAAAATAATATTTTTTGAAAAATAGTGGGGATAGCGGGCTAAGGACACATGTACTATTGCAGGCATGGGGCCCAGTCTACACTTACATATTTGGAACCATAAGCTTTGAATCAACAAACAAGATGCATTGTTGAGATTTAATCTCAACCATTCCTTGCTAGCTCACATGAATACAATAATGTTTTATGAAAAGCAACAGGGCTAGCGGGTGATTGACACGTGGATTCTCCTATCATTAGGAGAAAAGGGTGGAGCTCACAAATTGAATGATTCAACACTCCAAATAGAAAAATACTATTGGCATGGGATAGGTGGGCGAAGGCGACAAAAATTCAAACTTTGTTGATTCAATCTGAGTTGTCCAATGTTCCATCTCACAAATCAATCAATGACTGATATTTAAAATTGAAGATGTGGCTATGAGAGATGTTATGCTTCGCATGAGCGAGTAGTAATGGTAGAAATTACATGCAGAGCTGCCCAAATCTGATCCCAAGGAACATAAAAGATTATTTTTTTGCATAATTGAAAATTACAAACAAGTTTTAAAGCATCTAAGAGATTGAAGAGAGCATTCCAGAGTTCAAGGAAATCATAATTAGGTTTTTCTTCAAGCATAAAAGTAGTAAGTGAAAACAAGCATCATTCTTTGTGTTTTCTTTAAATTTTCCTTGGATTATGATAGATATTTGCTATATCTTTCTATCAAATTAATTTTGCATTCCGTTGAATTATTTTATAATTGTTTGAGATTCTTCTAGGGTTTAAAGTTCTATCAAAACTATTGAAATTTTATGTTGAGCCGTGCTTTAGGTTTTAAAAAAAAAGGCTAGGTCTTGAACCTCTTCGGTGCAAAAACCCTAGATTAATTTGAACCTACCCATTACCAATGGCTCCCAAGGCTCAAGTTTATGGTTTTGAAACCACATCAAGACCTATTTCCCAAGATATTATTGACCAATTGAAACCCTCAACCAACAAAAAGGCTGAGGGAACAAATCTATTTCAAGACCCTAAAATTAAAGAAGGGTTAATTGAAAAACAATGCTATATCAAGGATGTTGATGTGTCATACATAGGTTGGAAATTATTCCAAAAATGGTTTGGAAATAGAAACTATGGGGTTCCTATCTACAACACCTAGAGATTGGATATGGGGAAGTTAGTGATGCCGAATGTATACATGGATGTGGATTTGCTGAAAGATATAATTGTGAGGTATGATTCTATCTCTAGAGTGGTCAGGGCATATGATGGTGTTGAAATGGTTAAGATAACCAGAGAGGATATTGCATAAATATTCAAGTTATATGGAATCAGGATATGATTCTCATTAACCTCAGAGATTTCAAAGTAGAATATGAGAAACAAAGGCCTATGTTCAGGTTGATAATGTTTCCCATGTATACTGCAAGTACAGGGGTTGGAAAATCAAGGAAACATGTAACAATTGGTAAGGATGAAAAGGAGCCATTTCCCATGAAGTACTTCGCCAATTATTTCAAGAAAACTATTTTCTCCTTGTGCCAAATTCTTGGTTATGATTTTCCATCCACCATGCCAATAGGTTACATGTATATGGAAACACACCTTCAACACCTAACCTATAATTTTTTGTATGACTATGCCACTTATTTGGATGAAAACATTCATTAGGGTCTGTCTGCACTTAAGAAATGAAAGGATTGGGTAAGATTTAGGTGGTACTCTCTCCTAATGCATATGTTCCTATACAAAGGAGAGAAGAATTTTGGTGAAGACATGACACTAAAGAAAGTAGATGATGATATTGAACTGCCAATCCAATGTTGGACTCAAATTCTAGATAAGGATGACCTGAAGTTTGATTATGTTGTTTTCCACAATATTTTTTCCTCCAAATTGAGAAGGTTTTTGATCTTCAATCCACCAAGGATTCTAAAGGAGATACATAATTTTTTGAGGCCCTTGGAAAGGAGGCCTGATTTGAAAATAGCTCACATTTGGGGAGACATAATTCCATACCCCACTACAACAATATTAAGAGTCTATGGCACAAATGTGAATTCACATGCATTACCAAGAGATGTTCCATTAAGGATTGGATTCATTGAAGTTATGAGGCATTTGGGGGTAGCACAACTGATGCATTTACCTAAGCAACATAAGAAAGGATCATTCTTTCCTGAGTGGACCATGATTTTAGATTTTTTAATGGAAAAGGGAGGATGAAAAGACCTGGGGTAGGTTCTTACAACTTACATACTAAAAGATATTCACCAAAGGAACCATAACTTGAAAGGTTTCATTGCTTCTTTGAAAGAATGGAATAGAGTGGTTCGTTTGTCCATAATTTTTATTATCCTGAAGATGTGATCAAGAATATTTTTTATTTTCAAATCCAAGATGAAAGAAGGCAATGTATCTTTCCTTTAATAAAATGGTGGATAAAGTTACAAGGTTAGATCCAAACTGTGACCCTTTGCCCAATATTAAGGGTGAGTTGAAGAGGGTACTCCAAGAAGAAGGAAGTAATGAAGAAGCAACAAACACTTCCATCCCCTACTACATCAGAGGGGTCAAGAGTATCTTTTCCTATGAGGTCAACACCATCTCCTCCTAGAATAGCTCCCCCTATCATAATTGACATTGATTCACCTCCTAGAGGTCTATCTCCATCTAATCAGCCATCAACCAAGAGGCAAAGGATTGAGGTTGGAGGGATAGTTGATTATCCTAGGACATATGAAGATGACATCCTTGTCATTGAAGAAGAGATGCAATAGGGAATGCCTTCTCCCCCAAGGGAGGTTGCATCAATCATATGAGAGAGTAGCCTTAGACTAGGGAAGGCATATTTTAGTGACCTAAACAATGTAGATCACTTAAGGCATGAGGCTTGCAAGACATTTTTGAAGGATTATTCTTTTATGGAAACTAAAGCATTCAAAGATTTTTTATGGAGAGATAAAGCTCAGGATTATGCAGAAAATGTTGCAAATGAGAGGAGTTTGCACCTAGAACATCTTGTAGAAGTTCATCAAACAAATGTGAGGAAAGTAATGAGGAAGGAATTCCAGAACATCACACTCGAGGAGGGAAGAGAATTAGTGCACAAAAGTGGAATGTTATTGTTTCCAACGTGGGATAATACAGATGCAGTTGTGCTAGACACAATAAGAAGCCATGAAAAAACCCTTGTTTCAGATTGAGGAGGAAGCCAAATTGGCATTGCAAGGGTCAGCCTTTAGTGAGGAATGGGATTCCTTGGCCCTTTGGTCATTATCTCAGGGGTCTAGGAAGCTAAAAGTTGTAGAGCCAACCAATTTCAGTGCACAATTAATTATTAAAAGAGTCTCTAACACTCGAGCATTAGAAGTAGTAGATATGACTATTAACATTGCTAAATTCACTAAGGAAATAATGGAGAATGCCACTTCAGAAAGAGACTTATACAAAAGAAAATACAATGATATTATTGATGAGTATAATAAGAGTCAACAAAAGGTGGCTGAGTTGGAAACAAAGTTGGCATTATTCAAGCAACAATTAGTAACATCGAGGACCTAGGGCCCAACAACTTCAAATTATGGTGCACCTACCTCCCCAATGACACATCCTTAATCTCCTCCTCCACCTGAGCAATAATTAGAAATAATTCCATATAATTTGGGTTAAGAACCAATTGAAGTTGAGGATCCAAGCACATCAGGTGCAACTCCATCAAATGAGCCCACAAAGGAGCAATTGTTTCTGCAGATTGAAGTGTTTAAGAAACTTTTCTCACAGGTTCAGGACACAATGTATGAGAATAGTTCAAAGATTTTTTATACTATTTTGGAGCATATGAATAAGAAGATTCAAAGTAAGTTTTATAATCCATTCAAACTATTCTTTGATGCTGCAAGCAATAAATTTGTCTCAGAGAGACAAGGATTTAGCTACTCTAATTATGGACATATGGATTCCCAGGGTGGACAATTTAAAGCTCATAGCATTTGGGTCTGCACATCAAAAGGACAAATATCCAAAGATTGGTGAAACATATAAATTTGTTAATAAAATTAAGGAACAAAGATTTCAAGGGTATGTTTCTCCTTTGGAAGTGAAAATAAGAGAGTTAAATTCAAAATTGGATGAGGTAGAATTGGGATTATTTTTTGATATTCAACATACATATGATGAGGTAAAATCTCTACAGGAATGGAAAGATCAAGTGGATAGAACTATTGCTGCCCAAGCATCCCTCATATGTGAGAGTGTTGATATTGATTTATTGAAGAATACTCTTGAAAATTTGTCTTTCACTTTTAGCTTCCTGGAAGACTTTGACAAAGAGGCCAATTCAGTAATGGAAAAATATGTTCCTTACATAAAGAGGATGGATGAAATCCTAGGTTTTAATTGGCCTTCTGATACAGATTATGAATTGTGGAAGAAGATATTGATTGATGAGTTGGAGTTGTAGACACAGTTATGGAGAACATATATACATGGTCAAGTATAATACAAGTCTGGCCTCAGAAATTGTAATGTATAAAATATATGTTTCTCCCTAATTCCAAATGTGACAAGTAAATGCCAACTGTTGGTGACTTGGATTAGTGCTAGAGGTTGATCTAGATTTTGATCCACATTTTCTTTCCCTTTTGCATGCCTTTTTGTCTTTTGGTGAAGAAGGATAAAGATGCTTCAACGGTTTGAAGACCAGTCTCTTCAAAAAACTACCTTTTGGAAGGTGTGGGAATCTCCACCGACTAAAGAGTAACATTTGTCTCATAGGAGAATATTCTTTTAGTTTGTTGTAACCATTCCTAATGGAATGACCGGTATAGGTTGTCAAATGAAAATTTGACAAGTGTAATTTTGGCATAAAGCTTGTTTCACTCCCTTGTTTTTGATAAAAGAGAATTCAGGGTCATTTGTATGGGTCTCTTTTTGAATTTTGGATTCGAGAAATGCAAATGTGTAACATAGAGAAAATTCATTTTGAGTCTGTATGTTAGGTTTTGAGTCAAGAAAATGAGTTTTGTAAATTGTATGTTTTTCAAGCATGTCTAAATTAACAATGAAAAACTTTGAGTCTATTGTCTCTCCATATGTAATATTTCATATGAGTTATTAATGAAAACCTAATCGATGATCTTTCATTAATTTTCATTGTTGCTTTGTAGTGAAGTATGTTTTAATTTTGGCTCTGGATTAATGAATCAGTTAAAATACCTTAATTAAAGGATGAATTCATATGAATGTTTAGTGGATCCAATAAGTAGTCATAGAATCTGAGCATCTAATATATGTATTGTAATGCAATTACACAAAGATCATGGTTGTTCAAAATTAAACTTACCTTATAGTTTAGTTTATTTGTGATTTGACTCCTTTCCCTAAGATAAGACACTGATTTAACAAGTGTTAAGTGCATTTCCTATGGTTTTGGTGTTTAAATTTGAGAACAAGATTCATAAACAAGCATATTATCAATTTATTTTTGTTTAAAGTTAGTATTATGTTGTATTCTCAGCTTTAGGTGTTTAATCTTCTTAAAGGAATTGCCAATTTCTTGGAGGATTTCATCTGGTTAGCACTTCAATGGGAATAATATTTATTATACAATGTGTGATATTGTTGTTTAGAAGGTTGCAGGATACACATTGTGGGATTACCCTCCTAGGTTTTGTAGAGCCCAAAGTGCAGGAGGGAAGCATTATAGTTTCCTCTTGTTCATTGGCCTATCACCTACTAAGTATTCAAAGATTAAATTTGGAAAATTCAAAGATGCCCAGTGAGATTTGTTTGGTTCTTAAAAACCACCAACACCCTTAAATATTTTTGTCTTGCACCTTACCACCAAAGAATTCCTTGGATCCAATCCCAATATTTCTTTGCATATATAAACCCTAGGAGAATGTGATTAACCGACTCATTGTCATTGTAGCACATGGTACATCTGTTTGGGCCTTGTATGCTAATAGTCATCAACTGTTCTACGGTCAATATGCTCTTATACAATGCCATCCACTAGAAGGCTCCTAATTTTGGTAACACTGATGGGTACCAACACAACATACTCAACTAGGATACATATTTTCAAATTGTATTTTGAATCTGATGTCCTAGTTTGACTGAGTACTCACCTGATTCGGCTCCACACCAAATGATCTCATCCTCTTTTTCAGTTATGAGTATTCTTCTTCTTTCAAGTTATTTTTTGAGGATTTTTTTATGTCTACCAGACTAGGCATTGTATCTACATTGATCCATTCTCGTTGATTGTCATATCTAGGGTGCTCATTGCATATGTAGTCCCTTAAATCTTTCCCATACTATTCTTGTAGTAGGTTTATATAATCCTTTAGCTCATTCACTTCTTCTAAGGCTTTGTGGCCATTCCATGAATCCTTCAAAAAATTATCTTGTCTCCCATTATTTACTTTCCATGTTAAATGCTCTGTGATGATTTTCCTACTATCCCACAAGAATCTCCAAATTGTGGATTCACCTTTTGAATTTCCCACATTTAAGATTCTCTTTGAGTCCTGGCAATCTAGATATTTATTTTGAAAGATTTTGCACCAAATTATTTCTGGTTCTTTGTACATTTTCAAGTTAATTTCGCTCCTAGTGCCCCATTCTTTTCCTTCATCTTTCTCCAACATATTTCCCCCTCCTTCTTTGTTAGACATGCCTTGTCTCAGTGTAGTAAGGGAACCCTTTTTTCTTTCTTTTCCCCTTCCCAAAGGAATTTTTCATGAAACTTTCTATACCTGATTCAACTTTATGTGTAATTTGGAAGCATGACATTACGTATATTGGAACAACTACTAGGGATGATTTTATTATTAGGATTCTCCCAACCAGTGTTATCCATTTGTTATTCTAGGCCACTGCCTTGTTTCTACATTTGTCTAGTATATCTTCCTAGTGTTGTGAATGAATTTGAACTGAGATTAACGGGGAACCCAAATGTTTGACAGGAATTGAATTGATTGTGAATCCCAGTAGCTTCACTATATTTTTCTGTAGAACTATTTTTGTGTTAAAGAATAATATTGATGACTTCTCTTTGTTTATCAATTACCTTGAGATTGTGGTGTAGTCATCTAATGTGGCCGTGATTGATTATGCTTCTTTTATATTTGCTTCACCAAAGAGTACCATGTCATCCACAAATTATGTGTGCATAATTTGGGATTGCAACCTTGGGTCGATTTGATTCCCTTCTATAGATTATTTTACTATTTTAGCTTGATTGATCTCCCCATAGATTCTATCATAATTATGAACAAGAATGTAGAGATTTGGTCTCCTTGTCTCAGTCCATTAGTGGCAGGAAAGAATCAACAAATAGAGCCTTTTACATTGATTGAGTATCTAATAGTCAAAATGCATTGGTGTATCATAGTTATCCAATCTTCATTGAATCCAAATCTTTGAAGAATCTCCATTAGGAAATCCCACTTGACTCTATCATATGCTTCACTAATATCAAGCTTGATCATCATACCTTACATTTTCTCCACTGTCATTGTGTGGACCACTTCATTTGCAATGATAATACTACCAGTTATTTCCCTTCTTGGGAAAAAAACCATTTTGTTCCTTTGAAATGATGGCTTTTAACACCTTTTTTAATATGTTCACCATTACTTTGGTGATAATTTTACACTGTAATACACAAAAAAATTGGCCGATATTCATTTAAGAAACAACAATATTTTTCTTTAGAATGAGGGAAATCACTATGTTATTGATATCTCTCACAAATCTTTTCTTCTTCCTGAACTCCTTTGGCACTTTCTAAACTTCATGCCCTATGAAAGATCAACATTTCTAGTAGAATCTTGCAGGGTACCCATCCGGTCTAGGTGCCTTTCTTGGATGAAGCTAATATTTCGCACTCCCTACTTATTTTGATGTTATTGGTTCTTTAAGCATATCATTGTCTACTTCTGTAACAATTTATGGAATACAATCAAGTATTTCTTTAATCTTGTAGTCCTTGGAACTTCTATCTAACCCCAAGTTTTTTTCAAAGAAAGCTACGACAAACTCTTCTATTTTTTCCTTTTTCCTAAGGATAAATACATTCTCATTTTTTATTTCCTCAATTCTATTAAAGGCTTTCTTTTCTTTGGAGACGGCATGGAAATATTTGGTATTAGTGTCTCCATCCTTCAACCATGTTTATCTTGTCTTGTCTTTCCATAAGATCTCTTCTCTTTTTAGTAGTTCCTTGTGGTGCTGTTTGAGTTGTTTCTCCTTTAGGTAGTCCTTTTGGTACATTCCATATTTAATAACTTTGTTATTTAGGTCTTCTAATTCTTTTTCTTAGGTTATGTTCTTAAATACCGTCTTATTTGAATGCTTTAGTTTTCCTTTGATATGTTGTACCTTCTTCATGAATACATAACTTGGGGTCCTTTTAAATCATATTCCTTCCACCATTTCTTTATTAGAGACACCAAGCTCTCTTCCCTCCACCACATATTTTCAAATTTGAAGTATTTATTTTTTGGTGGTTGATCCCTCTTTAGATCAATCTAGATTGGAAAGTGGTTAGATATTGAGATAGGTAAGATTTTGGCTTCTAAAATTTCTATATTATCCAACCATTTTTCTACAATTAGGAACCTATCCAATCTTTCTACAATATTTGTGAACCAAAATTTATGGTTAGTCCATGTATAGATACCATTAGATGTATGGAAATCTACAGCCTTGGTTTCTTCTACAAAGTCTCTGAAATATTGCATGTTCCTTTTTATTCTTTTGAGCCCACCACTTTTCTTAGATAGTTCCAAGATGACATTAAAATCTCCACCCATTATATAGGATTTATCACCCATTAGTTTGATGCTATTGCAGATTGCTTTCCATGTCTCCCTCTTATCCTCAATCCTTATAGGCTTATGGATATTAAGTAGAGAAAATTTTAGGTTTGAGAAAAAATCAATTACTTTGCACTCCATCCAGTTCTCATGTGATTGTTTTAACGTGATTGTAAGATTGAATTTCTTCCATAAGATTGTAAGACCCCTTGTCATTCCATTGGCCTCTTGGAAAAGACCCAACTAGTTCTAGCAGTATCTCAAGAAGTTCTCAGCCTCTCTTTGATTAAGCTTGGTTTCTTGTATCATTACTATATCTACCTCTATCTAGTGACAATTGACCAAGTGTCTCTTATCAGGGGTGTTTAAGCTCCTGAAATTCCATGAGGAGATCTTCATTACTGTCCAAGGGAGGTGCTAGCTCCCTTGGATATTAGAAACTTGAAATGCATTTCATCCATTTTTCCATTGCTTCTTCTTCCCTTTTTTGTTTGTTTATTTTCCTTCCACTACCTTTCTTTGCTTTCCCCATTGCTTTTGTTGTTGTTTGATTGATACACCTAGGTTCAATAATCCCCAACTCATCTACCTCCAATGGATCTTCTTCTTCTAACTCTTCAAAGTCTGATTCCTCTTCCTCAAAATATCGATCAACTTCTATGGCACCCGATTCCTCCTTTGGGGTTCTCCCTTTTCCATTTAGTTTTCCATCTATTTGTGTTTTAATGATATTTACTTCTAGAGGAGAGCTTTAGTGATTTCCTCCTTTCCCTTCATGCTATTATTAGCTTTCTTCTCGCCCTTTCTGCCTTCATTCTAATTAATTTTTTGTGTTACATTTTTGGACTCATCTTGTGGTGCCTACATTTGATTCCTTTCAATTATTTTTGGCTTCAATACTAGCTTATTAATTTAATTCTTCTCCAATTCCTTCACTTTTAGTATTTTAGTGCAATTTTTTTCCCTATGTTTCCTACTACAGTATTTAAGGAAGAAGTTCTTGTCTTCTTCTATCTCCACTATTTGCACCCATTTTTTCCTTCATCACATAGTAAAATATCTTTTAGGATTGGTCTTATGGAAGTGATTTGTAATTTTTCATATAGATAAGAATCTTCCTCGATTATTTTTGCATTTATATTCATCAATGTGCTCAACAAGTGCCCAATATTTTCTAAACAACCTTTTGACCAATATTCCAAGGGAAAAATTTGCAAGAAAAGCCAGACTGGGTGTTTCTATAGATTTATCTTGAAGGAATTAAAATTCTGATGCCATTTCTGCATGTACAAAGGATGACCATCCGTTTCCCATAGCCCTCCATTTATAAATTTATCTCTTTCTTCTTCTAAAGTGAAAACAACAAAAAAAAAATCTTTAGGGAAGAATTTTATTATTTCTTGGGTCTGCCATGTTTCTTTGACCCATGCCCGAATTTTATTCTTGTTGAATTTAGGGCCAATGAATCTACAAATAATTACTAGATTCTCCAAAATCTCTATATCTTCCTCAATTTCTTCTAAAAGATCAATGATTTGAGGTTCGTCATCCTTCAATCCTTTAGTGTTTTGCACCATTTGGATTGTTTTGAGTGAATCTTCTATCAGGATATTCCTTTCTAGCATTGTATCTTCCTCCCACATTTTTTGGTCTTCATTGTGAATCAGTTGCGAGTAGTCGCAATTTTCTACATTTTTGGTAGGCTCAGCCTTTTCTCTTATCAGATGATTCACATAAGGGTTCACTATATGCATATAAGTGTTTTACATTTCCATCTAGTATCTTCATTGAAATTCACAATATGGGTCTATTAGATTTAAATTAGCACTTTCGCAAGCAATACAATTTGTTGAAGTTCGTACGTCAAAAAAAGTGCCCTTAATCCCATTTATAATGTATGCTAAGGCCTATTTTTATTGTTTTCTGACATTACAACATGCATTGAATAAATGCATTTAATTAATTAATGGCCTTGAAACACATTGGTCTTGTATTTTTAGGCTATGACCCATTCACCCTTGGGCGAATGGGTCCCCTTTAAGTCCCAAAACAAAAAATTAAATACATTTTTGGTGGTATTTTAAAGTCTCGGATTCAGGTTTCAAATATCGACTATTGAGATCTAATATTTAGGAAATTAGTGAAGAAGCTTATAAAACCTAGTTCTTTCACCATTTGAAACTAGAAGAAGATAGATATCAAGTTTGAGAGATCAAGGAGAAAAGGAGAACTTTTTGAGAACATTCAAGAAAGCAAAGTTGAAGTCTTGCAGTAGCATTTTTTTTGTATTTGTAGGTCTTCAAGCTCATTTTGTGATCCAGGTGGATAATTTTCATCAAAAATTGAAGTGCTCCATATGATCCAAAATTTAGTGCCATGTCGAAGAGCTTGAAAAATGAATCCAACACAACTTGAACGAGGTCAAATAGAGCTTGTATGCAAAAGATATGGCTAGTCAAAGTTGAGGGTTGACCATGCTGATGTGGCAAGAGAAGGTGACATTGAAAAAAGTGGATCAATCATGTTTTTACATGTGGCTAATAGGAAGGTGCCACATGACCCAATGGTTGGGCGCCACATGGTACCCATGTGGCATGCCTACATGTTTGATGGTTCAAAAGTTATTGAGGAGGTTTGAACTAGTGACCTCCCCCTCACTAAATCCACACACCACCACTACACCAAGCATTATTTTTGATATATAAAGTGGTGGAAATTTTATTTATTAACCTCATAAAAGTCATTTGGTGGGATTCCAAGTAGATTTTGAGGGATTACAAGTAGATTTTGTGGAATTTAAAGGCAACAAATTTGTTTTAAACAACAATTAAAGGTCAGATCTCCTATAAGTAATATATATCAACTCCCTATAATTAAAATGTTAATCCATTAAATTAATCAAGCCCGAATTCATGGAAAAATAAAAAGGGGCTTAAAATAATCTTTGAAGATTATTAAAAGGATTATTTTGTAAGGCTCAAAATTATAAGAGTCATTAATTAAAAGGGGTCTGAATTGTTTTGAATGGATTTTAGAGGATTTTAGGTGTTAAATGTTATTTTTAGGGAGATTGTGAAAGATTTATTATTGTAAATGGGAGATTGTAAAATCATATGGTTATGAACCATATTAGGAAAAATTGGTGTATAAAAAGGGGAATAGCCTAAGGTTTGGTAAGTGATTTTTTATTGAGAAAATTATACTGTAACCAGGTGGTGATTATGGAGAGAATTTTCTTGGAGAGTTTTTGATAGTGAATTGTTCGTCTTTGTGCATTGGGAGCTTGAATTCAAGCTTGTTGTACTTGAGAGAGAAGGACTTTATTTTGTAATTCATTATCGTCCAAGGAGACGTGAGGAGACTTTGTAATAGTTAAAGCCTTGTAAACCATTTTCTAGAGCATAATCAAGGATCAGTCACTCTTTGGAGAGGGACCTAGAGATGTGGCTGTTTGGTGAACTCCATTATCAACTTGTGTTTTTTCTTCTCTCTTTTGTTATTTTCATCCCTTTAATTTGGTTGTTTAATCATTGAATGTGTGTTTAAGCATTTAATTATGAAATTATGTGTTAAATAACTTTAGTTTAATCATTGTAAAAGTTATTATTCACATGCAACATTCCTAGATCCTAGCATTAGATCTTGAGTGGTACCAAAGCTTTGTTGTGATTGGTGTTTGCAGAGGTGAATGATAATGAGGGCCAAGAGCCAATGAGGTGAAGGCACACTTACAGAGTATAATCATGAGATCAGGAAATGAAGGCCATAAAAAATGTTAGAGATTGTAATTGAACATGAAATCCCAGAGCTTGATGAAAGAAGTTTTCGTAAAGCTCTCCTTGACATAAAGAAAATGGTAGAAGTTATTTTTCAGGAGAGGCAAGAACGAAAGAAGCATAGAAAAGGAGATTCATGAAAGTGAGAAAGGAATGTAGATTAGAAGGACAAAGGGAAAAGACCAAGAAGTGATGATGAGCCTCCAGAAACTCCTCCATATTCTCCAAATTCTCCTCCTTCTCCTACAAATTATACTTCTTCTGCTAATCCTTTCAGGGGTGCACATAAGCCTAAAATTAAATTGGATGTAAAATTTGATCTACCTAAGTGTGGGGAATTAAATGTTGAGAAATTATATGATTGGGTTCAACAAGTAGAAGTGTACTATAGAGTTCAAGGTCTCTTAGATGATGCTTCTAGGATCTAGTTAGCTACTTTTCGATTGGGAGAAACAACTCTCACCTAGTGGGAGAGTAGAACGCAAGAAAAAATTTCACAACATGGTAGAGTCCATTTAACTTGAATTTTTTTTTTAATGCTCTTAAGAATCAATTCTATCCCCTAGGCCATATACAACAATTAATGATGGACTGGCAAACTTTTAGGCAAGGGAAAGGTCAAACTGTCCAAGAGTACACCCATGAATTTAGGAAAAGGGATATTGCATTAAATGTCCCATTGTACACCCAGGATACATTGCTTAAATACATAGGTGGTCTTCATTCTTATCTAAGACATTTTATTTTGGTTTTGAACCCCAAAAATCTTGATGAAGTATGTGTACAAGCCACACACTTAAAGTCAAGAGGTAAGAGTACTTTCATTGATAAGTCTAACAAGAAGCCATCTAAGCCCTAAGGTAAATATGAAGATAAAGGGAAGGGGACGAAGGAAACTAAAATTAAGAAGGATGATAAACTCTCATGCTCTCATTGTGACAAGAAAGGTCATGATGAAGATCATTGTTGGCAGTTGCATCCAGAATTGAAGCCAAAATGGGCTCGTAAACAAAAAGGTAAGAGTATGTAAATGTTCTTATGGATCTTGGTTCAGAATCTGAAGATGAAACTAAGATGAAAACAATGGGTTTGAAAGGTAAGGCTCCTATTTCTAGTGTTTCCTTTGCTAGTTGTGCTTCTACTTCTCAAGTCTATGATGTTCCTGAAGATAAGAAAAGAAATGAGCTTTTTCACATAAGGGTTATTGCTAAGCACACTAAAATTGATACAATAATAGATATTGGATCTCAAATTACATTAATCTCAGAAGATGTTTTAAGGAATTTGGGATTGAAAAATACACTGCATCAGAAACCTATCCACTAGGTTGGATTTGTGAAAGCAATGAATTAAAAGTAACAAGGCAATGCACTTTAAGATTCACAATCACCATCAAGTATGTTGATGAGGTGCAGTTTGATGTGGTTCCACTAGATGTTTGTGGGATAGTGTTGGGTAGCCTATATTTGTATATCGAAAAGCTATTTTCTACTGGGAATTTAATCATTATCATTTGTTTAAAGATGGCATCAGGTATATTTTACATTCTCATAGGATCAAGACTGGTAGATCTTTTGCAAACACAAGGCAGTTGAAAAGGGTGATTAATACAAGTAAAGATTTGTCTCTTATGCTTGTTAAGTCAAGTGGTTTTGGACATGAACTTGAGGTAATCAAGGCTAATCATGATCAGATGATGTAGGAAACACCAACAGTACGACATGAGGAAATAGTAAATGAAAGCATTGAAGGTCTAGGTACTCAACTTGTGGTTGGGAATTTGGAGGTTCCCTTGGGTAAAAATGTTCCTATTGTGAAAGATAGACATATTGTTGCTTCATTCTCTTTTGTATCTGCATTGTTATTCAACTTGATATTAGTCAGTGATTATTAGTTAAAAGCTGCCACAGTTGATGTAGATGCTTTTGGAAGTGATAAAATGATGTATGTGTTTGACAATATTATTGTAGTCTTGATTATAGTGATGAGCCAAATGTGCAAATGGACAAATGATACAAGACAAGTAGGGAGTCCATGCCCTCACTTAAATTTTGAATAAATGTAACTTTTGGAGGTCCAAAAGCTCTCTAGTGGGGAGGACTGATCCAAGTGGATACTTTTCGTCAAAAAATGAAGTGTTCCATATGCTCCAAAATTTAGTGCCATGTCGAAGAGCTTGAAAAATGAATCCAACACAACTTGAATAGGGTCAAACAAAGCTTGTATGTAAAAGATATGGCTAGTTAAAGTTGAGGGTTGACCATGTTGATGTGGCAAGAGTAGGTGACATTGAAAAAAGTGGATCAATCATGTTTTTACATGTGGCTAATAGGAGGGTGCCATGTGACCCAATGGTTTGGCGCCACATGGCACCCCTGTAGCATGCCTACATGTTTGATGGTTCAAAAGTTAGTGAGGAGGTTTGACCTAGTGACCTCCCCCTCACTAAATCCACACACCACCACTACCCCAAGCATTATTTTTGAGATATAAAGTGGTGATGGTTTTATTTATTAACCTCGTAAAAGTCATTTGGTGGGATTCCAATAAGATTTTGTGGGATTTAAAGGCAACGGGTTTGTTTTAAACAACAATTAAAGGTTGGATCTCCTATAAGTAATATATATAAACTCCCTATAATTAAAATGTTAATCCCTTAAATTAATCAAGCCCAAATTCATGGAAAAATAAAAGGGGCTTAAAATAATCTTTGAAGATTATTAAAAGGATTATTTTGTAAGGCTCAAAATTATAAGAGCCATTAATTAAAAGGGGTACAAATTATTTTTAAAGGATTTTAGAGGATTTTAGGAGTTAAATGCTATTTTAAGGGGGATTGTGAAAGATTTATTATTGTAAATGGGAGATTGTAAAATCATATGGTTATGAACCATATTAGGAAAATTTGGTGTATTAAAAGGGGAATAGCCTAAGGTTTGGTAAGTGATTTTTTATTGAGAAAATTATACTGTAACCAGGTGGTGATTATGGAGAGAATTTTTTTGGAGAGTTTTTTATAGTGAATTGTTCATCTTTGTGCATTGGGAGCTTGAATTCAAGCTTGTTGTACTTGAGAGAGATTTTTTTTTTTGTAATTCATTATCGTCCAAGGAGACATGAGGAGACTCTGTAATAGTTAAAGCCTTGTAAACCATTTTCTAGAGCATAATCAAGGATCAGTCACTCTTTGGAGAGGGACTTGAAGACGTAGCCGTTTGGTGAGCTACGTTATCAACTTGTGTTTTTTCTTCTCTCTTCTTTCTCTCTTATGCTATTTTAATCTCTTTAATTTGGTTGTTTAATCATTGAATGTATGTTTAAGCATTTAATTACGAAATTACATCTTAAAGACCTTCAGTTTAATCATTGTAAAAGTTATTATTCACACACAACAGTCCTAGATCCTAACTCACAACAAGGTATTATCATATTTTAGATCTTTTAGGGTGTTTTTAATTCTCCCTAATTGGATCTTTATCATTTATCATTGTCATATAGGAATCATGCTCTAATACAATTAAGTAGGGTTTCTTTTCATATTAGCTCATAACAACCTTAGATGTACTTAAGGTTAGGGATTGCACACATTGCCATTTAATAGATCTATATCATTCATCAAGGTTTAATTACCAAACTTAGGGTTTGACCAGGGAAAACCACTATACACATAAAACAACATTTTCTTTTGCAAATTTTCTATAGATCTAGATCTAGTAGTCAAGATTTATAGGTATAGGAGTGAATTGCAAACAGAGGGATACAAATTCAACTTTTGAAGTTTCAAAAAAGGACATAGGGACCCATTCATCCTTGGGTGAATGAGTCCTGCTACAAAGTGCAAAACCCTATTTTTAGGTTAGGTGCACACCATTCTTCCCTTCTTAGATATGCCTATAACTTGTTGTTGAATGCACAAGAAAAATGAGAGGGGGGGGTGAATCAGTTGCACCTAAAAAACTTCAAAACTATCCCAAACATTTAGATCCACATTAATTCAATTTACCCTTAATTTGTTTAGAATGATTAATCATGAAAGAAAATAATTGAAACATAACCAAATCAATATCATACACAAAGAAACACTAGATTTATGTGGAAAACCTAAGATGGGAAAAACCACGGTGAAGATTATCTCACAATATAAAGTAATATCAACGCCAATTACAAGGGGCTCACTGCCCAAAGGAAAGAAAGGCTCATTGCCAAATGCTCATTTCTAGAATAGAAAACAAGATAGACAAGAGTGTTGCAATGAGAAGTCCATTTCAATGCAATATAAAAGTCCACCAAAACATCACCAACACCTTCACAATCTTACTGAAGAATTGGAGACACATTTTGATCATTGCATCTAGTAATCTAACACATGAAAGATTGCATTGCACAACACAAATGCATACCTCAAAAAATTTCAATTTGCATCATTCACTTCACACACTTCTATCTCTTTACACCTCAACAAATCAACTCATATTTATACCATTTTCTACCTTGAACACATTCTCCAAGGTCGGCTATGCATCTCAATCATGCAAATTCAAATTAGGTTGGCACCAATATATTCCCGTGGTTTAAATGAATGGAGGTGGACCACAAAAAACCTTATCTAGGACCTAAATCCACTCATACACACCATGCTACACTTACACAAAAATTGAAGCAACTTTGAAATTAATGTAAACACCCAAAGTCGGTCGAACGTGTGTAAACATCATTAAAAAATTAAGTACATGCTCAAATTCAAATATGAGTTGCAGACACCACATAACACTTGAACACAATCTAGAATATTCCAAAAAAATCTTGAAATCCAACAAATTTCACTTGAAGAATGTACACACCTAGTATGCTATACACTACAACTCAAGAAACTGACTTTGGAAGCACCAAATCTCAAACAAATTCAACTAAATAAATATAAAAACTCTATTATCACCCTTCTAGATCTACAATACCTAAAATCACTCTATGGAGAAATGCAGAGCAAAAACATTTCTCCTAAACACCTCTGCAATACACATTTCACACACTGGTGAACACAACTTCCTCCAAACAACGATCCATCACACCAAATTTTGAATGCAACACTTCTAAACACCTCTAATCAACATATACAAACCACATAAGTAGATCTTAAATATAGAAGAAATGTGGATCCAAACCAAAATACTACTCTACAACATAGAACACCACTGTAACATATCATTTCCTCTTTTTATTCAAATTTTCTCAAAATCACTTGGAAAATAAGCACCAAAGCCACATCCTCAACATCTTCAACACTTCCTCATTACCACCAAGCCAAATGCAACATAACAACTCAACCATACATCAATAGATAGAAGCTTATCAAAGCAACACTAGAGATTGACACTAGTAGCTTAGTAGTGACAACACAATGCAACTAATCAAAGCATCAGAAGAAACAACATCAACTCAATACCAATTTCTCACACTCTTGCAATGTACTCCTTCTCATATAGTTGATACCAATGACAACACCAAAGCTTGTTGACATCGATGACAACACCAACTACATATAATATCCCCCTTTTTCATTGATGACAACACATGACACAGAAAACCATCAACAACAAACATAAAAACTATGATCCTCAATATTATGCTCTATACCAACTCTTTTTTCTTTTATTTTCTCCCCCTTACACAAATAACTCATTACTTTGTTTCAAATGATCCATTCTTCCCTTTTCTCAATTGAATGTTTTTCACATTGCTCTCTCTCCTGGAAAAGGGCATAAATATTTGCATCATTCATTCTCCCTCTTTCACCACCACTCTGCAACTTCCTTTCCTTTACTACTTTCTATACTCCCCCTTAGGAGCATACATCAAAGTACATCAATCAAGAACCACTACATAATGACATCACTCACTCATCCTTACTACAACAACCAATAATGCCACTAGCTACCCCCCCTAAGAGGTAGCCACCAACATTAGTATAGACCAAAGAATGAATCTTGAGATCCACTAGATTGATGCATCTTCTTATGCATCCAATTCAAAGAAGGAGGGGAAATAACCCCCAAATTCTCTCAAAGATACTCAAAAGTATCCTTAGGAAGAGCCTTAGTGAATATGTCAACAAATTTATCCTTTGTAGGCACATATTCAAGATTCACTTCATTCTCTACAACATTCTCTCTCAAAAAGTGATACTAGATTAAGATATACTTTGTCCTTTAATGCATTCACATGTTTTTTGAAATATTGATAACACTTGTATTATCATAGAAGATAGAAATTGGTTCATCATATACCAATCTGATATCCTTTAATGTTTTCCTCATCCATAAAACTTGTGTGCACAACATGATGCTGATGCAATATATTTGACTTCTACAATAGATAAATACATTGAATCTTGTTTCTTGCTTAGCTATGACACCAATCTACATCCAAGAAAGAATGAACCACCACTTGTACTTTTCCTATCATCTTCACAACCAACCCAATCTACATCTATGTAAGCTCTCAAAGTAAATTTAATATCCTTTGGATACCACAAGCCATGATTCAGAGCGCCCTTCAAGTATCTGAATATCCTCTTTACTATTGCAACATGTGACTCTATAGGATCTTCTTGAAATCTAGCCATAAGATAAACTGCATGTGTGATACCCGATCTAGTAGCAGTTAGATATAGCATTCCTGCAATCATTGATCTATACTTTCTCTAATCAACTTTAGGAGACTCATCATTCTTTCTCATCTTGCAACCAATAATGATAGGGGTATATACTAGTTTAGAATCTTCCATTCCAAACTTATTCAACATTTCCTTGACATAATTTGATTGTGAAATGAAAATGCCTTTATCTTTCTGATTGATTTTTAGCCCAAGGAAGGAATTCATCTCCCTAAACATTGACATTTCAAATTCTTTTTGCATCTCTTCTACAAATTTCTTACACATATCTTCATTTCCTCCAAAAAATTATGTCAGCAACATACACAACCACAATTGAGATTTGATCTTTTCAACTTTGAAGTAAAGGTTGCTATCTGTGGCACCTTTGTTGAATCTTTGTTGTAATAAGTACTTGTCTAACCTTGCATACTAAGCTCTAGGAGCTTTCTTTGAACTATATAATTCCTTCTTCAATCTCCAAACCATATCTGGTTTATCTCATAATTGAAAACCTTTTGATTGTTCTATGCAACCTCTTCTTCCAATTCACCATTCAAGAAAGAAAACTTCACATCCATTTTATATAATTTTAAATCCTTATGAGCTACAAAATCCAAAAAAATCCTAATAGCTTCCATTCTTTCCACCAAAGTAAATGTTTCCTCAAATTCTATTCCTTCTACTTATGAGTAGCCTTTACACACAAGCCTTGCCTAGTTTCTTACTACTTCTCCACTCTCATTCAATTTTTTCTAGAATACCCACGTAGTTCCAATCACATTCTTGTTTGTTGGTCTTGGGACAAGTTCCCAAGTTTGAATTTTCTCAATCTGCATTTGTTCTTTTTCCATATCCTTGATCTAATACTCATCCTTGCATGCTTCAATCAGTGTTTTAGGTTCAAATTCAGAAAGTAAACATAGATTTACCTGTTCTCCAACAACTTTCCTTCTTGTCAGTACACCTTTGCTCTTATTTTTCTTTAGAATGATTCTTCTACACATACTTAGGATTTTTAGGAATATTTTCTAGAGCTTCTTCCTCTTCAATTTGCACTTCTTTTTCCTTAGCTTTTTATTCTTCTCTACAAGAAGACTCATTTGATTCATATCCATCTATCACCACTAAATTATTTTGTAAGTCTTCATAAACCTTGACACTTTCATTCTCAACAATATTTCTTAGCCTCTTGTAGCACCGATAAGCTTTACTTTTCATAGAATATCCAAGGAAGATACCTACATTAGACCTTGCATAAAACTTTCATAAGTTTTCTTCATCTCTTCTGATATAGAATTTTCTTCCAAATGCTTTGAAGTATTTTATAATAGGAATCCTTCCATACTATAGATCATAAGGAGTCTGTGTTGTTTTCTCTTGCTTTCACTATGTTAAGTATGTAAACAATAGTATGAATTTCCTCTCTCTAGTAAACTTCCGATATATTTTCTTCTTTCATAATTATCCTTGTAGCTTCTTGAATAGTCCTATTCTTTCTTTCAACCACTCCATTCTACTAAGGAGTTCTAGGGGTAGATAAATTCCTCTTTATTCCATGATTCTCACAAAAGATATTGAACACATTGGAGGTGAACTCTCTACCTCTGTTAGACCTCAAGCACTTTATTTTCATATCCATATCATTTTTAGCCAAACTCTGAATGCTTTAAACTTATCTAGAGCTTCTGATTTTCATTTGAGAAAAGTAACCCAAGTCATTCTAGAATAATAAACAATCAATAGCATGAAATACTTATCACCTTGAAGAATTATTACTCTGGTAGGACGACAAAGATCTGTATGCACCAATTCCAACAGTCCGGTACAAGATTGTTCTTTGAATTTGAAACTTCTTGCTTTCTTTCCAACTTGACATTCCTTACAAACATCATTGACATGTTTTGTAATCTTTGGTAGATCTCTCATAGCTTGAACTGAACTTATTCTCACTATGCTATCAAAATTGATGTGACACATTCTTCTGTTCCATAGCCAATTCTCGTTGATTTGTCATGAAATAATAACCATCAACACCTTTGAGATGATAGACATTTCCATCTATCCTTCTTCTAGAGCAATAAAAGTTTGTAAGCCTTTTTTGATCTCACAACCATCATTCTAAAACATAAGATTGTAACCCTTGCTACACATTTGTCCAACACTCAAGAGGTTATGCCTTAAACCATTAACATAAAGAACATCATCAGTATTATGTTTTCCAATTTTTTTTTTTTGAAACTTTTTCACATATCTTAGCAAATGTATTATCACCAAACCTAACAAGTCCTCCATTTTTTTCAAGTTGAACAAACTTACTCTTATCACAAGTCATGTGATTAGAGAATCCACTATCAATGATCTAGTAGTCTTCTCCTTTCTAGCATGAAAATCAAACACCAAAGTGGCTTTAGTATTCACACTTTCTTTTGGAGCCCTTTCCTTCACACATTTCTCAAAGTTAGCAAAATTAGTGTCATCTTTTACAACAATGAACAAGAATTCACTATCCTCATCATTTGCATAATTAGATTCATCATCAGATATACTTGCACCTTCTCTAACATAAGAAATTTTCTTAGTCATCTTACCTTTATTCTCCCTATTTTTGTCATTTAGAGCTCTATTTGGACATCTTGAAGCATAATGACCTATCTTTCCACAACTAAAAAATTTGAAAGGAAACTTACCTTTGTAATTTTTAGTACCTTTTTTCATTCTTCTCACAAAGTTAGCTTCCACATCATCAAGATCCTCCTAAGTTGATTCCACAGTATTCTCGGATTTGCTAGCTTTAAAAGAAGTCTCAACTGTTGCATTACTTGTACCAAATTCTCTCATTTTTAAAGCAGCTAAAGAACCATACAACTGATCTCTTGTATATTGGTTCAAATTTTGTAATTCTTCAATAGTAGAAATTTTATGACTATAAGATTTAGGAAGAGTTCTGAGTCCCTTTTTTACAAATTCTTCTTCCAATTCTCCACTAAGACCTCTAATGTCGTTGAAAACTTCATCCACCTTCTGCAAGTAGCTTGTGATCTTTTCATCTTCAGACATTCATAGGGTCTCAAACATGATTGCAAAATTTTGCATCTTAGCTTTCTTGACTTAATCATCTCCTTCATAAATTCTTTCTAACTTTACCCAAAATTCTCTAGTAGTTTTAGATTGATAACTTTCACTAATTTAGAATTAGAAAGACTAATTAAGAGAGAATACCTTGCTTTACCATTGTTTTGATAGGCCTTGATCTTATCATCAGTCTTTGGACCATCTACATGTATAATATATGTAGTCTCAATAGACTTCTAGATTTAAAATCTAAGAGAAACCATAAAACCTTCCATTCCTGTCTTCCAAAATACATAATCTAATCCATCAAAAAAAGGAACATCTTTCTTGTGTGCCATCCCAAATCTACTTGAAGCAGTTAAGATTTCTTCCAAGGAACCTTGCTCTGATACCAATTATTGAATGCATAAGACAACTAAGGAGGACCACAACAGACCTTAGCTAGGATCTAAATCCACTCATACATGCCACACCATGCTTCCACAAACACCGAAGCAACTTCACAATTAGTGTAAACACCCAAGGTCAGTTGAACTTGTGTAAACACCATTAAATAATTAAGTACATGCTTCCTAAAATTAAAAGGCGACTCATGGAAACCACATAACACTTGAACACAATCTAGAATATTCCACAAAAAAATTGAAATCCAACAAATTCCTTCACAATAACTTTCACTTGAAGAATATACACACCCAATACACTCAAACAACTCTACCATACACTACAACTCAAGAAACTAATTTTAGAAGCACCAAATCTAAAAAAATCAACTAAAGAAATATACAAACACTATCAACACCCTTCCGGATCTGCAAGACCTGAAACCACTCTATGAAGAAATGCGGAGCAAAAACATTTCTCCCATACACCTCTGCAATACACAATTGACACACTGGTGAACACACCTTCCTTTAAACAAGGATCCAACACATCAAATTCTAAATGCAACAACTCTGAACACCTCTGATCAACATATCCAAACCACATAAGTATATCTTCAATATAGAAGAAATGTAGAGCCAAACTAGAATTCTACTTTGCAACACAAAACACCACTCCAACACACTATTTCCATTTTTATTAAAATTTTCTCAAAATCACTTGGAAACTTAGCAACATAGGCACATCCTCAACATCTTTAGAAATTCCTCATCACCACCAAGCTAACTGCAACAGAGAAACTCAACCATACATCCATAGATAGAAGCTTATCAAAGCAACACTAGATGTTGACACTAGCAGCTTACCAATGATAACTTAATGCAACTAATCAAAGCATCATAAGAAACAACATCAACTCAATACCAACTACTCACAGTCTTGCAACATACTCCTTCTCATACAATTGACACAAATAACAACACCAAATCTTGTTTACATCAATGGAAACAACTACATATACTTGCAATAACTATTTTCATTTTTGCTATCATATTATTCTAAATTTTAAGTATTAGGTCATACAATTGAGTTTATTTTAATGCATTTAAATTTATCTCCCAAAAGAACTAATCAGTCATTTCTCCCATAAGAAGACAATAGACCTTCCTAATAGGGTTGACTCACCTCAAGGTTGAAAGTTAATCCTATCCTTGGGAGATCTCTTTTTCTAATGAAATTAGTAAAATTATAAGTGTGTTGGATCATTCCATCACATATCAAACTCTACACACACTTCCATATTTTTCTTCATTTCATTTTGGTGAACCTGATATTGTACATCATAATTTTGATTTGAAAGTTTTTAGAACCCTAGATCTAGGATTTACATTAGTTAGTTTTGCATCTCATTTAATATTTCAAAATTACATCTTGCATCATTCAAAATTGTATTTTGCATTTGTGTACCTTTAGAATTTTACCCCATTCTAATGTGCAAAACAACTAAAAATGCAAGTGGAAAAATACTAAGAACACTTCAATGATTAGCCTAAAGAGTGATAAAACAAGGAAAATAGATGAAATACAAACGTAAATCGTTTATACCCTCCTTGCAGTTGAAGACTCCTTGGTTGGCCCTTGATTTAGATGAATTTGTGTGCTCCTTGGATGAGTTTTGATGTAGCTAGATGCAAGATTGAATGTGCAAGATGATCAAAGTGGATGGCTAAATGATAGTGAATACTTAAGAATGCAAATTGACAGCATGAGGTTACTCAAAAAAAAGTGTTCCCAAATGCCCTTGAGGAGGGGGTATTTATAGAAGAATTTGAATTCTCTAGAGAATTCAATGGTTGAGATTCATCCAACAAGGTCAAGATAAAGGGCTATGGTGGGTTGAGAACTCACAAGCCCTCACATCATGACATGTGGAATGTGAAGTGGCTAAGGATGAGGTGTAAGTGAGGTGGAGAAGAAGTACATGATGTGGAGAAAGGACAAGTACCTTGCAAGTACGTTGGGAGATGGGAAGAATCTTGGGTGAATAAAAGTGAATTTTAAATTCACAATGATTGGAAGAATCTAGTGGATAAGACAATGTTTCCAAAAGGTGGGAGTTTGTCACATGTGACTTGATGTAACAAGTCAAAGATTCTAGAAGATGCATGGGAAAAGGGGATTCTTGGAGGAATAAAAAGGAATTAAAAATTTCTTGGGGGATGAAGAGAGTTGACCAAGGTACTGATTAAGATTAATTAATCAGTAATTAGAAGATAAATAAGGATTAGAAGCCAACTTGTAAAAGTTGGAGGATGTGACACATCATAATCAAGGATTAGGCATGTGCACATCCCTAATGAAGAAATTAGGCATTTGACACATCCTAATCAAGGATTAGGCATGTGCACATCCCTAATAAAGAAATTAGGAGATGGATTAGGATTAGATGAAAATGACATGTGAGGAATTAAATAAATGTATTATTTATTTAATTTATTTGATGAAAGGAGGATTAAAGAGAATAAAGTATTTAATTATTTAAATACCTTAGGGATTTGGCAGAATTAAGGGTATTAATTAAATAATAGTAATATTACTTAATTAACTTGGATAAGAGGATGTTTAGATGAAAAGTGATAAATTTAGATAAATTAAGTGTCCAAATTTGGATGTCTACATTTTGCCCCTCTTTGAGATGGTGCTAGGAAGTAGCATCATTTCAAAGAATATTAAAATATAGAACCTAGAAGAAGATGGTTAGATTGGGAAAGATGCCCCAATCATCAAAGGATTGATTGGGAAAAAAGATGATGGGGATGAAGATGAGGATGAGGGATTAAGGATGCCCCCTCGAGAGGACATGCGGGTTGAAGAGAACACAGGTGTGCTCTCAAAATAGATGAGATGAGCGAGATGATGCGAAGTGATGGACAAGAGAAAAGGAGAAGCAATAGGAGATGGATGAAGCACAAATGGAGTTTAGGACAAAAGGTGAGGTTGCCCCAGTTAAGGTACAAGCCAAAATGGGTTGATGATGGATGGAGTGTTGTCAATGAGGGAATGAAGGATTCTGAAACAACACGAGGATAGGGAAGGATACATCCCACTGAGTGGTATTGATGAGGGAAGGATATATCCCAAAACACCACTAAAGGATAGGGAAGAATACCTCCCAATGATGATGATGAAAGTGTTGTTGATGAGGGAAGGATACATCCCAAAACAACACCAAAGGGATAGGGAAGGATACTAATGGATGATGATGATGATGGGTCAAGGCTGGTAACGAGACTGGGGACAAGACCAAGGATTTGATTAGGTGATTTGTACGAGATTGAAGAGATGAGGAGAAGACTGATATGTGAGATGGAGAGAAGGATCTTAAGATTTGATTCGATATCCAAAGATTTGGACTGCAGATGGACTAAAGCTCAGATTAGGGGTTTGGTTAAGCTCAGATTGGGATAAGATTAAAGCTCAAATGAGGATTGGATTGAAGACTAGAATGATTGAAGGATATGAGTGGATTGATTCTACACCGAGTTCCAGGGTTTAAAGGGCGTAAGGTGTTGACAATCAGATTTTTCTCGATTTGGCAATTTTCAAAAATTGTCAAATTTTGCTATTTTAGGAAACCTCACGGATATACTTTTGGGAGTCCAAATTTTTTCCAAGAAATACCCAATATTGAGATAGGATGAATTGCCAACTAACATCCCAAATTCGAGATATGCATTTCGAGTTATGAGTGAAAACAATTTTTTAAAATGTTGGAAAAAAACACTAAATTGAGATTTTGAGGGTCAAGATGAAAGTTTGAGGCCCCGAAAATGTAGCAAAACGGGTTCCAATGGCCTTTTAAGCCATTGGGAATCTACTTGTTATCTCATAATGCAACCACCTATCAAATTTCAACTCAAACGGACACCCGAGTCAAAAGTTATGGCCTCCAGAAGTTTTGGTGTAAAAATCAAAACCTGCAAAAATATGGTTTTTGATAAATTTTGAAAATTTCAACACATGGGTTTTGATGGTGGGGGGAAATTAGAAAATGGGTCGGGATTAGTTTTTAGAAAAAAAGGCTAAAATGTGAAGAAAATATGGGGGAAGAAGAATGAGGGCGGGGCATAGCCGCCCTGCTCCAGGGCGCCACCGCCTCGGCCCCAGGCACTGCCGCCATGCCACAGGCAGAGCTGCCCCAACCGCGGGCAGAGCCGCCCCCGCAGGCGGGCGAAACTGCCTGGGGCAGAGCTGTGCCCGCAAGCGGGCGAAACTGCCCGGGGCGGGGCCGCCCGAGGGTGCGACCGCACCTGCAGGTGGGCGGAGCCGCCCCAAAAGAGGTGGATCCGCCCGGGACGTAGCCGCCCCGACAGAGGCGGATCCGCCCCGATAGCGGGCGGAGCCACCCCACCCGGAGGGCGGAACCACCTCGCCAGCGGGCGGAGCTGCCCTAGTGGGGGGGAGAGGAAGAAAAAAAAGAGAGGAAAAGAAAGGGAAGAGATAGGAAAAAATATGGAGGGATGGGGGGATTGTGAAGAAGGGTGAAGGGATGGGGGATACATGCAAGATGATAAAATGGAAAATGAAATGCAATTCTAAATGCAATTTTCCATATTCAGAGCACTGATTTTTGCTATAGCATAAGACACCAAGTGCCAGGGTATGTGGAATCAAGGCGTATTAGTGTCTAATGCATGAAACAAACACAACAGACAAGAAGGCTATCCCAACACCCCAAAATCACAAAGAAAGACCTTGGTTGGGCCAGGTATTGAGATAACCACAAGCACAAAAGGATGCCCCAACATAACACAAGACCTCAGGGATCTTGGTGGGTACTACGTGGGACAACCAAGAAGACACAATCAAACAAAAGATCAAGATATGTCCCTATGTGGACCAATCAAAACACGCCATAATATGATGGATTATGGCAGCCTTGACAAGTGATGATAGGGAGCTCAAATGATAAACAAAATCCAAAAGCATCAAAAGATCGCAATCAATCTCAAATGTCCTTTGCCATAGGATCAAGGGGATAGATGGGATTGATGAGGTCTGTTAGGAAGGATGCATCCTATTGAGACCGATGATGGTTACTAGACTAAAAGATCGATATGACGCAAGGTATTCAAAACTGATTGGATTTGTTGATACAAGTGGATCTTGTTAGTTAAGAACTAGCTAGATAAGGGCATAGCTTGACGACAAGACACAAGGGAGACAAGACACAACCTAAAGACCTAGGGGCTCGGGGGCTGATCAGAGATTAGCCTTGCCTATGTGAAAGTGCAGAGCCTTCGTAGTTCATGAAAAAAGACCATGGATAAAGCAGAAAGAAGACAACGGTGACTGATGATGGACACAAAACACGACAGACAAATGCCCTGGGGGAGGATCAAATGACCAACCTAGCCTACGTGAAAGCGCAGGGGCAACATAGTTCGATGAAAAGATTGACGACGGACCATGATGGAGACTTCGATGGATGACAGGATGGAAAAAGAAGAAAGACTGATGATAGATGATAAAGGATCCCTGGGGGGCGGATCAAATGATCGACCTTTCCTACGTGAGCGCAGGGGCAACGTAGTTCGACAAGACCAAAGGCAAACAATGGATAAAGGATGATAAGATGATAGGATAAGTGGATGAAAAGATGGGACCGATACGACAAGATAGGATAGACCTGTTGGATTGGATAGGATGATGATGATCACATAAAGCTTAGGGATGGGATAGTTATCCAAAGCATTAAAATGACTTGGGAGGATGATATGATAGATAGATGAGTGATGAAAAGTGATAGGGGATTGGAAAGATGTGCAAGATAAGCAAGAGGGATGATGATTAGATAAATGGCATTGGGTTGCATAGAGGGAGGCTTATAGCTAGATACCAATAACAAGGGATTGTGAGATGGGATGAGGATAAAGATGGAAGAATGGATAAAGATATAGGGATGGGGGATGGGAGGGATTGTTTGGATGGATGAGAATATAAGGATTGGGAGATGAAAGGGATGTTAGGATAGATGGACACGAAGATAAGGATGGGGAGATGGAAGGGATGTTGTGATAGATGGATAGGGATAGAAGGATTGTAAGATGAAATGGATGCTAGGATAGATGGATACTAAGATAAGGATGGGGAGATGGAAGGGATGCTATGATAGATGGATAGGGAGATGAAGGGATGTTATGATAGATGATGTCTCCAAGGACCATGTCACAAAGGAAGCAGATGCCCCCACTCTAGATATGTCATATATGAGGAGGCATGAGGGATAGAAGACAAGTGGATGGGAAGATAAAGGAGATAACTAGATGAGGATAGGATGGGTGACTAAGGAATATGATGGAGCATGGACGAAGAGAATGTATACCAATAGGTTTCCAAAGCATGCATAGATAGGTGCCCCTATTTTGATCAAGATCACAAGAAGGATGGAGGGATGGGAGATAAATGAGATATGATGGTAGGATGCGGAAGATAGGTGGGATGGGGGGGATTTATGAAGAGGACGGATGACAAGAAGATGGGTGCATAGCTGGAAGCATAGCGGATGGAGGGAATGCAAATCAGGAAGTTGCCCCCAACTGCAGATGGGGATTTATGCATGACGCCTGTTTGCTAGATTTTCATCATGGTATTTATCCAAGGCACTTGTTTGCCAAGTTTTCACCATTGGATGGATTATTTCTCTTTACGATTTTATTTTTTTGATTTTTTGATTTTTGACTTTTTGGATGTCACGCAGAAGGAGATGGGTAAGGATAAGGAAGTGGATAAGTAGATTTAGGAGACATGTGATAAGGATCAAGGTGTTAAGAGCTCATGTTTGAAGTGACTGTTGGATGTTGGTACAACCTTATTAGGATAAATAGATTATGCATGAGGATGAATTAGAGGGATTTGATGGGGTTGATACATGGGACCATGGATGGGATGCTGGAAAGGACATGGATAGAATGATGGGGTGGATATGTGATGGGGAGATGTGTTCAGGACCAACATTGGCACATGTGGTGGTGGGTGTAAAAAGATAAGAGGATTAAGTGATGGAGAATGTGGGGATAATGGAGGAGATGAAATGGTGAATTTCAGGACATAAGGACCCAAAACAAACTTAGGAGATGAAAGGGGTGTATGATTAGCTTTTGGATTAGCGACTTTGGATGTTCTTACAAATTTTTCATGTGATGGCATTGCATCTTTTTTCTTTGGGATCCACATGGTTTTGATCTTTGCTTTGGTGGGTCTTTGTGGCCTACAGATTTGATGTAGATTTATATTTTTCTTCTCTTCACCATGTCTTTTGGAGGGGACATGAGGAGCCGTAGATTCATGTGGATGCTTAGATTTATGCATTTTTTCTTTAACAGTCAAAGTGCTTTTAGTAGCAATGGGATGGGTGTGAGGAGATGGATGATGTGGAGTGATGGAGGTAAGAGTATGGAGATTATGTGTAGATGGAGGATTTTTAGGTAAGTGCCTTTGTTGATCCTAATTATAGGATATGTGAGAGGGATGTTTATGATGGATGATATGGATAGGTGATGAATGGATGAAGGGATGGATAGGACGAGATGGAGGAGGTGATTTTAGGATATAGGAGCCCAAAATAGACGTAGGACCTGGAGGAAACATGGGCATGGTAGATGGAGGATTGGAGATGGTAGATGGAGGGATGTAAGGACCCAAAATGGATGGAGCAGATGAAGGAGGAATATGGACGGTGGTTTTGAGGTGATACAATAAAGGAGGAGGGATGGCAGCATATGATTTGGTGGAGCGATGGAAAGAGCCTATATTTATTTTGGAAGAGGCTTGTTGAGGACGTCTAGAGGTTGTACCAACATCTTTAGATTGTGAGTCTTTGGAAATAGGTCCAAGACCTTGCATGCAAACTTGTTCTTTGACTTGGATGGGCTCCAAAATACCTTACTCATGGAGGCCTAGACCTTTTCCTTGATAGTTCATTTTCTTGAGCATGCGATCCATGATAGGATTTGTGTTATGCTGAAAACATGATGTGAGTCCATTATTAGATGGAGGATGATGGGTGGTATATACACTATGTTTTTCTTCTGTGAGGAGGCCACCATGGAAGAATGTGAGGGTACCAAGGGGATATGCAAGTGGTGTGGGGATAGTAGTTTTAGGCGATGATGGGGGATTATGAGAGGGAGATGATGGGATAGCAGCATGTGGATAGGTGATATCAGGAGAGGGATTAAGGGATATGATAGGATTTGGATTTGTGGTAGTGGGATCATGTAATGGAGATGGGGATGGAGTGGTGGAGGCTTGAATTACAAGGGGATCATGGGATGGAATGGATGGGGGACTGTGATCTTGAGGTGGACTAGATGGGATGGTAGGATCTTGATTTGGAGAAGGGGATATGTTGGCATGCTTTGGATTAGACTCTTGGCGTGACTCATCGTGTGGAGGCATAGTAACAGAGTCTTGTTGGGACTCTTCAAGTGGGGAAGATGGAGGGATGGAAGATTCATGAGGTTCATTGGAATGGGTTTTGGTGCTACTAGGGGTGGGAGGAGTGGATTGGATTTGGGTGGATCTAGGAGTAGAGGGAGTGGATTGGAATTGGGTGTCTTTGATGGATTCGGTGGTTCTTGGAGTAGGAGATGTGGGTTCAATGGATTTAGTGGGTTCAATGGTTTCAATGGTTTGATCAGTGGGGTGGTAACAACAATGATAGGTGTGGTATGGAGAAGGGTCTCATCACTAGTGACCATGGATGATGGATCTAGATGGCATGGTTCCATGACTTCAAGATGTGGAGTTGGGGATGGCATTTGTCATGAGTCCTTGGAGAACTTATGAAAATGAGGGACATATGGTTGGCTTGGGTGGTAGAAATGGATGAGGGATTATGGATTGGTGGACTAGGGTTAGATGGAGGAATGGGATCGAATGTAGGACTATGAGTAGATGGGGGATTAGGATTGGATGGAGGACTAGGAGTAGATGGATGAATGGGATTGGATGGAGGACTAGGAGTAGATGGAGGGCTAGGATTGGATGGAGGGTTAAGGTAAGGATATTGGAGTGGTGAATTAAGGTAGGGGGACATGGATTGTGGATTAGGACAAGAGGATATAGGTGGTGTAGTGGGACAAGAGGGTTGGGGATGGATTATAATAAAGGTATTGGGATGATGGATTAGGATGAGGAGACATGGATGTGGGATTAAGATAAAAGGGTGCGGATGTAGGATTAGTATGGGAAGATTGGGAAAGAGGATTACGATAGGGGGACATGGATGGGGAATTGTAATAGGAGTATTGGGATGGAAAATTAGGATAAGAGGATGTAGATGTTGTATAAGAGGATGAAGGACATGACAAATATGGGGATGAAGAAGAAACTAGATATCGATTGTCAAAGGTGGCATAAGGAGCATGATTAGGCATGCATGAAGACATAACAGGGTAGCTCATAGGAGTAATTGGATTTTGGAAAGTGGGTGGAGAAAGCTTACTAGATATGATAGTGTCAAGGGGATCTATGTTGTATACCTCTTGATCGACAAGACTTTTGTTATTGTCGTCAACGTAATTAGGGTTTCCCTTGACTACTATTGATGGAGGATGAGGATTCATGATGGTGACAGGATAAATAAAATGGATCATAGATGATGGACTAAAGCTCAAATATGGATTTAAGTCATGCTTGGATCATGATTGGATTAAAGTTCAGATTAGGATGATTGGATGATGCAATGGGATTGATTTTGATTTTGATGGGATTCGGAAGATGGATGATTGGATCGGGTAGATGATTTAATGAATTTGATTAAAGTACTAGATCAGTTTGATTGGATAGGATCAAATGATTAGATGATGTTGATTGGATAATTGTTATTGGATGAACTTGATAGGATTGGTATACTTGGATTGATTAGATGATTGTATGTATTTGATTATAGGAATGGATTGGTTTGATTAAATAGGAAGAAAAAAAGGTACCACTAGATAGATCTCAAAAAATTAAGCAATTTTGGTTTTTAGACGAAGTCGATTCGACGTACGGTTTGTAAATGATGGCCCCAGGAAGTTAGGGGCGTGTCCACCCCGCGATGCAAGGCATGGCCGCCTTGAGATGGTCAAATTATTGATAGGAGGAAATGGAATGTACCACTAGATAGATCTTGAAAAAATAAGCAATTTTGGTTTTTGGACGAAGTTGATTCGACATACGGTTTGTAAATGATGGCCCCGGGAAGTTAGGGGCGTGTCCACCCTGCGATGCAGGGCGTGGCTGCCTCGCAATGGTCAAATTCTTGATAAGAGGAAATAGAAGGTACCATCGGATAGAGCTTGAAAAACTAAGCAACTTTGGTTTTTGAACGAAGTCGATTCGACGTACGGTTTGTAAATGATGGCCCCGGGAAATTAGGGGCGCTTTCGCCTTTCTGCAGAAAAATCAGGGGCGCTTCCACCTTTATGCGGTAAAACAGAGGGCGCTTTTGCCTTTCTGCAATAAAATCAGGGACGCTTCCACCTTTTTGCGGTAAATCAGGGGCACTTCCGCCTTTCTGTGGTAAAATCAGGGCGCTTCCGCCTTTATGCGGTAAAACAGTGGGCGCTGCCACCTTTCTACAGTAAAACAAAACTTGCTTTTGATGGAAATGGCTATGGCAATGACTCAAAATGATAAAAAAAGGCCAATGTATCAAAGATTTCACAGGTTTTTCACAAGAGAACACTTCAAGCAAGCACAATCCTATGATTAATGTTAAGGGTATGGCCAGGAAAGGTCTTAATCTAGAATGTACAAGGCTTCTAGGGAGTCCTCGATATACTCTCGGTACGTAAGGCACAACCGTGAACACCAGCCCGTCACAAGCGTGAGTCGAGAACCCCAGCGAGATACTAAAAGGATCGGACCAACTCTTCACGTCTATCTAGGTATCACCCTAGCTTTGACACTCCGCTAATTACGATGTGACTGGATTGGGGTACAACTTTCGTTCTCCCCCCTTTATATACCCTGCCGGTATGCGTAGTTGGAATCGTCCCTTGGGGTGATGAAATCCCCAAGCAGGTCCCACTAGAAAGAAGACACTAACCATTTCCAACTACTCCCCAGGCTCACACGAAGTGCAAGGGGAAAGTGAAAACAAATTAATGCCCCCTTGGGTGACACAATAATAGACAAGCACAACAAGCAATAAATGTTACTTCCCCCTAATTAGACTATGTTCAAACAACAAGGATAATTTTTTCAAGAATTTGATCAAATAGATGGTCCTGCAAGCAAACGTTAGCTATCTTATCCTTCGTTCTTGGTTGATTACGCCATAATATGCTTCTAAACTGTGTTGTTTTGGGGCGTAGCTGCCTTTTTGTGGTAAAACAGGGGCGCTTCCACCTTTTTGCATCAAAACAGGGGTGCTTCCACCTTTCTACAGCAAAATAGGGGTGCTTCCACCTTTCTGCAGCAAAAACAGGGGCGCTTCCGCCTTTCTGCAGCAAAAACATGGGCGCTTCCGCCTTTCTGTAGCAAAAACAGGGGTGCTTCCACCTTTCTGCAGCAAAATGTTAGAGGAAAATAGTCTTTCAAAAATAAAAGGGCGTATCCGCCCCTCTGCAGGAAACTTTATCAGATTTTGAAAAACAAAAGTTGTATGCCCTACTGCAAGAAAGTGTTAGAAAAAATCTTCTAAGCAAAATGACATATACGCCTAACTACAGCAAACTATTAGCCAAAATCAAATTTTCAGATATAGGGCGTGACTGCCTTTCTGCAGCAGACAAGAGGGCGCTTCCACCTTTTTGCAGTAAAAGAGAGGGTGCTTCCGCCTTTCTGCGGTAAAAAAGAGGGCGCTTTCGCCTTTCTGCAGCAAAACAAAGGGCGCTTCCACCTTTCTACAGCAAAATGGGGGCGCTTCGACCTTTCTGCAGTAAAATAGAGGGCGCTTCTGCCCTTCTGCGACCTTTTTCTGCAAAATACTTAGCAAAAATGAAGGTTAAATGCAAGAACCCGTTTGTAGGTCAAACTGGGCGTGCCAGAAATGTGTACCTTTGAAATTTTACCCCATTCTAATGTGCAAAACAACTAAAAATGCAAGTGGAAAAATACTAAGAACACTTCAATGATTAGCCTAAAAAGTGATAAAACAAGGAAAATAGATGAAATACAAATATAAATCGATTATACCTTCCTTGCAGTTGAAGACTCCTTGGTTGGCCCTTGATTTAGATGAATTTTTGTGCTCCTTGGATGGCTTTTGATGTAGCTAGATGCAAGATTGAATGTGCAAGATGATCAAAGTGGATGGCTAAATGATAGTGAATACTTGAGAATGCAAATTGACAGCATGAGGTTACTCAAAAAAAAAGTGTTCCCAAATGCCCTTGAGGGGGTATTTATAGAATAATTTGAATTCTCTAGAGAATTCAACGGTTGAGATTCATCCAACAAGGTCAAGATGAAGGGCTATGGTGAGTTGAGAACTCACAAGCCCTCACATTTTGACATGTGGAATGTGAAGTGGCTAAGGATGAGGTGTAAGTGAGGTGGAGAAGAAGTACAAGATGTGCAGGAAGGACAAGTACCTTGCAAGTACATTGGGAGATGGGAAGAATCTTAGGTGAATAAAAGTGAATTTTAAATTCACAATGATTGGAAGAATCTAGTGGATAAGACAATGTTCCCAAAAGGTGGGAGTTTGTCAAATGTGACTTGATGTAACAAGTCAAAGATTCTAGAAGATGCATGGGAAAAGGGGATTCTTGGAGGAATAAAAAAGAATTAAAAATTCCTTGGGGGATGGAGAGAGTTGACCAAGGTACTGATTAAGATTAATTAATCAATAATTAGAAGATAAATGAGGATTATAAGCCAACTTGCAAAAGTTGGAGGATGTGACACATCATAATCAAGGATTAGGCATGTGCACATCCCTAATGAAGAAATTATGATTGTGACACATCCTAATCAAGGATTAGGCATGTGCACATCCCTAATGAAGAAATTAGGAGATGGATTAGGATTAGATGAAAATGACATGTGAGGAATTAAATAAATGTATTATTTATTTAATTTATTTGATGAAAGGAGGATTAAAGAGAATAAAGTATTTAATTATTTAAATACCTTAGGGATTTGGCAGAATTAAGGGTATTAATTAATTAATAGTAATATTACTTAATTAACTTGGATAAGAGTATGTTTAGATGAAAAGTGATAAATTTAGATAAATTAAGTGTCCAAATTTGGATGTCTACAACATCATCTAAAATCATAAATTTTTAAAAATATTGCATACATATATTGCATTTATTTTACATAATAGTCTACATATTGGTGTCTTTCAATCATTTACATTAGAAAATTCAATAAAAATTGCATTAAAAAGTTGTCATTATTGTTCATCTTTTGTCATTTATTGCATTTGCATTTAGATCTAGATAAATTTGGAAAATTAGCCACAAAGGAAACATTTTTTAACTTGAAACAACAAACATAAACAGTAGTTTAGACATTGCATTTTTCATTTTTTTAGAAACCTAAGTAAGGACCCATTCACCTTTGGGTGAATCTATCTCTATACAAGTGTGCTGAGAATTTCCTAGGTGTATTTTTGTCACTATTCCTACCTTCTGTTTCTACTGTTAAAACTGAAATTTGAAATTTTGAAACAGTCTAATCCTGAACATTAAAGAAAATTGTTTTTTTTTTCTTTCAGATTTGTGGACATTTTTTTTGTTTCATATTTGTGGACATTTTCTTTACTTTTTACATCATTGCATAGTTTAGATAGATTAGTCTTCATTTTTCAAACATTGGAAACCATAAACATTAAACAAAAAACCATACACTAAATGATATACCTTGGAGAAAGTATATTTATTTGATCATGTCAGATCTCTTTCTACAATTTAATATATCCTTCAAGCCCTTTAGTAGTGATGACTTTGACATGTTAGATGAAGCCCTTGAGGATTTCATCTTACAAGGTTCATCCACTAAGGCTTGTCATAACAAACCAAAATAAAGGGAAGTTAATGTAATCACACCTCAACTTATCATCTACCCACCTTCACAACAACCACAAGTCCAAACTAGTCTTGTGTTTATCGTAGGACAACCTAAAAATAAGCCAAAAACTCCAAGTGATATCTTAAATTTTTTAAGGAAACTCACTAGTAACAATGTTTCACAACAATCGAGTTACAATATTGTTTCTCACACATATGATACAAGGAATAATAGGCAACCAGAAACCATACCTACTTCATTACCAATACCTCAACCTATTTTTCCTAGTGCTCCTTGTTTGGCTTTGCACAATAGAATTGATTATGATCTTGTGGAACAACTTATAAACACTCCCACTAAGATTTCTTTATAGGATTCCATTCAAGTATCACCTAATTATTATAGCATGTTTCAAAATGATTTACAAGTTGTGGTCCATCCTAGTACACAACCAAATGATGTGGCAACCCAAATTCAAGGTATGAATTCGATCAACATAGACATTTTCTTTCATCAAGATTAATTACCTTCATTAGAACTTGTGCAAAAACAAAATGAAGCTTTTATGATAATTGTTGTAACTAACAAGATTGAAATAATATGTACTCTCATTGATAATGGTTTAATGCTTAATATTTTTAGTGTAAGCCTTCTTGATAATGGAGTGGATAATAGTGAAATTCAACCAAATTCCTTATCTGTCTGTGGATTTGACAATGTGGGAAAACAACTGCTTGATGTGATAACATTACCTGTTAGAGTGGGTAAAGTAACATTGCAAAATCCTATTCATGTCATACCTCAAGAACTCTCATATAGTATTCTCTTACCTTGGATTCATGAAATGAATGGATCCCCTTCAATGCTTCACCATTGAATGAAGTACACTAATCAAAACAAGGTCTACATGATCAAATCTAATCTTCAATCTAAAACTTGTTTACAAACTGAAAAAGGCATAAAAAGTCCTTTGAGAAATTGATACCAACTTCAAAAGTTGAACTCATGGAAGAGGAAGAAAAAGAGAAGTGTTTATCATCAATCAAAAAGCTATTGGATGATGATTTGGGTTCATTGGATTTTACACCTACATTCATGGGAGAGTATAAGATCACAAAAAAAGAATAAAAAAATGACAAAGAAATAGTGGTAATGTCAACACAATATGAAGAAGAATCATCACAAGCATCTAAGTTGAAAAATTTTAACAAAGAAGAAGACACAAATTACAAAAAAAATTATGATGAGCTCGATCATGAACAACCACCATCCTCGAAAGCAATGAACGCTCTCTATGGAAGAGGATATCAACTCTTGAAACAAATTGGTTATAATGGAAAAGGATGTGGTGTGAATGAAAAAGGAATTCATGCCCCTATAGAGCCTAATACACAAGAAACAAAATTGGTATTGGATATTGTCCTTTGAAAGCATCGAAAAAGCCTGAACACTTAATATCAACACTACCACACAAGAAGAAAAGTAAGGATGATTAGGATGAGGTGGACTCCGGAAACAAAATCCAGGTGGAGCCTAGTGGAAAGGATATTCCAGCGGTTAATCCTGCAGCTTCCCCTATCGGTCAAAAAAATGAGAAAGCTAAAGATGCGGTGGGGACCACGGGTGGCATTGGGGGCAATCGCAAACCCTGGACCTCTCTGTTCGGGGTAAAACAACATGGAAAATCATCTTTCCCTCCAGTGTGAAATCTCTCTTCCCCAGAAAAAGGTAAGTTTGCAATTTTTGTACCAGACTTGCTAATTGATCATAATATCACTCTAATGGAAAGAACCCTGGTTGGGAAGTTTATGGGCCCTAGACCAAATATTGAAGTGGTCAGGGAGTTCGTTAAAAATAAATGGAGAATGAATGGAAAAGTCTCAGTTGTTGCTCTTCCAAAGGGTTTCTTTGCGTTTGAATTTACTTGCAGAGAGGACATCTTGGCTGTTAGAAGTGGGGGTCCTTGGGTAATAGGGAAATCTTCCTTGGCTCTAAAGAAGTGGTCCTCTAACTTGGACCTCTTAGACTCCATTTTTTAGAATGTCCCAGTTTGGGTTAGACTTCCGGGCCTGCCCCTAGAGTATTGGAATGAAGATATCTTTGATGGTATTGCGAGTTCCTTTGGTGAGCTCTTTTCTATTGATGCAATGACAACTGCTAGAAAGAGATTGGTTTTTGCTAGAATATGTGTGGGGGTTTCTCAAGAAGCTGACCTTGGGTCCTGGTTGCAGGATATAGAGTTTGAAACCATCTCGTTTGCCTACTTCAAGTATAGGAAATCTGGGCACTGGGCTTAAAAATGTGCCTTAAACGCCACCAAAGAGAAAGAGAAACAAGCTAGTTCTTTAAAATCAGTATGGCAAAAAAAATCAAGAGGAGATAGTATGGAAAATAAAGAGTCTAATGTTCAGGGCTTGGAAAATAAAGAGACTAATGTTCAGAGTACCTCTATTGAGATTGAAGTGGTTATGGAAAATAATGGAGAGATTCCACTGTAACCCCAATATATGAATCTTGTTAAAAATTTTCCTTCCAAGGAAAATGGATCCAATGAGGATATGTCGGCTGGGGAAGTAGATCTGAACCAAAAAGCTAAATCCTTTTCCCAAGTGACAATCCCAACAGAGAAAAATGATGCTACTCCGGGCTTGGAGGATATTCCTAGTAAGGGTTTGTCCTTGGAACTGAACATCCCTTTCCATTTCCCGTCTTCTGAAGGTCTTTCCCCTCTAGGTGCAGAGAACTTTACGAATCCCAACTCCTTCGATGTGGTCAAGGACTTCCTCAAAAATCCAGACCATTCTACCGATCTCTCCAGTAACTTCTCGTCTTTTCATATGAATGGTAATATGGAAACATTACCCTAGGAACAAAGGATCCTAACTGATAAGGAATGGGAATCAAGCAAAGAGATGGATAGCCAAGAAGAGACTGATAAAGAAGAGAACTTATCAAAGAAGAAGAAAGAAAAAAATAAACAATGGAAGACTCCAAGTGGAATTTCTACCAAATCAAAAGCAAAGGAAGACTATGGAGCATTAAATAACTCACGAGGGAAAAATTCTACTAAATGGATAAGAGAGCATAATAGTTTCTAGGATATAGCGGATGGGTCTCAGAAAAACATCCCGGAATGCCTTAATTCCCCTGGTAATTCATGAAGATAATGCCTTGGAATATCAGGGGACTCAATAACCCCCATAAATAGGATGTTCTTTGCAATTTTTTTAGAGATCACAAGCCTGATATTCTTCTAATTCAGGAGACTAAAATGTCAAAGGAAAAAGTTGAAAAGGTGACACTCTTCCAGCACTGTAGTACTCATGGTAATAATTTGATTGGCACTTCTGGAGGCATTGCTACCTTCTGGAATAGTCACATAATCAAAGGGGATCCAATTTTGGAAGGAACGAACCATACTGCCACTAGATTCACACATATTAGGGACAACTTCAGCTGGATTCAATTGAATATCTATGCCCCCAATGGAAAAGGAATGAGAAAATCCTTTTGGTTGGAGTTGGCTGCCTTTAGGAGGATTTTTGACAGAGAGGCATGGGTTGTTATGGGTGACTTCAATACACCCTTAATGAATGGAGAAAAATTTGGAGGGTCCCAGATCAATCTAGAGAGCAAAGAAGATCTTCAAAATTTCATTGACAACCAGGGGCTGATAGATCTGGATTTACATGGAGCTTCCTTTACTTGGTCTAATCGCAGAAAGGGGATGGATCTTATACAAGTCAGATTAGATAGATCTTTAGTTTCCAATCATTGGTTTTTTGATTATTACTTCTATTTTAAAGCTCTCTCTAGGATTGGTTCTGATCATTTCCCTATTAGTTTTGTTGTGGATCCCATAAAAAAGAAGAAAAACATCCCTTTCAGATTTGAAAAAATGTGGTTCTCTCATCTTGCTCTTAAAGAGGAAATTAGGAAATGGTGGAATATAAGTATTTCTGGCACTGCTATGTTTAGAATAGCTAAAAAACTAAGGGAAGTGAAATTTAATTTGAAAAAATGGAAAAAGGAGTCCTTTGGGAACATCTTTAGGATCAAGTTTGACCTCAAAACGGATTTGGGAGAGATTCAATATAAAATACATAAGGAGGGATATTTAAATGATACAAAGGAAAAAGAGAATGAGATCCTCACTAAGATGCATGACATTATCAGAAAGAAGGAGGAGTTCTAGAGGCAAAGATCTAGAGCTCTATGGTTATCTGCAGGTGACAAAAGTACCAGGCACTTTCATCTATCAGCTTCAAAACATAGAGCAATCAACAGAATATCTCAAATTGAAGTGAATGGCATCAGGTATGAGGAGGAGGAGGATATTAGAAAGCATGATTCTTTTTTCAAACATCTTCTTTCGGAAAATGATGAAATTAACCAAAATGATTAGGATCAATTAGTTGAAGCTATACCAAGAATTATCAACCAGGAAAATAGCTCTTTGTTGTCTGCTATCCCTACCAATGAGGAAGTCAAGTGGGTTGTTTTCTCCTTTGATGGGAGTAAAGTTCCGGGTCCGGATGGTTTCCCTTTATTTTTCTTTCAATGGCTCTGGGAGATTATTGGAGACGATGTGATGAATGTTGTTATAGAATTTTTTGGATCCAGAAGTCTCCTAAAAGAACTAAATGCCACCTTCTTGGTTCTTATCCCCAAGAAACCCGGAGTTATTAACTTTGAGGCTTTTAGACCCATAAGCCTTTGTAACTCAATCTATAAAATCATTTCTAAGGTTTTAACTTTTTTGCCTTCTTTGATTTCTCCTCAATAGAATGGATTCATTCCTGGTAGACAAATCCTAGACTCTATTGTTACTGTGCATGAGAATATCCATTCCTTAGTGGAATCGAAGACTGAAGGCTTTTTGTTAAAGCTCGATATTTCAAAAGCCTATGACAGAGTTGTTGACGTGTTCGATGGCACAACAACATGCAAACAAAATATTGCTATTTTATTTCTCCTGAAAGAGAAAGAAAACACATGGATATCTTAGCTCCCAAGGTCTTTGTAGTTGGTTCTCAATTGTGCCGATGTTGCTTAGTGGTCAATGTAACAGTAATGTTCAAGGGGCCTACTGGTGTTGAGCTTCTGGATTGTTCTGAGATCAAACATAAACTTTAAACCTACTCTAACCAGGGTTTTTAAAGAAACATAAAAAGATGTATCAGAGCTTTGGAACAAAAAATAATGTTAATTCATCCAACTTAACTAGAATCATTACCTTTCAAGGAATTCCTAACTAAAACTGCATAACAAAATTAACTTGTGACTAACAAACAATTTCATTCATTCACAGTGCTGATTTCAATAACAGATTACAAGTCACCATTTAAACATACAAAACACAAGATAAAACTTCATTCCTTGAAATCTTTTCAAATCAAATGATTAACTTAAGATAAATACCATTCTGAAGCATAATATGAAGTAGATTTAAATCTGGTTGCTTCTACTGTTGGTGAGACATATAAGCAATATTTACAAATTTGGCAATATCACCAGTGTACAGAAAACCTGTATCTTCAGACTGCTTCCATCTATACTAAGAAAATTGGAAAGATACATTACTTTCTATGCCAAATCTAACTCCTAACTAAGAAGACAAAAGAAGCTCCCTTTACTAAGAAACAGGATGCAGTTCTATCTCCTATATCCTTCAGAAAATCCCTACTCTTCTAAATCTATATCTAAAACTGTCTACTTTATTCCTTTTCTATTTCTGCTAACTTTTCTTTTTCACTTCTAACTCTTTACAAAAAGGAAAGAATGCCATATATACAAAGTGTACCCAAAAAGAATGTGTTATCCCTTGTTTTAGGGTTTACAAAATATCTCCCTTCAGAATTGTCAACTCTCAAATCTTTTGAATAAAGTTGGTTCTGCATTAAATGCACATCCCTGCTGGCCATATTGGTGAAGGATTTTCGCTAGGAGAAACCTTTAGATCTTTTGCAACTACCGCATTTACTTCTGGCCTCCATATCCATCTTTGAACTCCAGTGGAGTTGCTTTGAATGCCCTAAAGTATTACCATTAATACTGATCTACCCTTTTTCTAGTAGACCCTAGTTGTCCCTGTGACTCACAGCTTCCTTATTCTTCCTTCGGCCCTCTTCCCACTCCATATCTGTTCTTCTGCAAGTTGTTAAAATAACATACAATAGTCGGCAAGACCTTAGGCGATATATTGCAGTGCCTCCTTCCATCGGCAAGACATCCGCATTCGGCAAGACGTTATAGTGGGCGCTAAGAGTTATAGTGATATCTTTTTTCATTGGCAGGTTCGTCGCTATCGGCAAGACCAATATTAGTCGGGAAGACATCATAGCGAGTTCAACGCGTTACACTAAGGGAAAAAAACATGTCGGCGAGACACTATCGGGTCGGAAAGACCTTTCACCGAAGTCACCTTTCAATGAGACTCCTTGAGAAATATCATCATGTACACGACTTGATCCTGCAAAACAAGGTCTCCATTAGTTCCAAAAGTATATAAAATACACCATTATTTATCATGCCTTCAATTTTAACAAAAAGAAACCCAATTCCGGCGGAGGTAGAAGCGGGACCAAGATAGAACCGGAAACAACACCTACCTTCAAAACTGTCAGGGGTGGAACCAAGAAGAAATCAGAACCAGGGCCGGAGTCGGGATGGGAACAAGCCAAGTGGGATCAGAGCAAAAATTGATCCCGGGTGAAACACAACAGGGGCAGGGGCGGAACTAAACCCGAGATTGAGACTTCTTCAAATTTTCAGTTTCGGATTCCATCCCGATCGCGCCTCTGACAATCATACAAAGAGATGACAAAGAGAATGAAAAAAGAAAAAAAAGGAAAAAAAAAGAAAAGAAAAGGGGAACGAAAGAAAAACACCCTGCGATCAAACGATCGGAACCAGGGTAAGACATATGGTCAAAGCAGAATTGGGATCAGAACCAAATCCGACCCAGGAACCTTTTAAAGTTCTAGGTATGGATTCAATTCTGGTCCCGCCTCCAACAACATCCAAAAAGACAATGAAGAAAGACAAAGGAAGAGAAAGGAAAGGGGGAAGACATCCCCCGAAAAAACAAAAGGGAACAAAAGCAAAAGAATAGGACACGCGGAACTGAGATCGAAATGGAACCCGAACCTGAAACTAATTAAAGTTTCAGGGTTCGGTCCCAGTGCCCGTTTTGGGTTCGCCAAAACAACACGAAAAGACGCACGAGATAGAAAAACAAAAGAGGCAGAACCAGGATCGGGGAAGGAATAGAAAAGAGAACTTGGAAGGAATTCCAAGTTTGGTTTCCGTTCCGGTTCCGGGTCTGCCATAAAAAAAAAAAGAAAAAATGCCTAAGGCTGAAAAGAAAAAACTTAAGGCATAGGACACAAAACCAAAGGAAGAAGACCAACGAAGAAGAGAGAGTAGCGGAGTTGGACTCAAGATGGAACCCGAACCTGAAACATCGAAAGAGTTCAAAGTTCAGATTTAGCTCCGGACCCAAATCCAACAGAGCAAAAGGCAAGACCAAGGAAATGTCAGGACCAGAATCGAGAACGGAACAAGACCAGAACTTGGATGAAAATCCAAGTTCGATATTGGTCCAAGTTCTGCATCCGACAGGACAAAGAAAATGCCCAAGGCAGAAAACCAAAGGCCAAAGGAAAAGAAAAGAACAAGGGGGACCCATTTTGTTCCAAACCAAATGGGATGGTTATGTGAGGCATAACAAGAGTTGACTAGATTTTCTTATTTAAAATATTAAATGCTTTTGGATTTTGTAATAGGGTTCTTCAAATGGTGGAACAGCTTGTGTCTACTGCTTCCATATCGGTTATGGTAAATGGATCCCCTACTTATTTTTTCCAAAGTACCAGAGGTCTAAGACAGGGTGATCCTATTTCTCCTATTTTATTCACTATTATGGCTGAAAGTCTTGGCAGAAACTTGAAAAAGTTGGTTGACTATAGATCTCTTCTTGGTCTCAACCTTTCCTCTGGTAACCTGGTTTGTTCTCATCAACAATTCGTTGATGATATTATGCTAATGGGTAAAGCTTCGGTCTCTGAAGGTAAAAATTTAAAACATCTGCTCGATAAATATGGGAGAGCTTTAGGACAGTTGATCAACAATCAAAAAAGTTCTCTGTTCTTCTTCAACACGCCGGTTCACAGACAGACCAAAATTTCTAGAATACTTGGCTGCAGGGTGGACTCCTTACTTGCCACCTATCTTGGTTTACCCTTAAGCCTTAAACCTCCTAAATCCTTTTGGATTTTTTTGGTTGAGAGATTTAGCAAGAATCTTGCTAGTTTGAAAGGAGCTCTGTTAAGTCAAGCGGGAAAACTTGAACACCTCAAAGCCTCGCTTCAAAATTTTCCTATCTATGCTCTGAGCCTCTTCAAGATTCTTGCTAAATATGCTGATGCTATAGAAAAGATTCAAAAAATATTTCTTTGTCGGGTGTCGAAGAAAAGAAAAGACTACCTTTAATTGGATGGGATCTGGTTTGTAGACCAAAAAAGGCCGAAGGTTTAGGTCTTAGAAGAATCAGAATGGTTAACAAAATCCTTCTAGCAAAACAAATTTGGAGAATTTTCTCATCTTCAAGGGAATGGATAGATATCCTAGCTAGAAAATATTTAGAAAACAATCGTTCCTTTATTATTCTGAAGGATTCCCACCTTCTTCCAAGAGGTTCTACTTGCTGGAACAATCTAATCAATGGAAAAAATATAGTGGACTCTGGAACTGGTTGGCAAGTTAGAAGCAGAAACCATACTAGATTCTGGGAGGATAGATGGCTTTTTAAGGAGCCCCTTACAAAATTCAATTCCTTTAGTGAATGGGCTGAGAGTTGCAAGGCCCGTTTCAGTTCTTATGTGAAAGATTATAGAGTGAATGGAAAATGGGTGGATCTGTGTCTTGTCAGTCAGGCTCTTGCTCCTATTCAATCTTCTTTGCTGGCTATTAGACTTTGCTTTGATCAGTTGGAAGATTGTCTTGTCTAGTTTGACTAACCCTTGGGTAATTATTATGTTTCGTCTGCCTTTCCAAGGATTACTTCATCCCACGATTCTCCTCCTTTCTGGTCGAAGGCTTGGTTCAATTTGATCCCTAAAATCAACATTTTTTTTGGATCCTTCTCCAAAACAAGGTGCTCACGATTGATAACCTTTGCAAACATGGATTTCAAATACCTAACAGATGTTTTCTTTGTAAGATGGAGGCCGAGTCCGTGTGTCATTTGTTCTTTCATTGCTCTTTTGCTGCTACAATTTGGGAAAAAATAATCAGTTTTTGGCATCTTTCTTGGGTTTTTCCCTCGTCTATTGAAGACTTCTTCCTTCAATGGAAAGCCTCGACTAAAATTTCCATGCTCAAGATTTTAAGGGATTTCTCTTTCCCTCGTGTTGCGTGGGGTCTTTTGAAAGAACACAACAATAGAATTTACAGAGATAAAGAAGCTATTGTGGATATTGTTTTTGATAAAATCTTCAAATTCTTGAAAGAAAATGTCAATGTCTTTTACCAGAAGGTTTGCAATTATGAGAAAGCAGTTCACTCGTCCTATGACCTTATAGTTGCTAAGGATTGGAATATTAGCTTCGAGTTGCCTTGCACCCCTAAGAAAGCCAAGAAGGACAGAGAGGGTGTTTGTTGGTCTTTTCCTCCTAATGGATGGGTCAAAGCTAACTTTGATGGTGCGGCTAAAGGTAATTCGGGGGCGGCAGGATGTGGTGGAGTCATAAGGGACTCGTTTGGAAATTTCCTTGGGGCGACGGCCTCTCCTCTTGGTTCCCAAACCAATCATTTGGCGGAGGTTGTTGGCACTTTTCACATTATAAATTTAGCCCAAAGCCTTAACTTTAAAAATCTTTGGCTTGAAGGTGACTCCAAAAATATTATTGATTGCCTCCATGGCAAGTCTCCCCCCTTGTTGACAATAAAATCATGGATATATGAAGCCATCTTGACTCTGGCTAAGTTTGACAAAATTAAAATATCACATGCTTATAGAGAAGCTAATGTTGTTGCAGATTTTTTTGCTGATGACGGAGTTAGAAGTAATGATATGAGCACTTGGCTTAATATTAGTGATCTAAGTTCTAATGTATGCACTTTATTGAATTATGATAAATCACATGGACAAGAGGCGTGCTATCCCTTTAATGAGGACAGGTTGGATTTATCACATCACAATCATTAGATTGTATGGGACCGAGCTCAGATGCTTAGTCTGCAAGGAAGCTTTGCACGCCTTGTGGGTTCTTAGATTTGGCGGGGCCAGTTTTAGTAAAGATTTCATCTGTGTCTGCCCCACTATGCTTTCCAAGATGGGTGGTGATAGGAAAAGAATCGAGTCAGACAACTATGAGATGCACACAAAAAATGTTAAGGCTTGGAATAAAATAAAAAGTGACAGGTTACTTCCTTTCCTGAAGAAGCTCCATGGTTCCAATCAGGAGGCTACAAACCTTTTTGAGAAAAATTGGAATAATGGGAATCTTACCCTGTTTGGTAGGAATGTGGAGCTCAATGAAAATTTGATAGCTGAAGTGACGGGTTTGTCTATTGATGGGAAGAAGTTTTTTAGGGACATGATTTTTTCTAACGATCCTGTTATCAGATTTCCAAAAAAAGAAAAAGAAAGGTTGAATCTAGTGAAAATAGCTAACAGCTACTTTGAAGCCAACACCATAAAATCCCTTTGGAGAAAGGTTCTACGGGTCATCATGGAGTACATAATGGTGGATGGTCATTTCACCAGGGTCTATGGATATCACTTTGCTTTGCTCAACCACTTCTGCTACAAGGTAAGGGTTTCGTTCCCCTACTATCTTTTCTGCTCTCTGACAAAAAGTTTGGATGATCATAAGAAAAACCTTAGAAGATTCCCTATTCTGCATACTGGGCTGATTAGATTAATTGTTGAGCATTACCAAAATATGCCTGTTCTTGCTAATCTAGAAGCCCCTTCTAATTCTGAGGAAGATGAAACTGAACCCAGCTGCTCGGAGTTTTTGCCCAATTTAAATCCAGCTAGAACTGTCCTTAGCCCGCCTACTGTCCTTTTTGGCAAAAAAACTCTAACCCTTTTTCTGTTAAAGCTCGTGTTGAATTTGAGCCAGGAAGCCCCTCCCTCAAGACTAGTCTTGTTGATAAGAATCCATAGGCTAAAAACCGTGTCTCCTATTCTAAATATTCCCTTGATTCTGAGGTGTCTGGTACCAATAATACTGAGCCAAGTCCTGACCCGTTGTTGGATAGAACTGCTAGAGTCGGCTCCCCTGTTACTCCAAACCCTGATAAAACTTGTTTTAACACTGGTAGGGATCCCTCTATGGATGTTCTGAATTTAGCTAAAAATAATGCTGATACCCATTTCAAACTTTCAAAATGGACTTTCAATGAAATTAATGAGCTAAAGATAAAAAAATTGGGCCCTTCAAAGTAAATTGGAAGAGTTGGGAGCCAAGATTGTTGTGATTGAAAAGAAAGACGTGGATCGAAATGGCCAGACACAACACCATAATAATTAATGCTATGACTGAGAAGTTAGACAAAGCCCACTAGGGGTCTCTGGTGGTGGATTTGGAGGAAACCAAGGATAAAATCCAGGAGATGGATGCAGGTATCTCGAAGAGAACCGGAGCCAATCTGAAGAGAAAGGCTCCCCCTACTCCGAAGATGATTCAAATTTTTAATAAGGGAGTCCATGACATGCAGAACTTGGAGGCGGAGACAGAGTCTGTCCTTAAGACTTTGGGTTAATTGTGGATAGTTTTTTGTTGTTTGCTCTACTGGATCTTTTTGGTTGACCTTTCTGGTCTGTTGCGATTGGCTGCTGCTTGCTCTGGTCTTTACCTTTTGTGCAGCTGGTGTTTTTTGTTGGACTTTTGTTTCCTATCTTTAATGATGCAAACTTTGTGGTTTCGGGTTCCTGTAAAACCCGTTTTACCCTTTATCAAAAACACTACCACACAAGATTCTCCTAATACAACTCTTACATTGAAGCATCCCAACTTAATATATACCACAAGTGACGATGAACCATTGGATTTTTTTTTAACATGATGAAGCTTTAGCAATTTTTTTTGGGAGTTTATGATAATTTAGCAACTCATCACCACAAAAAAAGATTCACTTGTACCTTAAACAATAAGGAATATTTGGTGAAGAAAAGAAAACAAGTGATATTGAACAAGAAGATGATGAACACATTCTTGAAATTACAAATAAAAGTACATTACTTGTGGGAGATATAATCAACATACCAATGGATACATCTAATGAAGATAAGATGATTCAAATAGGAAAATTTTTTGATGATGAAAAAAAAGAAGATCATGCAACATTAATACATGACTAGTTCCTAAAATCTTTGCTTGGACTTATTCAAAGCTCAGTCATGCACAAGTTGTATACTAATTGTAATGCATGCATTTGTGCATTCTTGTATCTAATGTGTTTATTATGTTAAATTTTGATGATGATTTAGCAATGAATTTTGAAGTTTTCACACACAACCACCATTGATATAATCAACTTTGCATGATATTGATTAACATGTAGACTTCAATTATAAATATTACAATCTTTCCATTGTAGTATATATAGATTTTTGTGCTTAAGGTGAATCTGTTAGGGTTAGAGATAGCAGATCTAACAATTAAATGCAGATTTAATAAACAAAAATAGAGAAACTAAACATTCACAGAATAAATCATAACACAAAATTTAACGTGGTTCACCCAATCTGGGCTACATCCACCAAACCGCAGCCATCCAATACTTTTATTATCCAGTGGAAAAACCTCTTACAATCTTGCGAATAATCGCGTTTTTCATCATACTGAAATACCCATCCGAACCCCCTTTTTACCAAGCTTAGAAGCTTCCAGATTTTCGGGTTCTACAAAATTGGATTTTTCCTTTTTCATTGATTTTTCCCTTTTTCGGTGATCACACGAAAAAGTAGGAAGAAAATTTTTCTCAGGGGCTGCCGCCCCCGAACCCCCGCTTTTCGGGGCCCAGCCCAACCCCGGACCCCAGCGAGGACGGGGGGCCAGGGTGTACAGTATACCATGGGCTATACAGTATAGCATGATCAGTCACCACATACCAACAAAATCCTTAAGCCCCTTAGGACCTAAGTAATAGGTCATTATGATATTTTCCAACTTTTTGGGGTGGTTGTTTACCTAGATAGGATAGCAGGGCAAATGTGTGTGTGCTTATGTTAGTAAAAAGGTTCCAACAAGGTATCTATGTATCGATTTATGGTCATACAATATTAGAAAAATATATATTTAACAAATCAAAATAGAGAAAGATACTTAACCATAGGAGGTTTAGAAGTTGAGATTCACCAAATTTTAGGGAAATAAAATACACACCCTATAATTATTTAGGGTTGAAATAACTTATATAAAATAACTTAAATATAATTAAACCTAAATAAAGAGTTAGGATTTTAAATGTAAATTAATTTGAAAGGGTTCAAATAGATGAGCTCTATTCTTGTTGGTTTTTGACATTCAATGAAGGATGCTTAAATGTATATTGTAGCTAATGATCAAAATTTAAAACATGTTATCAAACCATAACTATATTGATTATAACAAACCTACCTAGAAAGTCTTATTTGGTTCTAGATGCCATTTTCATGGAGCAGACTCCCTTTGCATAGTTTAATTTTGGTGATAAGGAAATGTCCTTTATTCTTGTTCACATGCATAACCTAATTTCCTACAAATTTTCTTATACCTGACCAAGTGATGCTAAGAAGCACATTTTTGAGATTGGTGGATTATAGGGGGTTCAATTTATAAAATTTCATGATAAATTATACTTATCCTCTATTATTGATAAATTTGGTTTGAAGACATGCCATAAAAATATGTGAAGTTCCTTGATGATAAATCGACAATGTGTAGTATCTATGGATGGAGTGTTGGTATAAGTTCTAATAATTGGATAAAGATTATAATACCAATATTTGATGTGAGCTAATGATTTAGTGTTGTCCTTAGATACAAGATCCTAGGTTCTCAATAATTTTTTTGGAGTGTGTAAATTAATGTGTAATGGTCATATTCTCTAAAATAGTTGTCTTGAGAAAGTAAATAATGGAATTTGAATAAGGAGGACTAGGTTGTGGGTGTGGTCTTATCCAAGGGACAAATTTGTGCCTAGGCGTATTTCAAAGTGACAAAAAACTACATAGACAAACCAATCCTATTTGGAAATGATGGATCAAGCATATTAGAGGATATATTTAAAATTTGGGTTAGCTTAAACATAAAACAAGTTGGAAGGAATAGTAGGATAATATATTTATAATATGAGTGTAAGAGTAAAAATAAAATAAATGAAAATGTAGGCATTTTATAATCCTTGTAAAGAAATAAATAAACTCTTTACATACATCTTAGGAGAAATCAATTAAATGAAATTGATAAATAAATATCCTAGGCATAAGAGCTAGGATCGATGAAGAAATTGAGTTGAATGCTCAAAATTAGTAATGTTTTATTTCTCTACTCTAGTCTCTTTTGCATACTAAGCTCTAGGAGCTTGCTTCAAACTATATAATTCTTTCTTCAATTTGAAAACCATATCTGGTTTATCTCATAATTGAAATCCTTTTGATTGTTCTATGCAACCTCTTCTTCCAATTCACCATTCAAGAAAGAAAACTTCACATCCATTTTATATAATTTGAAATACTTATGAGCTACAAAATCCAAAAAAATCCTAATAGCTTCCATTCTTTCCACTAGAGTAAATGTTTCCTCAAATTCTATTCCTTCTATTTATGAGTAGCCTTTACACACAAGCCTTGCCTAGTTTCTTACTACTTCTCCACTCTCATTCAGTTTTTCCAGAATACCCACTTAGTTCCAATCACATTCTTGTTTGTTGGTCTTGGACAAGTTCCCAAGTTTGAATTTTCTCAATCTGCATTAGTTCTTTTTCCATATCCTTGATCTAATACTCATCCTTGCATGCTTCAATCACTGTTTTAGGTTCAAATTCAGAAAGTAAACATAGATTTACCTGTTCTTCAACAAATTTCCTTCTTGTCAGTACACCTTTGCTCTTATTTTTCTTTAGAACGATTCTTCTACACATACTTAGGATTTTTAGGAATATTTTCTAGAGCTTCTTCCTCTTCAATTTGCACTTCTTTTTCCTTAGCTTTTTATTCTTCTCTACAAGAAGACTCATTTGATTCATATCCATCTATCACCACTAAATTATTTTGTAAGTCTTCATAAACCTTGACACTTGCATTCTCAACAATATTTCTTAGCCTCTTGTAGCATCAATAAGCTTTACTTATAGTAGAACATCCAAGGAAGATACCTTCATTAGACCTTGCATCGAACTTTCATAAGTTTTCTTCATCTCTTATGATATAGAATTTTCTTCCAAATGCTCTGAAGTATTTTATAATAGGAATCCTTCCATACCATAGATCATAAGGAGTCTTTGTGTTGTTTTCTCTTGCTTGCACTCTGTTAAGTATGTAAACAATAGTATGAATTTCCTCTCTCTAGTAAACTTCCGATAGATTTTCTTCTTTCATAATTATCCTTGAAGCTTCTTGAATAGTCCTATTCTTTCTTTCAACCACTCCATTCTAAAAAGGAGTTCTAGGGGTAGATAAATGCCTCTTTATTCCATGATTCTCACAAAAGATATTGAACACATTGGAGGTGAACTCTCTACCTCTGTCAGACCTCAAGCACTTGATTTTCATATCCATTTCATTTTTAGCCAAAATTTGAATTCTTTAAACTTATCTAGAGCTTCCAATTTTTATTTGAGAAAAGTAACCCATGTCATTCTAGAATAATCAACAATCAATAGCATGAAATACCTATCACCTTGAAGAATTATTACTCTGGTAGGACCACAAAGATTTGTATGCACCAATTCCAACAGTCCGATAGAAGATTGTTCTTTGAATTTGAAACTTCTTTCTTTCTTTCCAACTTGATGTTCCTTACAAACATCATTGACAGGTTTTGTAATCTTTGGTAGATCTCTCACAGCTTGAACTGAACTTATTCTCACTATGCTATCAAAATTGATGTGACACATTCTTCTATGCCATAGCCAATTCTTGTTGATCTGTCATGAAATAATAACCATCAACACCTTTGAGATGATAGACATTTCCATCTATCCTTCTTCTAGAGCAATCAAAGTTACTAAGCCTTTTTTGATCTCACAACCATCATTCTGAAACATAAGGTTGTAACCCTTGCTACACATTTTTCCAACACTCAAGAGGTTATGTCTTAAACCATTAACATAAAGAACATCATCAGTATTATGTTTTCCAGAAAAATTTGTTGAAACTTTTTCACATATCTTAGCAAATGTATTATCACCAAACCTAACAAGTCCTCCTTCATGTTTTTCAAGTGGAACAAACTTACTCTTATCATAGGTCATGTGATTAGATAATCCACTATCAATGATCTAGTAGTCTTCTCCTTTCTAGCATGAAAATCAAACACCAAAGTGGCTTTAGTATTAACACTTTCTTTTGGAGCCCTTTCCTTCACACATTTCTCAAAGTTAGCAGAATTAGTTTCATCTTTTACAACAATGAACAAGAATTAACTATCCTCATCATCTACATAATTAGATTCATCATCAGATATACTTGCATCTTCTCTAACATAATAAATTTTCTTAGTCATCTTACCTTTATTCTCCCTATTTTTATCATTTAGAGCTTTGTTTGGACATCTTGAAGCATAATGACCTATCTTTCCACAACTAAAAAATTTGAAAGGAAACTTACCTTTGTACTTTTCAGTACCTTTTTTCATTCTTCTCACAAAGTTAGCTTCCACATCATCAAGATCCTCCTAAGTTGATTCCACAGTATTCTCTGATTTGCTAGCTTTAAAAGCAGTCTCAATTGTTGCATTACTTGTACCAAATTCTCTCATTTTTAAAGCAGCTAAAGAACCATACAACTGATCTCTTGTATATTGGTTCAAATTTTTTAATTCTTCAATAGTAGAAATTTTATGACTATAAGATTTAGGAAGAGTTCTGAGTACCTTTTTTACTACTTCTTCTTCCAATTCTCCACTAAGACCTCTAATGTTGTTGACAACTTTGTCCACCTTCTGCAAGTAGCTTGTGATGTTTTCATCTTTAGACATTCACAGGGTCTCAAACATGATCGTCAAAATTTTCATCTTAGCTTGCTTGACTTAATCATCTCCTTTATAAATTCTTTCTAACTTTACCCAAAATTCTCTAGTAGTTGTAGATTGATAACTTTCACTAATTCAGAATTAGAAAGACTAATTAAGAGAGCATGCCTTGCTTTACCATTGTTTTCATAGGCCTTGATCTTATCATCAGTCTTTGGACCATCTACATGTATAATATATGTAGTCTCAATAGACTTCTAGATTTCAAATCTAAGAGAAACCATAAAACCTTCCATTCCTGTCTTCCAAAATACGTAATCTATTCTATCAAAAAAAGGAACATCTTTCTTGTGTGCCATCCCAAATCTGCCTCAAGCAGTTAAGATTTCTTCCAAGGAACCTTGCTTTGATACCAATTATTGAATGCACAAGACAACTACGGAGGACCACAAAACACCTTAGATAGGACCTAAATCCACTCATACATGCCACACCATGCTTCCACAAACACCGAATTAGCAACTTCACAATTAGTGTAAACACCCAAGGTTGGCTGAACTTGTGTAAACACCATTAAATAATTAAGTACATGCTTCCTAAAATTAAAATGTGACTCATGGATGCCACATAACACTTGAACACAATCTAGAATATTCCACAAAAAAATTGAAATCCAATAAATTCCTTCACAATAACTTTCACTTGAAGAATGTACACACCCATTACACTCAAACAACTCTACCATACACTACAACTCAAGAAACTAACTTCAGAACCACCAAATCTCAGAAAAATTCAACTGAAGAAATATACAAACACTATCAACACCCTTCCGGATTTGCAAGACCTGAAACCACTCTATGAAGAAATGCGGAGCAAAAACATTTCTCCCATACACCTCTGCAATACACAATTCACACACTAGTGAACACACCTTCCTTTGAACAAGGATCCAACACATCAAATTCTAAATGCAACACCTCTGAACACCTCTGATCAACATATCCAAACCACATAAGTAGATCTTCAATATAGAAGAAATGTAGAGCCAAACTAGAATACTACTCTACAACACAAAACACCACTCCAACACACTATTTCCATTTTTATTCAAATTTTCTCAAAATCACTTGGAAACTAAGCAACGTAGGCACATCCTCAACATCTTTAGCAATTCCTCATCACCACCAAGCCAACTACAACATAGAAACTCAACCATACATCCATAGATAGAAGCTTATCAAAGCAACACTAGATGTTGACACTAGTAGCTTACTAATGATAACATAATGCAACTAATCAAAGCATCATAAGAAACAACATCAACTCAATACCAACTGCTCATACTCTTGCGACATACTCCTCATACAATTGACATGAATAACAACACCAAATCTTGTTTACATCAATGGAAACACCAACTGCATATGCTTGCAATAACTATTTTCATTTTTGCTATCATATTATTCTGAATTTTAAGTATTAGGTCATACAATTGAGTTTGTTTTAATGCATTTAAATTTATCTCCCAAAACAACTAATCAGTCATTTCTCTCATAAGAAAACAATAGACCTTCCTAATAGGGTTGACTCACCTCAAGGTTCAAAGTTAATCCTATCCTTGGGAGATCTCTTTTTCTAATGAAATTAGGAAAATTATAAGTGTGTTAGATCATTCCATCACATATCAAACCCTACACACACTTCCATATTTTTCTTCATTTCATTTTGGCGAACCTGACATTGTACATCATAATTTTGATTTGAAATTTTTTAGAACCCTAGATCTAGGATTTACATTAGTTATTTTTGCATCTCATTTAATATTTCAAAATTACATCTTGCATCATTCAAAATTGTATTTTGCATCATCTAAATTCATAAAAATTTCAAAAATATTGCATACATATATTGCATTCATTTTACATAATAGTTTGCATATTGGTGTCTTTCAATCATTTACATTAGAGAATTCAATAAAAATTGCATTAAAAAGTTGTCATTATTGTTCATCTTTTGTCATTTATTGCATTTGCATTTAGATAGAAAAATTTGGAAAATTAGCCACAAAGGAAACATTTTGTAACTTGAAACAACAAACATAAACAATAGTTTAGACATTGCATTTTTCATTTTTTCAGAAACCTAAGCAAGGACCCATTCGCCTTTGGGTGAATTTATCCCTATACAGGTGTATTGAGAATTTCCTAGGTGCATTTTTGTCACTATTCCTGCCTTCTGTTTCTACTATTAAAACTAGAATTTGAAATTTTGAAACAATCTAATCCTGAACATTAAAGAAAATTGTTCTTTTGATGAAATGTTGAAGAAAATTATTTTTTTCTTTTTCTTTTAGATTTGTGGACATTTTTTTTGTTTCATAGTTGTGGACATTTTCTTTACTTTTTACATCATTGCATAGTTTAGATAGATTAGTCTTCATTTTTCAAACATTGGAAACCATAAACATTAAACAAAAAACCATACACTAAATGATATACCTTGGAGAAAGCATAGTTATCTGATCATGTCAGATCTCTTTCTACAATTTAATGTATCCTTCAAGCCCTTTAGTAGTGATGACTTTGACATGTTAGATGAAGCCCTTAAGGATTTCATCTTACAAGTTTCATCCACTAAGGCTTGTCATAACAAACCAAAATAAAGGGAAGTTAATTTAATCACACCTCAACTTATCATCTACCCACCTTCACAACAACCACAAGTCCAAACTAGTCTTGTGTTTATCGTAGGACCAACTAAAAATAAGCCAAAAACTCCAAGTGATATCTTAATTTTTTTAAGGAAACACACTAGTAACAATGTTTCACAACAACCGAGTTACAATATTGTTTCTCACACATATAATACAAGGAATAATAGGCAACCAAAAACCATACCTACTTCATTACCACTACCTCAACCTATTTTTCCTAGTGCTCCTCATTTGGATTTGCACAATAGAATGGATTATGATCTTGTGGAACAACTTAGAAACACTCCCACTAATATTTATTTATGGGATCCCATTCAAATATCACCTAATTATTATAGCATGTTTCAAAATGATTTACAACAAGTTGTGGTCCATCCTAGTACACAACCAAATGATGTGGCAACCCAAATTCAAGGTATGAATTTGATCAACATAGACATTGTCTTTCATCAAGATGAATTACCTTCATTAGAAGTGAAAAAACAAAATGAATCTTTTATGATAATGGTTGTAACTAACAATATTGAAATAATACGTACTCTCATTGATAATGATTTAATGCTTAATATTTGTAGTGTAAGCCTTCTTGATAAGATTGGAGTGGATAATAGTGAAATTCAACCAGATTCCTTATTTGTTTGTGGATTTGACAATGTGGGAAAACAATTGCTTGGTGTGATAACATTACCTGTTAGAGTGGGTAAAGTAACATTGCAAAATCCTATTCATGTCATACCTCAAGAACTCTCATATAGTATTCTCTTACCTTAGATTCATGAAATGAATGGATTCCCTTCAACGCTTCACCATTGAATGAAGTGCACTTATCAAAACAAGGTCTACACGATCAAATCTAATCTTCAATCTAAAACTTTTTTACAAATTGAAAAAGACATAAAAAGTCCTTTGAGAAATTGATACCAACTTCAAAAGTTGAACTCGTGGAAGAGGAAGAAAAAGAGAAGTGTTTATCATCAATCACGAAGCTATTGGATGATGATTTGGGTTCACTAGATTTTACACCTACCTTCATGGGAGAGTATAAGATCACAACAAAAGAATTAAAAAATGACAAAGAAATAGTGGTAATGTCAACACAATATGAAGAAGAATCATCACAAGCATCCAAGTTGACAAATTTTAACAGAGAAGAAGACACAAATTACAAAAAAAATTATGATGAGCTCGATCATGAACAACCACCATCCTCGAAAGGAATAAACGCTCTCTATGGAAGAGGATATCAACTCTTGAAACAAATTGGTTATAATGGAAAAGGATGTGGTGTGAATGAAAAAGGCATTCATGCCCCTATAAAGCCTAATACACAAGAAACAAAATTGGTCTTGGATATTGTCCTTTGAAAACATCGAAAAATCCTTCACTTAATATCAACACTACCACACAAGATTCTCCTAAGACAACTCTTACATTGAAGCATCCCAACTTAATATATACCACAAGTGACGATGAACCGTTGGATTTTTTTCAACATGATGAAGCTTTAGCAATTTTTTTTGGGAGTTTATGATAATTTACCAACTCATCACCACAAAAAAATATTCACTTGTACCTTAAACAATAAGGAACATTTTGGTGAAGAAAAGAAAACAAGTGATATTGAACAAGAAGATGATGAACACATTCTTGAAATTACAAATAAAAGTACATTACTTATGGGATATATAATCAACATACCAATGGATACATCTAATGAAAATAAGATGATTCAAATAGGAAAATGTCTTGATGATGAAGAACAAGAAGATTGAATGCAACATTATTACATGACTAGTTCCTAAAATCTTTGCTTGGACTTATTCAGAGCTCAGTCATGCACAAGTTGTATACTAATTGTAATGCATGCATTTGTTCATTCTTGTATCTAATGTGTTTATTGTGTTAAATTTTGATGATGATTTAGCAATGAATTTTGAAGTTTGCACACACAACCACCATTGATATAATCACCTTTGCATGATATTGATTAATATGTAGACTTCAATTATAAATATTAAAATCTTTCCACTATAGTATATATAGATTTTTGTGCTTAAGGTGAATCCTTAAGCCCCTTAGGACCTAAGTAATAGGCCATTATGATATTTCCCAACTTTTTGGGGTGGTTGTCTATCTACATAGGATAGCAGGGCAACTGTGTGTGTGCTTATGTTAGTAAAAAGGTTCCAACAAGATATCTATGTACCAATTTATGGTCATACAATACTAGAAAAAAATATATTTAACAAATCAAAATAGAGAAAGATACTTAACCATAGGAGGTTTAGAAGTCGAGATTCACCAAATTTTAGGGAAATAAAATATACACCCTATAATTATTTAGGGTTGAAATAACTTATATAAAATAACTCAAATATAATTAAACCTAAATAAAGAGTTAGGATTTTAAATGTAAATTAATTTGAAAGGGTTCAAATAGATGAGCTCTATTCTTGTTTGTTTTTGACACTCAATGAATGATACTTAAATGTATACTGTAGCCAATGACCAAAATTTAAAACATGTTATCAAACCATAACTATATTGATTATAACAAACCTACCTGGAAAGTCTTATTTGGTTCTAGATTCCATTTTCATGGAGCAAACTCCCTTTGCATAGTTTAATTTTGGTGATAAGAAAATGTCCTCTATTCTTGTTCACATGCATAACCTAATTTCCTACAAATTTTCTTGTGCCTAACCAAGTGATGCTAAGAAGCACATTTTTGAGATTGGTGGATTATAAGGGGCTCAGTTTATAAAATTTCATGATAAATTATACTTATCCTTTATTATTGATAAATGTGGTTTGAAGACATGCCATACAAAGATGTGAAGTTCCTTGATGATAAATCGACAATGTGTAGTATCTATGGATGGAGTGTTGGTATAAGTCCTAATAATTGGATAAAGATTATAATACCAATATTTGAGATGAGCTAATGATTTAGTGTTGTCCTTAAATACAAGATCCTAGGTTCTCAATAATTTTTTTGGAGTGTGTAAGTTAATGTGTAATGGTCATATTCTCTAAAATAGTTGTCTTGAGAAAGTAATTAATGGAATTTGAATAAGGAGGACTAGGTTGTGGGTGTGGTCTTATCCAAGGGACAAATTTGTGCCTAGGCCTATTTCAAAGTGACAAAAAGCTACATAGACAAACCAATCCTATTTGGCAATGATGGATCAATCATATTAGAGGATATATTTAAAATTTGGGTTAGCTTAAACGTAAAACAAGTTGGAAGGAATAGTAGGATAATATATTTATAATATGAGTGTAAGAGTAAAAATAAAATAAATGAAAATGTAAGCATTTTATAATCCTTGTAAAGAAATAAATCAACTCTTTACATACATCTTAGGAGAAATCAATTAAATGAAATTGATAAATAAATATCCTAGGAGTAAGAGCTAGGATCGATGAAGAGATTGAGTTGAATGCTCAAAATTAGTAATGTTTTATTTCTCTACTCTAAGTCTCTTTTGCAAATGTAGATATGCCCTATGTGATTGCCAAATGAATTTAGCAATCATGAATCTAACCCTTCTATACAAATTTGATTTGTGATAGTCTTGAGTCTTAGAAAATATTCACCTTTATTTCTAAACTAGTATGAAAAACTTGGTTGTGTAGTCAAAATTTTACACATGATAAGAGTTGCTTCTCCCTTATATCAAATACCATAAGGATGTCTAGTCAAAAAAATTGACCAATAATAAAGTACAACAACGAATCATGTAATATGCCTTAGAATTGCAGTTCTAGTTTCACTCAATAATCCTTTTAATTCCCCTTGGTGTACATGCAAGATATGTTCATTCTATAGATATGTGAGATGTTTTAAAAGAATTAAGATTAGCCCTTAAATGCATTTCCAAGAGCACTAGTAACAAGTTTTACTTTAAGTCAACACATACTGTTCAAGTGGAGGAAAAAATGGGTTCATAGTTTAAATTTAAATTAAAAGATATGGGATCATTTGTGTAATTACGAACTTGACTGAGGTCATTTGTGTAAATATAGATATAACCCTAATATAGGAATCAATATCTATGAGTGTAGATGGAAGTAGGTATGGATGGGTTTATGTCCCCTCTTAGCAAAAATTATGTCACTTGTTCACTTGTCATTGCATAAAGGATAACCTAGTCAAAGAAAGTCCAAAATTAAGAAAAAAATTTCAAGGTATGCAATTTCACTATTATATTTTTCTCCCACTTTCATTTACATGCAAACTACTATAAATATCATATCAAAGTAAAATTAGGAAGCCAACACTCATGAAATTGAATTTATTCAAACACATAAAAAGATACATATATGGATATGGATGTCACTTTGATTCATGGTCCCTCAAAATGAGTGGTCCATCTAAAGACTTGCAAACAAAATATAAAAAGATCTAATTATGTGTAACATCCTAATATTTAAACAACTAAACATAAACACATCTACAAACTATCTATGAATAAAAAAAGGGATATTGTTTAAAGACAACAAGCAAGGTATTGCTAAGGGCCAATTGGCATAATATAAAATTTCCAAGTTAAAAGAAGTAAGGTATTACCAAGGGGTAGTTGACATAATATATTTTTTCCAAAATAAAAGGCATCACCAAAGGACAAGTGTAGGATAATTTCTCATAGTAGTTGATAATGTATCACCAATGAACAATCATGAGATATTGCCTATAACAACTAGTAAGGTGCCATCAAGAGGAAGAAATAAGTTACTACTAATAACAATTGTAATCATCATAATTATGAGTCAATCACTGGAATCATAATCATAAAAGACTAGTAGTAATATAATATATATTCCCTCATTCAATTAGTTGCATGCATAAAATGCAAGTAATTTAGAGGCAAGGAGAAAATATACGACAAATGATGTAACCCCAATAAACAAGAATTCAAAGATGTCATAGTGTGACATCCACATATAATGATAATAAGCAAGATTCCTCCCAATGTTGCCCCCATTTAGGACCCTAAATCAATTCCCAAAATCCATAAATGTTACATAAAGATCTTGTAAGTAGAAACAATTGTGAGACATTATCATTATAAGCATTAAGAAAAAGTATAATCAACATAAAACATGTTAACATAAGATATGATTACAGTTAGTATAAACATGTGGGAATCATAGGATATGAGCTTGGTAATCACAGGAGATACCATAATTTCCATAGGTGAAGGTCATGTTACTAACATATGTGAGCGAGAGCAATGCAAATGTATAAACAAGGTGAACAAAGATGTTAGAAGGAAGAGAATACCTCCAATAATACCCCAATAAAACATCTATAAATAATAATGCAACAAAAAAATAAAATTATAAACATAATTTGTAATAATACTTCATTATAATACATACTTAAAACGCATTCATAAAATGCACTATTTTTACTAACGTAAAATATCAATTATAAATATAATATATATCAATATACCAAAAAAAAACCTTAAGTAAAATAAATTTAATTTAACAAATATAAAAGAGTTATATAATGATTTTTTATTAGAAAGCAATCAATTGTGCTAGAAGTAAGCCAAATTTCTTATTATCTTCCTTCAGTTAGGTTTTTTTGGATCCTTATGCAAATAATGTGCTTTAGGCTGTCAAGAAAGAGCCAAATTTGCAATAAGTGGCTTATGAGAAGTCTATTATGGTATATTTGGATTCCCAAAACTTCCATACCTATGCCTAGAAAGTTTAAATACTTTATAAACATCCACTATAATGATTTCACCAGACAAGAGATTCCTTACTATTTGATTATATATATTCAATTTGATTGGACGCTTCAAGGTTATATTTTATGATTTTAATTTATCTTTTAAATAAAATTATAGATTGTAAGATAAATAAATAAATTATTGAGTTTTATAAATGTTATCTTTATATGATATTTACATAAATGATGTTTTTATATTATATTAATTTGTAATGATTTATTGTTGTTTAATTGTATAATTTTGAATATTTTTTTATATATTTATAATAATCTTTATAAAATAAACATTAAGTTAATAGAATAATCTTTAACTAAATAAAATAGTTTTAAAGTAAAATAAAATAAATAATAAATAAATAAAATAATTCTTATCATCTATGACCTCATCCCATATATCATATTGTTGCCACTTTGAAGTATTATGACCCACATCAATTTTGTTCAATCAAGTTTAGGAATTGGGTAGCCCCCTGTCAACTGTAGTGTGCGCCTAACACCTTGCGACCTCTTGCTTGCAATAAGATGCTTTAGTCAATTGAGCTAGGCCCTTTACCCCATTGACGAGAGTTAATTTTATTTACTAAAGAATTTTTTTGTTTTATTTTATTCACTTAGAATATCTTTATAGTCATTTTTTCACTTGAGTCATTTTTTTACTTGAGTCATTTGATAAATTTTTTTATGTAGACTATATTAGTGTCAACAAAGTAAAATATTTTTAATAAATAAGTATTTAAAAAATTAATTGACCATCAAATTTAAACTTGAATATTTTAGAGATATAATTAAACTATATTGGACTGGGATACCTAAATCACTTATAGGTACTGAATTCCGTACGCAATAATTTAACTAAAAAGGGAGTTCTAGTAAATATGAAAAATAGAAAAGAAAGAAGCCGAATTCCATGCCGCCTGATACGCAAAAGGCAAATGAGGAGATATTTACAAAATTAGAAAGAATTGCTTTATATATTCTGGGTGTTATCTACCCCAGAGGGAAAGATTGCAGGCTAGTGGGAAGGTCGTTTTCTTGGGACTGCCCGCTATTCGAGTGGGTGAAAAGCCTATAAATAAACTACAAACATTAAGACAACTACTTCCTGAAAAAAGCCAAAATAAAATAAAAACGACAAAAGCAGTGCAGGCGAGGCATGTGCTGTTTCATGGCAGGGCAGCTGAAAATGACAAAACAGTACGCTTCAAACCAAATCCCAACACGCGTTAAACGTGCCATGGCGCCCGCCTAAACTTTGTTCAACTGCCTGTCAAGCAAAAAGAAATTGTATTCAAAAGAGATTTATCTTCATTTGGAAGGAGGATTTAATATCATTCATAAAATCGTTTTGTTATCTGATATTGGAGCAAATTTTGGATTAAAATCTTAGGTATCTATTCTGTCAAAGTAGTCTGGAGTTCAATCTCGATTATATTTCTAAAAGTATTGGAGTCTCGCACTTAATAAGATTCGATCAAAGTTGTCTGAGCACAATCTCAACTTTATCCCTGAAGATATTGGAATCTTGCAGATGAAATCTTCGAAGCAATTGAACTTCACCAACCTAATGACAGAATTATATGTCAATAATCTTGGGGAAAACTCAATAGTTAAGCGATTTTGAATTGGAGTAGTATTAGAATGGGTGACCTCCTAGACCATTCATTTTCATTAGAGATGGATTCTTTAAAAACCACTACTCATAAAACATGGTTCAATGAATTTGAATTAAATTCTGAGAATATATACCATCAATACGGCCAAACAGTCATCAAATTAAGGCCCTTTCGGAGGCAATGATTTTTTTTCCATATACGTGGCCTTGGCAGGGTGGCAGTCATGGAAGGCCACTGACAGGTGCCACGTCAGCCAAACGCTCCGTAGGGAAGGAGAGGAAGGAGCGGGGAATTTGGAATTGAATGAAATAAGATGGTCCCCTGCTGACACCTGACACCTGAAGAGGAGGGGTGTTGTGTCTTTTTGTTAAAATCTAAAAGTACGCCCATTTGCTTTTGTTTTATTTCTCCAAGCATTTAGCGTTTTCATCCATGATTGCGAAAGAGGAAGCACAGCAACCGGCAAGCTTGGCAGGCTTGAAAAAGACTAGCGTATGGGTAGACTTTTGTTTCTGCAACATGTCTCTGTCTAAAAATATCAACTTTTTTTGTCCTTATCATTGTGAAGAAAAATGATTTTCTTTACTAGGGTTTATGGATATTAAAGTTAGTAATTTCCGTTTTTTTTAAGGGGGGAAGGAGAATTGTAACTTAATTTTTAAAGGTGTTTTATTCTTCTTATTTTGATACATTTCAATTGTTTAGAGCAAGGTTTTTGGAGTTCAAATAACTAATTTTTTATTGATAAGTTTTTTTTTTAATATTACAGGGGTGTCCCCACGACCCAGTCCAGCGGCCCATCAACCCTTACCTTGGGTTCCTGAGGCATGTTAGGGCAAGACTAGTTCCTTGCGGGTGAGATCCCCCACCCACAAGAAGTCCCACCTTTTAAACCCGGGAGCGAAGTCAAACCGAGACCAATGGGGAGCAAACCCACTGCCCAAGCCAACTCTACTAATTAAATCTAATTAGTGTAAGTCAATCTTGCTACTGATTAGAAGTCAATACGATTTCATTAAATCTAATTTACAATTTTGATAGATCATACAATAGAATTTGGAAAACTTAAAATAAATATAAAAATTACAAACAAACTGTCTCAAAAGGTCACCAAACTCACACAATTACACAACCAAGCAAATAAAATGTTGATAGCTCAATAACAAAATAGAAGCTACAACAACTCCAGAATAGTTGCCAGAAACACAAAAGAGTCCATCTCTATGATAGAGCACCAAAATGAAAATATTAATTGACTTTGATGGTTGATATATAGTTGTCCATTATTTTGATCATAACTTTTGAGTTGTAACACACACTCACTTGTTCTTAGATGTATTGAGGGCATAACCAAAGTATTTTTGAACTAGGTCGTTTTTAGAGTTTTCACTTGGTTTGATTTTTTTGCATTGTGAAATAGACCTTCTTTCCATGGATTTGACCTTCTACACACAAAATCGATCTGGTGCTCTATCATCCAACAATTGGTTCACCTCACCTTTTGTTATCTAAACCTATAATGAAGAATTGGTAGTGTTTACGAATAGCTTTAGGGAACTTGTTAAGCAAGGGTCATGTTCTTAGTTAGACTCCTAGGGAAAACCTATTTAGTAACTTGTGAACAAAAACCAAAGATAACAAGCAACCATACAATATGCCTATTTGTTATTGTGTATGTAGATGCTCTTGTGATAATGCCAATGTACTTAGAACTCTCTTGATTCTTTTTTTCTCCCTATATCAAAATGAATTAAGGTTTGTCCTTTTATACAAAAACATAGACTATAACTTGAAATTTTTCATACTCAAGTTAATGGGAAACAACTAGTTAAAAGGGGATGACATAAACTTAGTTTAATTTTTTAAAATTTGAATTTAATTTAACAGAAGGGTTGATCTTGTGCTATGGTTTTGATTTAAGGTGGGGAATAGGAAATTTGAAAGTTCTCAGGATGTTGGAAGTTAGTATCCTTGATCTTTTGTATAGAAATACACCACTTGTATATGTAGTAATTTCACAAAAAATATAATTGGGTTAAAGTTAGTCCAAAAAAGAGAAGAAAAGTGCAAGGTTTGTAATGTTCACCATTACAATTTGAAAGCATTTTGAATTACACGTGACCTATTATAAAGATATGCATCAAATTAAACAAGTAACCAACATGGAAGTAAATTATTTTAGACACTCATAAAAAAATATGTGTAAGGATATCTTCTACAAAAAATTTCCTTACACTAAGCATTCCATCTTGAAACCTACAAAAGCGAAAAAAAAATCAATGAGTAGAATATGTTAAGAACTTTAATTATAGGTGTGCTAACATAATTGTTTACTTCAATATCACCAATCTCAAAGTAAATGTTAAGAATCGTGTGCAACCATGAACATGCAATCAACAAAGGAGGAAGTGTAAAATCCCTCAATATACATTTTAACCACGTGTACCCAATATTGAAAGATTTTGCAAGAATTTCAATAATTCATTGTAACTAAAAAACTTCAATATAGGGTATTCTTGAAGCCACTATGACCATGAGCATGTAATATAGAACCATTGAAGAGTTATTATAATCATAACCATGAAACTAAAATTGCATGAAGACGAGGAAGAATGAAGCCATGAGAATTTACATAAAGGTATAAAGCCATGAAACTTGTCATTGCAATCATTAAACATGAAGGAATGCCAACAATAGTATATGCCCCTCCTAATTAGTTGCATATAGAGGATGAAAGGTATTGGAGAAGAGTTGAAAAGATATAATAATGAATGTGTCAAAAGTAACATTGTATGACAAACATGAAATAAGATAATGAGATATGAACATGATTTAAGCACATGAATGAGAAAGCATGATGTACCCAATTAAGGAACATAAACAAGTCATGAATGGTAAATAAAATTATGTAAGAATAAATCAATAGAAAAGATCATCATGATAACTATTGATAAATTGAAATCATTATAGTCATGTGGTTAGAAGAGTGAATGCTACACCCTTAATATTAGTGTACATCGGGTTATGAATAGTCGGCTTGTGGCTATCTTAACTCTCTATTAAGTCATATTATCATTAGTATATTGTTATTTAGTTGTTTAGGTTGGTCTAAGACTTATATAGGTGTGTCTAAGTCGGCCTAGGTGATATCCTAGGCATAAATAGGTATATATAGGAGGTTGTGAGTCTTATTTCATCATCAAGTTGTGAAGTGTGTTCTCATTAGAGATATTTGGAGGTTTTCCCCCTCGAAGTGGCTTGTTATTCTCAGTTATTATCAAGTATTTGCAGCATATTTCATATCATATTCTTCTATTGTGCAAGTTATTTCATAACAAGTGGTATCAGAGCATGATCTTGGCACCATAGAGGCAAGGTTTTTCTCAATTTTAGAGGCAATTTTTGGAAGAGCATATCTTTAGATTTTGATGAATTTTTTTTCTATTTTTAAAGGGTTTTTGAAGAACATATTAAAGAAGCTACAGTACATATTTTAGAAGAATTGAGAAGAATTAAGTGAATTATTGCAGAATTAGGGTTTCTACACAATTGTTTTGGAATTTGCATATCTCACACATCTTGTGAATTGAGTCGATTTTTATTGAATTTTTGAAGACATACTAAAGGAGATTAAGTAAAATTTTTAGAGAATTTAAGTTTCATTTGTGTGATTTATTTAAAATTAGTGGTTTCCATCACATGCAACAAGGGGCAAAAGAATGTTGCTCACTCAAAAAGAATGTTGTCACTCTAAGGAAGACTCCTAATAAGGATGGGGTAACAATAGAGAGGATATTACTCCTAATGAGGGAAATCCAATAAGGTCAAGGAAGACATTTCCTCAATTAAGAAGGATATGTGTGACCTAAGAGGAGATATATCGGACATATGAAACATGTTAAGCACCTACATGGCTGAATCAAGAAAGGAGTTCTCAAGCAGCCAAGGTGAAAATTCTAGGTCAGCTACTACTGACACAAGCTTTAGTACTCCTATGGGATCTAGGAATTTATTTCCAAAGGTGGATATGTGCAAGTTCGATGGTAAGGATCCTCTAACATGGATAAACCAAATGGAGAATTTTTTTGAAGTACACCAAATCCCAAATGGACAAAAGGTCACGATGGCTTCCTTATATCTAGAACCAGATCAATTCATTTGGTATCATTGGATTTGCACTCATCGAAGTAAAAAGGGGCTCACTATCTCATGGTCAATTTTTATAGAGGAACTCCAAGCACAATGTAGCAATAGCGTCACAGACAACTTCTTCAGCCAGCTAGCTAAACTTCAACAAACAGGATCAGTTAAGGATTATATTCAGCAATTCCAAAATCTATCCTTAAGGGTGGATTCAATTAAGGAGGAAAAATTGAATGATTTATTCTTGGGTGGTCTTAAGGATCACATTCAACATGAGGTATGCATGTTTAGGCCTGGCTCCATAAATGAGTCCTTTATCTTAGCACATAGGTTAGAGGATAAGTATTTGATTCCTAAGAAGAAAGGGGCTAATGTGACAAGAGAGAAAGGATATTCAACACAACCTACTAGGTTGAATCCACAACAAATTTAGGAGAAAAGAGCAAAAGGGTTGTGTTTCAATTGTGATAGCAAGTATAGTCAAGGACATAAATGCAGTGAAAAGAAATTGGTTGTATATTGAAGGTCAAATGAGGGAAGAAGAGGAGGAACCCATACTAGGAATGAAGGGGAGTCAAATGAGGAATCATGATTCTCAACCAATCATTCTTGTCATGGTGCTCAGGTTCGGTGCTCAAAACTCAAGGTGGGGTTCAAGCCAGTAACGGTGTTGTTGATGGGCTAAATTCAGTACTCATAATTTCATCAACAAAAAGTTAGCTACTTGTCTAAATTGTTTTATATGTCCAGCTCTAGAGTTTCAGGTTTTGATTGCAAATGGTGGTACAGTTAGTTGTTCAGGGAAGTATCATAGCATTAAATTATCCATGAGAGATATTTATCAACTTGATACCCCAATGTATGCGATATCCATGGGTGCAATAGATATTATTTTGGGAGTACAATGGCTTACTACATTGGGAACGATTGAGATGAACTTCCAAGAACTATTCATGAGATTTCAATCAAAAGGAAGGCTAGTAGAGCTAAGGGGGTTGAAGGAAAAATCCCCACAAATGGTAAGCTCTCATCAAATGCAAAAGTTGCTTAAGAAAGGAGTGGATGGATTTGTGGCCCAACTATGTTCATTAGAAGTCTCTCAATCTAATGATCCTATTCATCCAGATTTGCAAGCTATAATTGATTGTCACTCAGTTGTTCTTGAGGAGACTATGCCTAAAGGAATTCCTCCTAAGAGGGATCCTTGGTGATCATCACCATAGGAGTTGGTCGAGGCCAACCACCAAACATCGAGACCTTCTGGTATCCACATACAAAAGAGTGAGATAGAAAAAATTGTTGAGGAGATGCTAGAGGCAAGAATTGCAGGGCATAGCCAAAGTGCCTCCTGCGCTGTGGTGATGATCATTAAGAAAGGAATGACACTTTGGCATGTGTCAGTTATGGGGGTGCTCCTTATGTGCACCACCACTAAAGATAAGTTTCCTATTCCAGTCATTGATGATTTGCTAGATGAATTGAATGGAATATGTATTTTACCAAGTTAGATCTTAGGTTGGTTATCACCAAATTCAGTTAAGGAGGAAGATATTTGTAAGACATCATTTTAGACTCATGAGGGGTCATTATGAATTTTTGGTGATGCCATTTGTTCTTACCAATGCACCATCTACATTCCAAAGTTTGATGAATTCCATTTTTAAGAAGTTCTTGAGAAAGTTTGTGTTAGTATTCTTTGATGATATATTAATTTATAGCAAGACTTGGGAAGAGCATTTGCAACATGTGGACCAAGCATTACAAATACTTGAAGATCATAAACTCTATGCTAAGCCATCCAAGTGTGCTTTTGGTCTTACAGAGGTGGAGTATTTGGGACACATAGTTTCACATGGAGTAAAGGTGGACCTTAACAAAATTAAGGCTATCATGGAAAGGCCTATTCCAAAACCATTAAGAAACTCATGGGTTTCTTGGGATTGATAGGGTACTACAGAATATTTGTGAAGAATTATGGTCATATAGCAGTACCCCTCACCACTCTATTGAAGAAGGATTATTTTCATTGGAATGAGTCTACTAATACAACATTTGAGAGATTGAAGGAGGCTATGTGTACAACTCAATGCTTGCCCTCCGGCTTCACAAGGAATTCATGGTGAGAATGTGATGCTTGCAGGAATGGGATAGGAGCGGTATGCATGCAAGAAAAGGTCAACCAATTGCTTTTTTGAGGAGTAGATCAATTAAAGGTAAGAATCAACTAAAACCAATTTATGAGGAAAGATGTAGAAATCCTCCATCATTAAAACAAAAGGGAGGCCCTTATCTATTGGGTAGACACTTCAAGGTTAAGGTAGATCATGATAGTTAAAATATTTTTGAAACAAAAAATATCTTTTGAAGAGAAACAAAAATGGGTCACCAAGATGTTGGGATATGACTTTGAGATTGAATATAAGAAAGGGAAGGAAAATGTTGTGGTTGATGAAATTTCTAGGAAGGATGAGAAAGATGAAGCCAAGTTATTTTGCCTTTCAATACAAGAAAATTGGGTGGAGGAAGCCAAGCGAGTGGAAAAATGATGTTGCGACAAGTAATCTCATCGACCAATTAAAAAGTGATCCTAGTAGTTCAGATAAGTTTTGTTGGAAGGGAGATACTCTTTGGTATAAAGAGCGTTTGTATCTCTACAAGAATTCCACTCTTAAACACAAGATTCTCACGAGGTTGTGATCTCCGATTGGGTGGTCATTGAGGGATTTTTTGAAGACATATCATCGAGTCAAGCAGGATTTCTTTTGGGAGGGGCTAAAGGGTGATGTTCAAAAATTTGTGGCTAAATGTTTGGTGTGTCAAAGGCATAAAGGGGAGACAATTAAGACACCAGGTCTCTTGCAACCCTTATCTATTCCTAGCCAGTGTTGGGAAGAGGTATCCATGGACTTCATCACAGGGCTTCCCAAATATAAAGGTCATAATTTCATCATGGTGGTAGTTGATCGCCTCACTAAATATGCACATTTCATTGCATTATCACATCCTTTTCAACAAGTGTAGTGGAAAAATATTTTTTGGAGAATATCCAAAAGCTACATGGTACACCTAAGGTTATTGTTAGTGATCGTGATCCTATCTTCACTAGTCACTTTTGGAAATATTTATTCTCATGTTTGGGTACTCAATTGGCTCATAGCTCTTCATACCACCCTCAATCAGATGGGGAAAACTAGGTTGTTAATAATTGATTGGAAGGATATCCATTTGTTTCACTTCAGAGAAACAGTCTCAATGGGTAGATTGGCTACCACTTGCAAAATGGTGGTATAACACTTCTTTTCATAGCTCATCAAAAATGTCTCCATTTTTGGCACTTTATGGATATCATCCTCCTTCCATCACATCATCAATAAAGGTGTCACCAAGAGTTCAGGCAGTAGAAGACCACTTGCTTCATCAAAAACAAGTACTTTAAGGACTCAAGGAGAATTTAGCCATGGAACAAAATGAAATGAAACAACAGGCAAACCAACATCGTAGTGAAAGAAGTTTTAAAGTTGGGGATTGGGTCTTCTTGAGATTGCAGCCTTATAAGAAAATCTCACTAAAGCAACAAAAAAAGAATAATAAGTTGTCTCCAAGGTATTATACTCCATACCAAATCATGCAAAAGATCGGTAGTGTTGCCTACAAGCTTGAGTTGCCACCAACAACAAAGATACATCCAGTTTTTCATGTTTCCTATTTGAAGAAGGTCATTGTGCATAATATTCCCACTCAAACAACACTACCAGAGCTCGATGAAGAAGGAAGAATCATTTTGGAACCAGAGTGCATTCATCAAACACGCTAATGACCTAGTTTCTCAGGTGTTTTGTTTTGCTCTAGCGAGGAAGCTGGACTTGAATTGAACTTGGAACTTTGTAAAAGTTTCAAATTTTATTTGGTCTCAATCCATTCCTACTTCATTTCGCTGTGTTTTGTCTTCGTTGGTGTCTTGGTTAGGTCCAATTTTTGTTTTGGTTCCGTTTCCCGTCGTTTCTTTTAACCTTGTCTTGGTGTTTTGTTCCTTTGTTGGGAGCGGAACCAGAATCAAAACCGAACTTGGGAATTTGTAACATTCTAGGTTCAGTTTTGGTCCCGATTCTGCCCCCATTTTCCCTTTAGTTGTTTATCCCTACCGCGGGACCGAAACCAGGTTCGGAGTTGGATAAGAGACTTGGATAAAGTTTCTTGTTCTGTTTTAGCTCTGCATCTAGATCTACCCTACCTTTTATTTCCACATTGGCTGATTACTTATTTACATTCTGGTTCCACTCCTGATCAACCGCATTTATTGCATTAATTGCAGCCTCCTCACATTTGCAAAATATTTTTAAAACCTTAATTAAGGTTAATTGGCTCATTATCTTTATTTTCTATGTTGTTTTAGTGAACCAGAGCCAGGGTGACTTTGAGAGGAGCATGATTTGATTGTGGAGGCACGTTGGTGAGCAGATTCTTATCCAGTTTCAATCTTTCTTGTTGGTGTTTCGAGGTAGTGTCTTTTCTCATTTTGTTCCCATTTATTTTTGTCATTCTATTTTCATTTTCTTGTTCATGGTGTTATTGCACATTCACGGGACCTTTCCTGTGAATCTTTGCTCGTTCCTTTGTGTGTGTCTAGTTTCTTTTTGTCCTTTTTCCATTTTCTATTTTTCTTTTTTTTCTACCTTTCCATTTGTTTCTTTTGTCATTCTACTGTCGTTTTTGTGGCGTTTCCATTCTATTGTGCCTTATTTTCTAACTAGGGTTTCATTTAATGGGGTCTTATGTGCTTTAAATGCATTTAAATCCGTTTGGTGACCCCTTTGATCTTATTTCTGTGTTGGTTCAGTGATTTTTTAGGTCAGGTTCTTGATGCCCTAATTACCTGTGTCGACGCATCACACAAACTAGGGTTTGTGCGACGACCTTTACAATGTTGAGCTCCTCGAATTTGAATTTGATCTTTATCCTGTTAATGGGTGAGTTTAAGCCCCTTTATTTGAGGTTTCCTTATGTTTCCATGCGACCTAAGTCTTAGATTCATGTGACCACATCTTTAAGAAATTGCTTCGTTTGAATGGTAAACTGGCAGAAGTGGACTCGGGAATGAACTCGTCCCATAAGTGTTTGCATAGGAGTTCATTCCAAAAATAATCTCGCTTCCAATGACTATTGACTTTAATCTTCACCCTTGCCCTTTGGCGGAAGCAGAATCAGAGTGGGGGACGAACTTGGAACTATTGATTGGTTTCAAGTTCGGTTTATGTTTTGATCCCGGTTTCGGTTCCGATCTCGCCTGTGTTAAAATATTTCCTATTCCTTATTCTTCTTTGACTCCACCTCTAGTGATTACGAAATTTGACTAAGTATGGATAGTTATCCTGAGAGAGTAGAGAATGGTATTGGATGATGTAATGATTTTCATGCCTTTGTTCATCTAATCTAGGGTTGTACTACAGGAGTAGAGGATGTTAGGAGCATCGGAGGAGGCTTCTCAAAGAAGTCAACCTGCAAAAAATTCAAGGAAAGGAACCAATCCTAAGAAGATAAAAGTGGAACAACTCCCCTACACCTTGAGGTATAAGCACTAAAGTCCTATTATTATAGCTAGCAAGGTGGACTTAGATTGGGAAGATATCATAGACACAAACTTGGGCCCATTCAATTATGAGGAGTTGCATGAAGAAACATTAAGTGAGGATGTAACAAAGAGAACAAAGAGAATTTTTCAATCTGGGTTGGCATATGTTACCCTCTTTCCTCTATCAATCTAGTGTCCAGAATTAATACTTACTGCAGCTAGAAGTTACAATCTTGCCACCAGACAATGTGTGGACTTCAAGGGGAATATCATCATTGATCTAACACCACAGATGATAAGGTTCATGTTTAATGCACCCAACCCACAGAGCCCCAAGCAACTCAATGAGGCAGAAGCCCTACAACTATATAGCAACAAAAAGGAGGCCAGCAGGACTCATATGAACAAACACTGGATGAGAGTGGAGAAGAAATCCCTAGCCAAGCTTCCTGATCAGCCTAAGAGATCATATTTCTACAAGGAGATTGGTGATATCATCATTATGCTTTCCAAGGTTTTCAGGAAGAGGGATTCCTCACAATTCAAGGAATGGATGTTTCCATTCATTCAAACCATTTTGGATGGTAGGCAACAATTTGACTGGTCAATGATTGTATCAAAGTCCCTACACAATCAGATGCTCAAAGTAAGGGAGACAAAATGCTTCTTCATGACCTCTTATGTAGTATATGTAGCTGCAAGAAGAGGCATCTTCTTGGTTTGAATGTAGTTGGGATATTGGGAGAATCCCCTAGAAAAAAAAGGTGTGGGATCATTAATATGATCAGTTGACCTTGTAGGCTTCTGAATCACATTATAGAAGAGTTAATGATGCATTCCTATATGTCATCACTAACCAACTAACAAGAGATGAGGGATATAGACTGAGCAGAGATGCCATGGAATTCATTGTAGAGTGGGGACATTGGTACATCCAATACCCCAAGTTCACCTACTTCAGGCTAGCTAGTTTTGATGGAGTTTATCTATCAATCTATAGCAGTTAATCTCAAATTTGCTGGCAAGCATAAGACTGGTTGTCACAAATTTACCATGAAGTTGGGTGAGTATATTTGTGCACACAATGTGGCAACCAAGGTAATTTTTGATGAGTTAATCCATTTGAAGTTAGGCTTCTATACCTCTAGGAAGTATTTTTATCCCAAGCACAAGATGCAGGGTTTGCTTCCTATAGTTTTGACAAACATTTCAATCTGTTGGAGGATTTTTGGGAGGGCTTACAAGATGAGTATGATCTAAGAAGAAGGAATTATGAAATATTACCCATCCCACTCATGATTGAGTATGGGGTGAAGGAGGACATTCCTGACACTTTGTAAGATGATGGGGTAACCTTGAATCCCCAATATGATTATGATAATATAGGCACTAAAAACTTGGATCTAGTGGATTGGGATGCAGAGGAATCTATTGACATAAAATAGATTGCAAGGCTAGTCCTGGATATAAGTATCACGTGGGTGGTTATGAGAATCAAGGAGCCAGAGGCTCAACCTTCTAAAAAGAGAAAGGTTGTAGCTACCACTCAAGGATACAAAAGGGAAAAAAGAAGGACAACTCCTAAGGATCCATTGGAGTTCTTCCCTCCCAATTCTGGAGAGGAGCCTGAGCCTACAATTCCTGCTCAGGATGTTCTTGAAGAACATGGAGAAGAGGCCACAATAGAACCTGGAAGGTTGACTTCATCTCAACCTAGTGTTTCAACAACTGTTGAAGGTGAAACCTCAACTCAACCTCTTCTTGCAGAGCAACCAATTGGGGAAATACCTATTGGAACCCTTCATAAGGAGGCCGAATCCTTAAAAGGGAAGGAACAAGAGATTGAAATTCATGATATCAATTCTGATTCAGAGGCTACATAGTCAGATGATGAGCCTCTCAAAGCTATGTCTGCAAGAAATGTTGAGAGTTTTGATGAAGAACATGTCCTCACCCCAGAGAATTAGTGGAAGTTGTTTGAAGAAGCTAATTAGGAAGCAAAGGCTAAAGCACAATTTGAGGCACTTGCTAAGAAACATGAAGATGAGGCCAAGGCTAGGGAGGAAGAACTAGCAAGGAAGCAAAAAGAAAAAGAGGACTTGCTACAACAACAAAAGGAGCAAGAACTAAAGAACAAAGAAGAATGAGATAAATTGGCTTTGTTACAAAAAATCCATGAGCTTGAAGAGGAGAAAGCTAGACAAAGGAGGGAAAGAGAATCCCTTGAGGCTAAATTTAAAGCCGTTGAGGAAGATCATAAGAGGAAAGAGGAGGAAGAATGTGTACAAAGAGAAAAGAAGGCTGAAGAACTTGCTAAATATGAACAAAGGTCTAAAGAAGCATGAGATAAGGTTAAAGAGCTTGAAAGATAAAGAGATAAAATGTATGAGGAGAAGAGGTTGGAAGAAGAATGTTTGAAAAAGGAGTTAGAGGCTAAAAAGCTGCAAGAGAAAAAGGACAAGGAAGAAGCTGAAAGACTTGCAAAAGAAGCTATAGAAAGGGAACGACAACAGGTACAAGAGGTTGAATCTCAACCTAAGACCACCATTCTACAACCTCTTTCTTCTGCCATTGCTGCTTCTTCTTCCACAAAAGTGGTCACCACTCCTGCTGCTCCAACATGGTTGAAATTAGACCTTGAAAGGAAGCAAATAGTCCAACCTTAGCCTTTAAATTGGGATGAAATGATGAAGGAGATAGAGAAAGAGAGGCCTAAGAAAAAGGCTAGGATCCTCCATTCCACTAAGCTCACAGAAGTAGGTGAGATTATTGTTGAATGTGCTATCCCAATGGTGGACAAAGACAGGAAAGATATGCAAGTAACTAATTACCAATTGGGCATTGTCAATTTGGGGAGACCTACAAGGAATCCACAAATGAACCTTATTGACATTGTGGCTTCCTCTACTAAATCTAGGATGATCAAAGATAAACAAGGAGGTATGAACTTAAAACCCAATTGGATTAGTTACATAAATTCTTGAAGGATGTTTCCACTCTGGTTTCTCAACAAGTTGTTGCTCCAGAGACCCTAATCTTACTAAGCAAGAAAGAAGCTAATGACTTGGTGCAATTGAGAAATAAGGTGGGGATGCTTGATAGATGGGTTGATCGGCTCAATCAAGAGGTTGGTGAGGTGCTTGCTAATGTTTTAAAGTTCATGAAGGTGCATTGGAGTCATGGGAAGAAATGAATCAACATGTTGAAGTCTTGGAAAAGAAAGATGAAGAGTATAGGGGTATGTGCAGGATCATGATGGGCCAAAAAGTGGTGATATAATGGGTATGTGTAGGGTATGTGGCTAACAACCTTTTTTTAACCCAAAATTGATGAAACAAAAAGGGTTTTTAAAGGATATTCTTAGCTTTCCACCAATATAAATTATGCTTTGCTTTGAATTTAATAAATAATTATTATTCATTTTCTATTTGAATTATGACTAAATTCCTGATTGATAGGTTGATTGAAAAAAATCTATAACTTTCAAACAATATCACATTTTTTGAATCTAAAATATGTGTCACATTCTATCTTTACATACTATAGGATTAAAAAAAAGGAATTTCTGAAGTTTTGATATTAAGTTAAGGTGGTCGGAGACATACAAGTTACATATTTTTTAAAAAGTTGTAATAAAAAAATCATGATAGTATTTACTTGGAAAAAATATGCATCACATCCCGAGGCATGAGTCCTCTACTTATGTCTAAAATCTTATAAAAAGAGCATATTATCATTTTATTGTGTGGTTAGGGTGAATTGACCCGGAGACACCATGTTCTTATTTTTTCCCTGAAATTTAAGTGGCACTGCTTTGGAATTTCAAATTTTCACCAAATATATTTAAAAAAAAAATAGACCTAGTAGTTTAGAAACTACATTCAATTTGCTACAGATTCTATTCTTACATATTTTTGAAATAATATAGATAACTTATTCAAATTTTTACATTAAGTTGCCTAACTCTAATTTTTTGAATTTTATCGCCACTTAAGGGCCTATTTTTTCTATGATGATCATGCACATACCCATAGAGAACATGTCAAGAAGCTAAAGGACATCGGCAAGGTTCCCAATTCAACTCTTTTGGAGCAATCAATCCTTGATGAGGATAATGCAGATTTTATTGAGAAGACATTGAGCATAATCAAGTTTAGATCCAAATTCATCTATGAGCATAAAAATGAAGTTCAATAAGCCAGTAAGGACTTGAATGAATAGATTGATGTGTTGGAGGCAGTGATTGCTATTTTTTTCAATGTGGATATATCCCTGTCAAAGAAGGTCTTCCTGTTGATAAATTAAAAGAGAAATGGAGTAACAAATTTGAGGAAGTGATGCAGAAAGAAGATGATGGTGAAGACTTGTTGTTGGATAGACTCATGGACATTAAAGATGAAGTGAAAGTTGCTAGAAGGGAGTTGATCAATTTGAAAGATATGCAATATTTTGCCTCAGCAGAGTTGAAAAGAATCAAGTTTGAAGATAATTGGATAGATGGAC